>CM035161.1:67220077-67643795 GCA_020205615.1 Panax quinquefolius
TAGAAACTTATAGTTTAGCAATGCCTCTGGGCAAATCTATTAAGTCGATAAGTTGTTATTGTATTCGGTTCTTGTTAAAATATTATTTCCATTTTATTGTTGGATGATGAAAATCTTTGGTATTATAATTAAGAACAATTGTTGTTCTATTTATAATAATAATGTTTTGTATAAGCTGGAATATACTTAATAAATTTTGTATACTTGACTTACGTGAAAATATTTTGCAAATTGAACAAATTAGTATAAGAAAAGGAGATGATCATTGAAAGAGTTGAATGTGTGTATTTCTTTGAAATACAAGTGTGAATTATTTGAAAGGTTCAAAAGAATTGAAGTGAAACAAATTGGCAAAGTATTAAGATTCTTTGATTAGATCGAGGAATAAATACTTGTGCTGATAAGTTTCTAGATCATCTCAAATGGTTTTCTCATAATGGACACATCGATCTGTAATAATTGATTGATGTATACGAAAGGAAAAATCGTACCTTGTTGGACATAGTGCGGTCCATAATGATTTTTCTGAGCATTTCGGTATCCTTACAGGATAATGTCTAGAAATGGTTTGCATATCTCTGAAAATGGTAACCTCAAAATCGGCATTGAAGACTCCATAAAAGTTATGGGCGGGGAGGATTCTAATCTTAAGTATGTTAAGATAAAGGGTTGTCGACTTTATGTGAAAAGGTTTCAAAAGGATAAGCTTGGGACAAGATTTGACAAGTGTCTGATTTGTGGGACATCTAAAAGTAAGTTTAGGGTATATGTTCTATAATCTACTTAGCAAAAGGTGTTTGTTCTGAAACACGCGCCTACTAAGATAAAGGTGTTTATCATTAAAAGGGGCTAGTGGGAGGATAATAGATCTTGAAGAGTTCAAGAACCACAAAACACTTATAAGTCGAATAAGAGGAACACGTAGATAGACCTATTTGTACCTGGCCAAGAATCGTAAATGCGGAATAGTGCAAGAAGATACCTAGGAGGTATGGATTCATCATGATGATGATGAGGTACACATGATGAAGATGATGATCGATTACATCTGATGATGAGTAAGTGTTGTCATAGAAAGATGATGATCGATGGAACATTCGTTTTGATGAGGCAATCAAAAGAGTTTGATTTTATCAAAAATAAGAATGAACAAAGTGTGTACAAAAAAAGATTCGGGGAGCGTCGTGACATTTCTAGTATTATATGTTGATATACTACGGATGAGGAATGACATACCAATGCTCTGATCGGTAAAGATAAAGTTGTCTAAACATTCCTCCATGAATGATTTGGGAAGAGTATCTTAATTGGGGATATAAATCTATATAGATAGATTTAAGAGGATGCTCGACTTAACCCGAGCGTATATTCATTTGATGCTAAAAGTCGTTTAGCATGGCAAACTCAAGAGATGTCTCATGTTGATGAGCTATGGGTGTATCTCTCTTAATAGTCCCCATAGACTCACGAAAGAGAGTCATGAGTGACAATCATCATGTATCTGATGAAATATACGAGACACGATGTTGATCGGTCGTATTATGGAGAAGTTCACTATGTAAGTCGGTGAAAAACATCTTAAAGTTCTTAGCAGGCACTAAGGATGTGATCATATTCATGGTGGGTCTAAATTAAAACTAGAGGGCTTTATGAGACTCAAGTTTTTCGAGACGAGACCAAGATGACGAGAAAATCCACTTTAAGGTAAAGTGTTATCTTGAGCGAGTGGTGCGAGTGAATTGGAAAGGTTCCAAGCGACAAAAGTTCTTTGGTTTAGTGATAAAGACAAAGTATATAGCTATAAATGAAGGCTGCAAGTTGATTGTTTGGATTAAAAGTTCATTCTGAGAACTAGGAATAGTTCTAAGTCTCATCTTGGATCTAAACATGTGTTGTGGCACTTTCATTTGATTATTAGAATCATTGAAAGATGGGAAATCACTATAGAGATAGTGGACTCTCATGAACAACATTACATATCCATTAACTAAAGCTTATCCAACGGCGGGATAATCGTCACTTAGAGAAGAAGAGTATGAGATACCATGACGATTGGCTTTAGTGCAAGTGGGAGAGATTGAAAGTAGTATGCACACAAACCCGATCATGTTTGATGATAAAGCATATACTTTGTAACAATCTTATTCATTTATTAATAAAAGTATTAATTTATTAAAGGCTTTTAATTATCTACATGATCTTTGTTTTATAATATGTGATAAACCCGTAGTTTTAAGCGATGCTTTTAGAATAATGATGATGATCATTCTAATGAGATCTAAATTCTTAGAAAGCTTAAAACTAAAATAGTTCCCAATCGTTGGATTACTAAATTGGGGATTAGTGAATCAGGATAGATTGGTACATCGTTGCTTGCTCGTTGGATGAGGATGATTGATCTCATGATCATTTGTGTGGAACACTAAAAGCAAGTATGTAGGTGCTTATTAGAGAATAAGTTCTTTGAGCATTGGCTCGCTAAGGAATACCTAATGGAGTTTTATTTGCTGTCGATAGGAATTCTGTAGTGATAGTAGTCAAGTAATCCTTGGACTTGAGATCATCATAGTATCTTGTGTATGATGAGTTATACTTTGACTTATTCCTTAAGACCCTTAGGGTATATATATCAAAGGGTATGCTTGGGTATAATAAGTTGTACATGGAGATAATGTATGATCGATAAAGAATCTACCACTTCTAATAAAAAGAGAAATGTCTATGTGATTAGATAAATGACAACCCGGTAGTCCTTGGCGGCGAGAATGAAATTAGAAAGGAGTTTCTAATTTGCATTATTTGAGTTGTGCATTTAAGGATCGAAATACATATAATTAAATAAAATAAGACTTGTGATAATTCCATGTCTTATATTTAATTGGGACATTGTATGGTGGAAGGATTGAATTATGCGGTAACTATTTACTCGAAAGGTTCTTTAATGATTAATGTTGAAATCTATATTATACGGAAAGTCGTTGATCATTAGGGAGGCTTATCCTATTGTAGAATAAATATTATTTATTTAAATAAATTAATTGTTTAATTTATTTATTTAAATAAGATTAGAATTATTCTAATTGATTTATTCACAATAGGTTTAATATGGAGAACCTAAAGGGTCACACCATAAAAGGAAGAATAATTATTTAAGAAGTTAATGGCATAATCGTAATAATATGTTAAGTATATTTAATTTAATCTATGGTGATAGAATAAATTAAATAGCTTAATATTATTATTTAATATTTTAGAAATATTAAATATAAATTAATAAGAGAGTCTTATTAATATTATTACAATTATTATTATTTTAATTTCTAAAAGAGTTTAGGAATTAATTTAATATAAGTACTCTCATTTATTCTAATTGGATTAGGAAGGAAAATTAGTTAAAAGAGTTTAATTAATTATCCCTAATAAGATTAGGGAGCTTAATTAATTAAAAAATTTAATTAATTAAAAAACCCAATTCTTAATTGTTAAGGTGGGTTGCCCACATCTATAAATAAGAGAGTCTTATTATGGGTGGTATGGGTTGTTGACTTTAACAACAATGCGTAATAATTCAATTTGTTGGAGAGTATGCCTTTTACTATAGAGATAGAAAACTAGGGTTTGAGCCATAACACCCATCTTCTTGAATTTTATTCTTCCTTGGTGGATCACCTCTGAGGCCAAACATTTGGGTGGCTAGCGTTGATCGAAGGAAGGAACCAAAAGCCGGTGGATTGAGTTGAGCGAAAGGATTTGGAGGTGAACTTGTACACGAGGAAGCTCGATCTTGAGGGTATGATTTTATTCTTTATCTTTTCGTTTAATTAATAATTATGCATAAAGGGTGATCAGGGTATATGGTTTGTAAAATTTTTAAACTACGATTTTTACGCTTAGCTTTTTTATGCAATTTGATTGCGTTATGAATATTACAAATTATTCCCTTAAGCTTTTCAGGTGTTATCTTAACGAGCTTTTCGACCAACGACTCCCAAGCCATTAAGACCTTAGGCGCTAGGTGTAAAGACAATCCCCTAAGCTTACTTATTCAAGTAACAAAGGCCACAAAACTAGACAAGCATGCCACGGTGTTTATTCTCTTTTTTTTCTTTTTCTGGATTTTTTATTCTTTTTTTTTCTTTTCATCATTTCTTTTTTTTTTCTTTTTGTAATATATATCCCATAGATTCCCTCAAACTCAAGCTTTTACGTCATTCCAACCTTTACTGCCAGTTCGCTAATTTCTTTAAATTTTAACCAAGATTTTCCCTCAAAAACAAATTATGAAACCATTGAACCAAGTGGATTAAAGCAGTTAAACTTTAAAGTGCTAACAGGTTACATAAAAGTTTAAGGCAAAGCTCAGATTATCATCATGATTAAAATTAAAACTCATCATCAATTATCAACATTGTTCAAGTTAACATGCAAAACCAATCTTATCATAGGCCGAGCTAAGACCACACCAACCTATCGCACAGATTCATGCAAATAAAAATTAAATAAAAAAAATGCAATTATACTACATGAACACATACTAATGCAATACATATATGAATATGCAAATAACTACCATGTATTATATGCAACCTAAAAAACACAATGCTAACACATAAAAAAACGAACTACTATGAAGATAACTAACTATAACTACTATGCAGATAACTAACTATATGCAATACGACACTAAAATACCCCCAAACTTAAACTAGACATTGTCCTCTCAATGGTGAAATATAAAAAGTAAAGCAGAGGACTTCCACGAAAATATAGCAATCTTCCTCCTTGTCCACTAAGTTTGGAGAATAAATTTAAGACATGGAACAAATTGGGCACCACACTTGAATTTGACTTGAATAACCTATAAAACCATGAGAGAAGCAGTTTTATTAAATTCTAAATAAATGCAAATTCAAAACTACTAATATAAAACCTAATAAAAACTAAAAATAAAAATTAAATTTGGGTTGCCTCCCAATAAGTGCTTATTTTATAGTCTCATTTGACTTCTTCAATTCTCTATCCAATTCCCTACAAAAATTGAGAACCCTCCATCCATCGAAGAGTAATGTCTCTTTTGGGAGGTTCCCATTAGTAATGACCCTTGAATGAAAGTCACCTAGCATGCTCTTCTTTGTATATATTTCCCATTAAAATGTCCAAAAACTAGGTGTTTTCTCCATTATGTCGATGATCAGATTAGGGCATTGAAGCTTAATAAACATAATGGAATCTTCCTCTATCTTCTCCTTTTCATTCCACCATGACTCCATAACTGTACTAGCTCTTATGTCACAAAGAGCTTTGTCGACGACATGACTGCCAATTGGGCATGGTTTTGCAAAACTGCCCGGATTATTGAACTTTGGTGGAGGAGTCACATGGGATACTAATGAAATCGGTTCATCTTCATTGAATCTTACAGTTAAATCTTCGTTGATCTCCTTTTCTTGGTTCCCAATTGTTTCCTCTCTTTCAACATCTTGTGGCTCATCTAGTTGCAGATTTTGTTCGGGCTCTCCATCAGTCTCGGAATCCATGTCATAGGACCAAGTGTATTGAGGACAGTTGTTCAACGCATGTGCTATCTGCCCCAATTGATTTTCTAGATTCTTGATCGACGCACCTTCACTTTGCATATTCAGCTCCATTTGATTAAAAAAAATTTCTTGTTCCTCGTTCTTTTTGTCAGTAGCCCTAATGAATTTTTCCAAGGCTTCCTCCCAACCTGATTTCTTCTCTGGTTGTTGTGTCTGATTTTGAAATCCGGATGTGTTTTGTTGTCTCGGCGCTTGAGCTTGAGATTTGTCGACGTCGGGATTTTTGGTGTCCCTTTTCGTTACTTGTTCTTTGGTGTTCTCATGTTAATGTGAGATTTGTTTGAAAAAACAAGTGAAAAAGGTTCGACATGTATAATGTCGACGATTGACTTTAAGAGTCGCCAGTTGGTGTATTTAACTGGTTGCACCAACGCAACCAAAAAGGTTAGCACATTGACCCAGTAATTTGACAACGCTAAGCAGGTGCGTGAAACAAGAGATTCATTAAGGGTTCGAGGGCTTGATTATGCGGAGGGAAGGTGTTAGGCACCCCTCGACATCCGTGTTACCACGGTGACCGCCACTCTTCAAAGAAATTGTTATATGAATGTGTGTGTGTGTGTGTGTGGATCAATGTACAATTATTTAAATGTAGTATGAGGCCTCGTTCGCACCTATATACACAAGGTTTGAATTTTATAGGAAAATTCAGTTTTAACCAAGATATAGCAATGAAGTTTTGTAAAAGTGATATTTCAAACCCTGTGCTCAATAGGAATTGAGAACTTTTCATACTTCCATTTTATTGAATGTTCGGCTTGTTTGCTTTTATTTTCGAGATGCGAAGCATCCTCAAGAAAATAATATATAGCTTAGAACTCCTTATGGGCATAATGATCATCCAAGGAAACTCTTAGATAATCGTAAAATAAAGTACAAGTTGCTATGACTAAAAATGTATATCATGGGAACCGAATCTAGATTCAGTAAACTGAACATGTGATCACATGATTCCTAGGCTCACATGATACTGCAATTTGTATGGAAAGCAGTAAGCAGTTATATATATATAAAAGTTGTAAATATATATATATATATCAGACTGGATCAACCACCACGAAACAACTCCGTGGGGGATCGGAAATGTAAATATATAAAAGCGGTAAAATATATATATATATATATATATATGAACATAATCAACCGCCAATGTAAGTAAACTCAGGCGAGGATGAAATGTAAATAAAGTACGTAAAAGCGATCAACCGCCACGTAAGTAAACTCAAAGGGACGAGCGTAAATAAAAGGCGTAAAAGGCCATGTAAGTAGACTCGTGAACGACAGAAATGTAAATATATATATATATGTACAAAATATATATATATAAAAGCGATAAAACACAGGATGTAAATCAGGAGCTCACCGATATATAAACTGACAATTATATATATATATATATATAAGCGAAGTAAACAACCGGATGTAAAATCCGGGCTCATCGAGATATGTTCGACAACAATTATATATATAAATATATATATATATACAAAAGCAATTAAACACTCGGATGTAAAATCCGGGCTCATCGATGAATGAGTCGACTACGATTTATATATATAAATATATATATACATAAAAGCAAATAAACGCTCAGGACAAAATCTAGTCTCAATTGAGGCATAACTTCGATAATGTTAGTCCAAATATACTGAAATATATACATATATTAGTATATATATCTGGACAAAAAAATGAAAACCACTAGAAGTTCGAGGCAAACACACTCACACTACTATCAGCGTGTCTGACGATTGTGTGATATATGAGAAAGAGGCTTTATAGAATATAAGAAGGCTTACAGTGGGCTGCCAAAGTAGACTTCTTAGACTTTAAATGGATAAACACTCAGCTCCCGCCGGATAAAAAGTAGCTAAATGTGAGCTAACTAGTGTTTAAAGAAGAGGAAACACTCAAAAGATGTGTATGCAGAGTAAAATGGACAGGGCTTCCTCGCCTTTTTCCTTCTCTCTCTGTCTTTAAATGGCTGACCCCTCAGCTTATATTTATAGACTGATGGCCGCAGGTACACCTGCAGCCGCAGTTATACCTGCGGCTAGTCGTGGTGGATCCGAGCCTCGCGGGTCCCGTCGTCTCGTAGTACTTATAGTCGTGCACTGTAATGTTCGCTCGAACTTGCAGAACTTCAATCCGAGCATCCGAACGAAGTATATATGTACTTCTTTGAATTGCTTGTGTCGAGAGTTACGTAATGACATGGATTAGAGGTTGTACGAAGTTAGGAAGAGGGGTCTATGCCCATGGTCTTCAAGCTTCAAATTCTATCCAAAGTACTGCCACCCGTAATAGTCACTCGGGATTGTCAATCCTCAGCTCTTGTGGGACATTGTTGTATATATATATGAAGTGTTGAGACGACGTGCCATTGTTGAAGGAACAAGATGACGCTTGACTCCTCACCGGGGTTATCGCCGGTTTGAGTTGAAAGTAGACGTTGCTCAAGGTTACAGCTGAGATTGGACTACTTGTTGGTATGTTGCGATATCATCTTGTTGACGTGGTAAGATGACGTTGTGACTCCTCACCGAGGTTATCGCCGGTTTAAGCGGAAAGCAGACGTTGCTCAGGGTTACATCTGAGATTGGACTGCTTGTTTGTATGCCTCTCATCATCATCCGGATTGAAAGGCGATCACATGTTTGAAACAAGCATTTCGGGGTTATCGTAGGAATCGCAATGGCATCCTCGGGGCTATCACCAAGGATGGGGTTACTACTCGATGTTGTCTCTGGGGATTTGGAATCGAAAGCGTCGCGATGTTATCGCCGAGATGTAACGCTATTCTCTCATGTTGTTGTCGGTCTTTTGATCTGCGTATCTCTGGGGTTATCTCGAGATTGAAATGACATTCGGTGTGTGTTCAGGGTTTGAGATGAAGTTCCCGGTTTGTGTTCCGGGTTGGAGCTGAACTTCTGGTAGTATCCAGAATGGATGTAAGCTGTCTTTCAAGGTTATCTCCAAAAGACGAATCTACCATCCTACAATGTTAGTAATAGGAGTGCAAAAAATTTCGAGTGTCTACAGATGCCCCTCTTTATCATATTCATGCAATGCAAGGCATGGATAGGATAGGATAGGATAAAGAATACTAGACACTTGAAATGCAAGCAAGATAAACATGATGCTATATGCAGCAACATGATGCAAATGCATGTAGAATGCATAAATGATTGTCAGGTAATCCTGTTGGGATGACAATCAGTGATGGCTTGGACATGCGATCCAAGTCTCCAAGGATGTTGATGTTGGGGCTATCACTAAAGTCCTGAATCCTAGACATTGGGTTATATTCCATAGAGGTACCTCTTGTGTGTAAGAGATCTGTGGGGATAAAGCTTTGTTTGTTTGAGGATGTGTATAACATATTCCCTCATTCCGCCGTGAGTTCTCGCCAATAGTTTGTTATTATCGAGGTTGCACGATCTTGACGATGTGTATCATCGGATAAATCCCTGCTGAATGCATTATCAAGGTTGCTTGACCTTCATTGATGTATGTATCAATGGTAGCATTGCGTTGTGACCACCACCAGGAAAGTTTACTTCGATGGGTTTACTTACCACCGGCTAACATGACGTCAAGGCTGCTTGACCTTCATTGATGTGTGTGTCAATGGTTGCATTGCGTTGTAACCCCTGCCGAGGAAGGTTGCTTTGATGGGTTTACTTGTCATCGGCTAACATGACGTCAAGGCTGCTTGACCTTTACTGAATGTTGCGGTGTTATTCTTAGAGATAGAGATTTGTCCTCTCGGTGTTGTTCTTGGGTCTTTTGATCCGCATATCTCGGGTTATCTCGAGATTGGAAATAACACTCGGTGTGTGTTGCAGGTTGAGATGATGTTCCCGGTTTGTGTTCCGGGTTGGAGATGAACTTCTGGTAGTATCCGGCATGGATGTAAGTTGTCTTTCAAGGTTTTCTCCAAAAGACAAATCTACCCTTCTGCAATGTTAGGAATAGGAGTGCAGAAAATTTCGAGTGTCTACAGATGCCCCTCTTTATCATATTCATGCAATACAAGGCATGGATAGGATAAAGAATCCTAGACACTTGAAATGCAGGCAAGATAAACATGATGCTATATGCAGCAACATGATGCAAATGTATGACGCATGAATGATTGTCATGTAATCCTGCTGGGATGACAATCAGTGATGGCTTGGACATGCGATCCAAGTCTCCAAGGATATTGATGTTGGGACTACCACCAAAGTCTTGAATCCTAGACACTAGCTTATACTCCATAGAGGTACCTCTTGTGTGGAAGAGATCTGTGGGGATAAGGCTTTGTCTATTTTGAGGATGTGTATAACACATTCCCTCATTCTGTCAGAGTTACTGCCAACAGTTTGTTGTTATCAGGGTTGCCTAATCTTTGCTAATGTGTATATCACCGGATAAATCCCTACTAGATGTATTGTCAAGGCTGCTTGACCTTCATTGATGTATGTATCAATGGTAGCATTGCGTTGTAGCCCCCACCGGGAAAGGTTGCTTCGATGGGTTTACTTGCCATCGGCTGACATGATGTCAAGGCTACTTGACCTTCATTGATGTGTGTATCAATGGTTGTATTGCGTTGTGACCCCCGCCGGGGATACGTAGATGCTTAAAAGGTGTGCGTTTGTGACCCCCGCTGGGGATACGTAGATGTTTGATAACTTCGGCGTTGTAAACCCATTTGGGAGGTTTGATATTTTGTGGTTTCGGCGTCAGAATTCCCCGGGGGGGGAGGTTTTAGGGTTGTGACCTCGCAAATGACTAAGATCGGACCTTTGGGGGTATTATCGAGCATGGTTTATGAAAGTCGAGCTCATTGGTATAAGATATACCCCGCATTTAAGCGAATACCATTGAGACGACGGAGTTTAACTCGACCGACAAGAAACCAGATTTCAGCTATTTTGCGCCAATCGCGAAAGCATTTTTATTCCCGATTTGGCCTTTTCACCATGAGACCTCCTTGCAACTCTAAATCGAGCGAGCCGGAGGTGTGGGACCCATGTAGGGGTGCCGCAGTGTACCGCAGGAGCCAGTAGTTAACTCGCCACCACCGTGTTTATGTATAGTGGTTGGTCGCTTTATAAGTCATTTTCAAGTTACAGCAATGAAGGAAATCGAGAGCTCTTCTTCAGATCTCATTGAAGTTCAGGCAACTTTCTATATATTCTGTCACCGCATAAGCGTTCTTCATCATTCCGGTAACACATGCATGTATTTTTTTCCAATTTCGTCATTGTTGAAAATGACTTATCGCATTTAAATGCATTTAGACACATAGTAGTGAATATGCATGCCGATATGACTTGATAAAAATATTCAACATAGTAAATGTTAGTATTAAACCATGTCGAATATAATGATGTGAAAAAATTTGACTTTTGAAGCGCCAAATTGGCACCTTTTATCGTCATTTTTATCCTATATCGAGGACAAATGAGTAAAGGTAGAATAGTAAAATAATCCCGTAATTAGACTACACTTACGGATTTTTACCGTGATGTGATGAATGCACAGAGATGTATATGATCGCAGTACAGTGTGCTATCGAATGGCCACCTAGTCATGCCTATGTGTATGTGGATAGTCCCATTTACAAAGGGGCTATGGCAAAATTTTCCCAAAATGTAGGTATTGAGTAGTTATGCATTTTTAACTCCATCAGTAGATGTATGTTAAAACAATGCATGTATGCATGTAATCATAGAATGCATTTAAAAAAAAGACTCTGTGTACGAAAATTACCACACCCTTTTCGAGGTGATTTCGAGACTTGTTGTCCAGATATTATGGATCCAGATCACCGAGTAGGGCTCCCGCAGGACCACTTCGTGTGTACGGAGGAGGGCTTTTGAAGAGCCTCAACGCTGCTTCCATGAGATGCCCTCGCTGTTTCATGAGGAGAGGTGGTGGTACGCCCTATTCTAAGCCGAGGTGCCGAATGTCGAGGACGAGGAGGAGGATGTACCGCTCGAGGTTCTCGCCGCCCCGCCAGACGTGTTCCCCGTAGGGAATCGCCTGTATTCAAGTGGTGTAACCTGCATCTTCGGGTGACTTGAGTAGGCATCCTTCAAAGATACCGCACGCAAACGAGGTATGAAGTTAGATCTTTAATCTTCCTTATTTCCTATTGATGAGGAGTCAAGGAGTCCGATGTCGATCTCAGATTGATGTAGGTTCCCGCTTCACACAACCTCGAGGGAATCTGGTTTAGCATCCACTCTATGTATCGCCTCTGCATGATGACTATAGAGCGATCGTCCATGGTGGGGATTCGGAGGTTCTTTCCATTCTACCGTCGCCGCCCCTCGGGTTACCTCGTGGCATTGTTCGAAAGCGGTGGTTCCACCTGCACTCAACCACTCCATTTGTCGGATCATGAGGTGATGATGACGCCGATGGATGGCGGTTTATCACAGTGTATGGAGTTTCGAGGGGAGTGGTGTGCTCAGCACGGCGGATATCACCCCCACCGCCGCCGATCCTTGTTGGGAGTTTCATGAGGCGCCAAGGGGTGGACCATTCAGACAGTCCTTTGAGCGTAGATGCTATGAAATGGCTATCGTTGAGTGAGCCCATACCGATGATGTGAGAGTCGTGGATCGCATTCTTCGCGATTGTTCTCGATGATCATTAGGGGTCGCTTCATATAGATATAATTCTTCTACGGTGTCCTTCGCTTTGATCAGCGCCACTCGACACGTGGACCGATAGAGAGTATGATTGGGGTTCCTACACCTTTGCCTACTTCCTCGTGGGAATGCGCATGCGATCGCAGCAGGCTTCGACCGAGGCGTGGTTAGGATTCTACCCATTTCCCGGTGAGTGTTTCTCTTGTCTTTTCCCATGTATAGGTTAAGAGTGTCGATCGACAAAGCAGATGTTTGCCTTTGTGTCAAGCGCTTTGGGCCTATGAGAGGCTTCCTTGTTTCAGCCCCGTGAGCGTGTTAGGTTTAGATACCCATCCACGAGGACGAGATGGCATCATTCCACACCAAGGAGGTCCCCCTGGTCGAGGGTTTCACTCATTGTCGCCATATTTGAGCTATTGACAAACCGATGTCATCACATGGATTCCCTACTCTGGAGAGCATTTGGGAGTTGGATTTGAGGATGGGTACCGATCGAGAGAGAGTACATCATTTCCACCCGCAGGATTCTCTCTTCATGATGGAGGATGGGAGCTCTATTTAGGAGAGCGTGCTATCGTGAGCACTACAGAGAGATTCAGATGCCGATCTTGCCCCCCCGCCAGCGTTATCGGGGCCTATTTTCAGCAGCCACCATCATCGACATCCCATTGATGGGGATCGACGGCTTTACATTGTCGAGGGCCCCTGCTCTCGTGGAGATGTTCCAAAGATTGGTGGATCCTCGCACGATTGGAGCTCGCACTCGCGCGCCACACACGCTTTATGGGGGATATGGTTCCGTGATCCGTGATGATGATGGATTGGCTAGCCTCGTGTCGTCGAGATCCGACTCACGTGACATGATCGATGACAGATCGACGCAGCAATTGGACCGGCCACATCTTTTCATTCGCATTTGGGGCGTAGATCCCGCAGAGGTAGATACTTTTGATCCTTCCAAACTCGGGCTACCGTCCCTCTGATGACCCATATGGTTTTTTTACGCAGATCCTCCTTTCAGATAGGCCCCGACATCCCCGTAGAGATAGAGATCCAAATGACTCAGAGGAGTTACATCAGTGGACAAGATCGGCGATGTGGACATCGACACCATTGATTTTTTTCTCGATGTATTTCTTTTCGATAGCCTCTGTTAGTCAGCCGGGTAGCTTTCGCCCCATTCTCGGTATATCTTTCGATAGCCTCTCGTTAGATGTGGGTAGCTTCACCCCATTTCCTCAGTATTTTAGTCATACAGAGATGTATTAGATGATGATATACTTAGAATGTATGTACGTTTTCCATTCCCTATATCATATTGCCATCTATCAGATCATGCATGTTATTGTTATGCATATGTATGTATGTCCAGAGATATTCAAAGATCGAACTCGGATGGTCTTACGACACTACCCGCACATGATGTCTTCTTCGACAGCTTTAGTCAGATTGATCATATACCCCACCATTTCATGGTGGTAGCCGGTATGCGATCATGGTATGATAGTATATCACCATCGCATATGGTGATCGAGATGATTTATTTCGCAAAGATACTATGACCTTATCGATGTTTTGTGTTCCTCCAGATTTGTAGAGGGCATGCTAGAGCACCGGGTACCGGATGCATATGTATTCCGCTTTGGGACCCATGAGTGAGTCGACTCCTACTTTGGAGGAGTATGACATCGACGATGTCGCTGCCACGGGATGCACTCGCAAGGCATATGGTGATTGGAGACATGAGTAGATAGTTCATGACTCTCTCACAGATGAGGCGCAGAAAGTGCAGGTGATGAGATTACATCCGCCATGTTATATCCCAAAGATTTCGCTATTCGATGTGTTGTTTGGCGCTCGAGGATGCCTATGCACAACATTCGGGATTTCACCACACCGGAGGATCATCATGCTGCTGCCAGTAGTAGATGTATCGCTTCTATGCGTACATCACACGTATACATGCCGCGGTACATGGATGAGCTAGATATCTCGCGCACATACATGGCAAAGAGAGAGCTCTCGTGAGGAGAGGGTCACCATTGTACCGATGATGATTATCGCAGAGACCTTGAGGTCGGCCACATCGCCGCACTTATCCGGCAGAGTGTTGTGTAGCTCCTTACGGGCCATGTCATGTGATGTGGGTTCATGTCACACTTGAGACATGATCATTGAGACCGATTGGCACATTTAGACATCATGGATTTTGTTTCACCCATGAGATAGCCATGTCGCATTCTTTCTTTTCAAACCATGGGGTGTACAGATGTCAGATCTTGGTCCGCTTTTTCGCGTAGATTGAGATCCGCTTGATATATTGTCGTGTTCGTGGCTTAGCTCACCCTACAGCCTTCATTACTCATGCTCCCGCATGGATTATATCTCCTCCGGGCCGGTTTGAGGGGCATGATTACTTACCACCCATCGGCCGTGATGTGTCGGTTTTGACCAGCTTTTGTGATTTTCATCCGTATGAGGGGGCAAGGAGTCAGTCGGTCGCATCACACACATCGCTTGTCACGGAGGATGATCCAGTGTCAGATGCTCGCTGGGATCAAGAGTCTGGCCGAGTTTTTTCGTCACCATCCAGTTGTTCTCGCAGAGTATTCCGCATGGATGGAGACAGAGATCGTGATTGGTCATGCAGTAAGATCCACAAAGCAGAGATTGATTCTCGACGATGAGGAGCCTATAGAGGAGGTCATCATTCCCACCGATGACTTGATCCGCCGGGTCGCCAAAGATTTGTGATAGATTCTCCCACCCCGAAAGTGCCACTGTTACTCAAGATTCTAAGACAACATTTGGAGCAGAGCTTACATCCGATGACCCATGACAGAGATCGTGCTAGGGCCAATGATGTCGACATTCTTCGATGAGAGAGATACCGCCTGTTAGAGAGGGATGAGGCTAGATCACCTGTGGATGCATTGATAGTTGAAAGCGGATGCCGCCTTTATCTCGCTAGTGGATGTGGCCATTGCAGCAAACACTTCAGTTGAGATCCCAGATGACGGCCGGGCCCGCCGACATGAGTGCTTACATTGATGAGCATTATGCCACCATGCAAGTTAGCCTCCGATCCGCTAGCTAGCTCGTAGATACCTCAAGCAGAGAGTCATAGCGTTACCTCCGCCTTCGTAGAGAGGGATGCTATGTTAGATCCGATAGTCCGTGATATATACGATCTCGTAGATAGCTTTGTATTTTCCCCGCATGCACTAGCTTAGCCATTTCATCATGTACAACAGATAGATGTATATATCAAACAAGATATGTATGGTGTGGAAATATATTTTGATTCACTTCCCTTTTAGTTACGCTCGATACTTGCTTGATATTTGCCTGCTTTCTCCGTGGCCTTTGATCTTGATGCATCTCAACTTATCCTCGATAGATGGACATCGAGACGCCGCAAGGTCTCTCAGAACGGATCATTGACATCTAAAAATCCCTACCATCTTTGGTGTCTTGGGACCGGTATCCAGATGAAAAAATGGAGAGGAGGGTGGTTTCTTCCTCTCTCGAGATCGACCGCACTACGATGGTCGCCAAGATTTCTATTTGTGAGAAGCCTAGTTAATTCCATCTCTTATGGGTTGGTATTGCTTTTCGAGGCACGATCGCAGCCTTTTTAGATGGTCACCGAATCTTCTATTTGTGAGAAGAGGTTCGATAATTCCATCCCTTTGATCAAAACCGGCGAAGGGGGGGCAATTTCAAGGTTGATCCCAAAGATCGTGTGACAAGTATGTTTGTTCGGTAGGGGTTAGATCGCACCATGAATGGTCGCCACGCACTCCTATTGAAGAGGAGATCAAGTCTCGCGTAGTTCAAACCTAGTGTAAGAGGTTCAACGCCGAATGCTGAAAGGCGTATGGGTGTAGAAGTATTTTTGTTGTTTTTGTTGTTTTTGTGAAGAAAGGGCGAAATGTTTTTTTGTTTTTTTTCTTTATTGCGACCGCCATATAGTAATATGGTTGCCACGCACTCGTGTATCGTGGAGATCAAGTCGACGTAGTTCGCCCCTCGTGATTAATCGCAACCAAGAGAAGCGTGAATCCCATGTGCAAAGCTATATCATGGGGAGAAGAAAGTTTAATCCCATAGAGGGATAAACCGCAAGTGTGGAAAAAGTTTAATCCCATCTTGAGGATAAACCGCAGGGTGAAAAGTTTAATCTCGCCTTCGTGAGAAGTAGGTGTGAAAAGTTTAATCTCGCCTTCGTAGAGTTTAATCTCGCCTTCAGAAGTGTGTGAAAGTTTAATCTCGCCTTTGAGAGAAAGGTGAAAAGTTTAATCTCGCCTTCAGAGTGAGTGAAAAGAAAAGAAAGTTTGAAAGTTTGAAGTAAAACCAGCCGGCCGGGTTTGAAGTGTATGTTTCTCGAGGGGCGTAAGAGTTTGTAAAAAGGAGAGAGGGTTCAAAACCGAATGACCGGTGATTCGATGATCAAAACCAGATGTTTGTTTGATGGTAACTTCAGATATAGTACCGCTTTCACTTGGTGTCCGAAGTTGATAAGTCGTGGAAATTCATCGCCATCCATTTTCGCAACCCGAGAGCACCTCCCGTCAATACTTCTTTCGACAATAAATGGGCCTTCCCAGCTAGGAGCTTAATTTTCCTTAGATCGATCTTCGTTGTCAATGATCTTCTTCAAAACCAAGTCATGTTGTTTGAAATTGCCGTAGTCGGATTTTTTTCGTCAGTAGGATCGCGCGATCCTTTTGTCGATATATAATCGACCACGGAAGATAGCCGCGGTTCGCCTTTCATCTATCGTAGACAATTGGTGATACCGCCTTGTACCCATTGGTCTTCATCCAACCGAGCATCCATCAATACCGAGGGATTCCATTTCCACTTCTACGGGGAGCACCGCCCATCCCATAGACTAACGAGTAGGGGGGGTTGCCCCAAAGGAAGCACGCATTGAAGTTTCAGAGGCTAATAAAGTTAGGGGCAAGAGGTCGCCATCCTTCGTGATCGCTGACATTTTCGCATGATCTTCTTGATGTTTTTATTAGCCGCCTAACAAACACACCATTCATCTTTGGCTCAGTAGACGACAGAGTCGAGATGTTTGATGTGGAATTTTTTCGCATAATTCCTCCATCATGTTGTTGTTGAGGTTTTTAGCATTGTTCGACACAATGACCTCTCGGTTGTCCATATCGACAAACAACATTGTTTTTCGATGAAAGCAATGATGACTTCTTTAGTAACCCCCGGGAAGGAAGTCGCTTCAACCCATTTGGTGAAGTAATCGATCACGGTGAATATGAATCGATGTCCATTATCGGCTTGGGGGCTCGATGGGCCCGATCACGCCCATTCCCCACATTGAAAAGGGCCATGGCGAACTCATATTGTGGAGTTCCTCGAGGGGCGTGGATAGCATTCCCATGGATCTCGACATCGATAGCACTCTCTCGACGTGATCATCACAACCACCTTTTGAGTGTAAGCCAATAATGTCCCTGCTCGAGAATTTTCGACAAGTAGGGGTCCGCCACGTGAGGGTCAGATACTCCACCACGGATCTCATCCATGAGTCGCCGAGCTTGGTCTTTGTCCGCACATCCGAGGAGACCTAATCCTCGCATCTCTTTGTAGAGTGCATCTCCGCCAGTAGAATTTCATAAGAAGTCGATGAATCCGCCTCTTCTCGCTTAGGCTCGCCTCACGGGTGTAGATCCATCTCGTAGATACTCCTCGATATGTCGATACCAAGGGTTGTGGATGGGAGGCAACTCATCCGATACTTCTCCAATGTAATTCCATAGATCGGGCTTTTTTTCAGATAGCAATCGTGATGTTTGGCATGTTTTCCTTGTCGTATGTAAACCAAGGAGGCCAACGTTGCTAATGATCTCGCAAAGTCATTCCTATTACGAGGAATGTGTAGAAAGGAGATTTCTTCAACTCCAAAGCCATCTCAGAGAACTTGCCGATGGTAAGGCAAGAATGTAATTTTTGGTTTGATAGATTCTCGTGGATTGCTTGATTACCAATTCGTAATCTCCAAAGATAGCTTAACCACCGATACCCATCGAACGGGCAAGTTTGAGTCCCATGATACAGCCTTCATACTCACCGTGTTGTTGTTGGTGTCGATAAACCGCAATTTGACTACGACGGATACCGCTTCCCCGCATCGAGATATTAAAACCGCTTCCCGCGCCCAGAGCCTTCAAGTTAATACCCATCAAAATACATTTTCCACGAACGGCATGTATGTATCGATCGATGTGGTAGCCGAATCATCATTACCCTTCATCAGAAAGTATGTTTCTAAGGGTTTGTAATCCCTCAGCAGTGCGCCGCCAATTGATCCGCAATTCCTCGACCTTCGATCGACTTTTTGAGTCACGTAGACGATGTCAAATTGTTGTAGGATCAACCGCCATCCGGATACCGACAATTCAAGATGGGTTTCATCGAACACATACTTAAGAGGATCCACGCGGATATGAGATGGGTGTGTGACCATGGAGATAATGTTGTAATCTCATGGAAGCCCATGCTAAAGCACAACAAGTCTTCTCGATCGAGTGTACTTGTGTTCACCGATGTCAATCTTTGTCGAGGTAATAGATAGCTCGCTTCGCCTCTATTATTTTTTTCGCCTCAAAGATATAAACCCATAGCATCATCATTTATGGATGTGTACATGAACAGGGGAACATCATCCCCGGGAGGTACCAAAACAGAGCGTTAATGATCGCTTGTTCCTTAATTGTGAGGAAGGCTTTTCGACACTCATCATTCCATTTCATGGAGGAGTTCTTCCTTAACAATTTGAAGATCGCTCACTGTGTTGCCGCGGAGTCGAGAAATGAATCGCTTAATGAAGTTGATCCTTCCCAAAAATCCCTCAGATTTCTTCTCTCGTCTCGAGGAATGGGCATTTCCTCGATGGCCTCGGATTTTGGTAGATCCAGCTCAATCCCTTTGTGGTCGATTTCAGAAGCCTAGCAACTTGCTCGACTTAACACCAAAGGCGACTTCATGGATTCAACTTCAAGTCAGATTTACGCAACCCGCTGAAAGCCTTTTTGAGATGGTCTAAATGGTCATCCTCCTTCCGGATTTGACAATGATGTCATCCACATAGATCTCTATCTCCTTGTGCATTAAATCGTGGAAAAGAGCCATCATAGTCACCGGTAGGTAGGTCGCCCCCGCATTGATGAGGCCGAATGACAACCGTCTCATAGCAAAAAGGTTCCCAAGGCGATGATGAAAGAAGTTTTTTCACGATCTTCCTCAAATAACTATAATTTGATGGTACCCCGCAAAGCAATCAAAGAAAGGAGTACATGCCCGACGAAGAAAAGATTGTCAATGAGAATGTGGATAAAATGGCACGGAAAGCTATCTTTAAGGCAAGCTTTGTTCAAACCCGATAATCCACGCAAACTCGCACTTTCCTCCCCGGTTTAGGCACGGAACAATGTTGATATCCACTGGATATGTAGACACCATGATGATGCAAACTTGAAATTATTTCACAATTTCTTCTTTAACTTTTAAACTCCACTCAGGTTTCAATCGCCCGAGCTTTTGCCTAACTGGCTTGAATCCTTCTTTAATGGGAAGGCGATGAAGAACAATGTCGTGGACAATCCCACCATGTCTTCATGAGACCATGCAAACACATCCCGAATTGGGTTAACAAAGGCAACCATGTCATTCCGCTGATTTGTGGTAAGGTAAGGTCGAACCAACCAACTGGATTAGCTTTTAGGTTGTCTAAGGTTCCAAGATCGAAAGGAGTGGTTTGATCAAGATTGGGTTTGGGTTTGTCTCACGACCCATTCCTTAATCTCTCGAGGTGTCTCAATGTCCTCTCGATGTCCATCAAGTCTCGAGTCCAACTTTGCATCAAAGTTACAAATTTCGTGGGAGAGAAGGCACCTCATCGCTAAAGTACACAGCACATCTAAATTCGTAGTCCTCAAACAAAATATGCTTTCACTTAATATATGCAACTCGCTCGATCATACAAAAGTGTTAGTATGTACGTGATAAAATAACTCGCTAGTGTCAGTAAAGGAAAGCAAGCAATTAAAGTTATCTATGTAAGGCGTAGGGATTTTTTCGCCCATTTTACCCTCGCTCGACCAATGCATGGAGTGCCGCTCCAATTGTCGAGGGAAAAGTCCCGATGGATCGCAGTGATGGAAGGATCGCCGCTGTCCTCCTTTTCCCGAATGATAACCATGACATCCGGGCAATCATCGCGTCTGGGTGTATCTATTTGTGTGTTCATCATGAACAATGACGCTAATGCCCGCCATCATCAAGGCAAGGTCATGTTTTTATTTTCGCTTTTTTTTCTTCCGCGCCGGATCGTGAATCGCACCTCTTTAGCTTTGATTGGCATCGTTTTGAAAAAAACAACATAGCCACAATATGGGCCGGTACCTTTATCGAGATCGATCAACTCATGAGGTAAAGGTGTAGAAAATCGCCGCATGCATGGAAGTTCGAGGAACTCCGCTTATGCTTATGAGGATTCCCGTGAGTGGAATTAGTAGTAATAGCCTAGTCCCGCTACCGTCCCAATTTGACCGACATTTGGATAGGTGCTTAATACCCCGCTGATCCTTACCAAGCCCTTGTCCTGTGTTGATAACCCAATAACATCATTTTCGAGTGGTCGATATAACCTCGTCGTAAATCTTGGGTACGGAAGTGGCGCCCAATAGAATGGTATCATGTGTTACTCACTTCCAGAGTATGGAAATCGGCCTACCAACTTTCAATGAAGTCGATAATTGGTAGAGTTCCCGTCTCAGAGACATTCCGCCAAAGATCGAAAATGACTAGATCGTTGTTGATGATGTATTTGAGTTGTTGATGTAAGGTGGAGGGAACAACTCCAACCATGTGTATCCATGGTCTCCCCAATAGCAAAGTCAGTATCCTCGAATCTATCTTGAGGACGACGGAAGGATACATTGAATGTATTAGGACCAATCTCAATTGGCAATTCAATCTTTCCAACTAATTTCGCCGAGATCCATCAAAAGCTCTCTGATGATCGTATGGCTACTTTGGATTCGCTTGAGATTGATATTCATCTTCACCAAGGTGGCATAAGGACGTATATTTAGAGATGAACCTCCATCTATCAATACTCCAGCCTAGCATGTACCCGAAGACAACACCGCGATGTGCAAGTGGGTTTGTAATGACCCATTCCCTTCTGGAGGTATGTCATCATCAATGAAGGATATCACATTGTTGTTGAAAATGTGATCAACCAAATGTTGAAATTTTTCCACATTCACCGATTTTCAAGTGTAGGCTTCTTCCAAAACCTTTAGCAAGACCTTCCGATGATCCTCTGAAGAGAAAAACCAGTCCGTAATTGAAATCGTGTGGAGCTTCTCGCAAGCTTAAAACCACTTTCGCTTCATTAGGCCCATAAGACGGAGGAATTTTTCAATCTTCTCCATGGGCAACTTCCCTTTGCTTCGCAAGTAGGCTTGATAACCCGCCGCCGAGGAAGGTACAATGGATTTTCTTTCGACACATCAGCAAAGAGTATGAGACGTGGATCCTTCAAATTTTTCCATAATTCCATGGACTTTTTGTGTAAGTCGACAACAGATGTCAGAGTCTCGCAAGGTAAAGGAATTCGCTCGTGCGCCACTTTCAAAGGATTGTCGCCCCTTTGAGATGAATTGTTCAGATGGGAAATACTTTGATAGCCTCATCATCCACACTTTGATATAATCGCCATCGATCCCTTCCATCGGGTAGGCATGCATTCCCACCCTTAAGTCAGACAAAGGTAATCATCCGCTATTTGCAGGACACCGCTATCAATAAGATTCTCAATGAGATGGAATGAGTGCCCAAAGATTCTTCTCAGGTCGTGATCGCGAGAATGTGAATGATATCGACACATTTCATCAGATTGAACCGCCTCGAAGTGGGATTGATTGGAGGTAGAAGGAATGTGATTCTTCCTTCGCTGATCAACATTTGAAGTATCTCCTCCATAGATTGGCCCAAATAGTGAATTCCTTTATTGGCAAAATCCTCGACGGGCTTTAGCACTTGCTCGCTTTTGCAACCTTATCCTCCATAGCTTCGCTTCAAGGTGTTGATGAAGCATTCATAACAAATGGAAGGAGATATAGCATGCTCTCCTCGCCTCGATTAATCGGGCGCGGTGACTTGATGATGGTGGGTCACCGCTCGCCAATTGCTTCAATTTGTTTGCAAAGAGCTTTCTCTTTTTCGCTCCACGGTAAACCGAACTTTGCATAATCCCATTTGTCAACACCGCCTTTGATGGGGTGGGATGATTCACCAAGAGAATTGGAACCATGTCCAAAGGTCCAACCGATCATGTTGACCTCTTCTTCTTTCAGGTCGAGGAAGAGGGTTGTCTTCTTGCACGTGAGGTTGATCGGGTTTAGTGACCACGATCTCACCATTGTCTATTAGATCTTGAATCTTATGCTTCAAGGCCCAACAATCTTGAGTATCATGTCCGGTGCCCTGCATGGTAAGCACACTTCCGAAAGTAGCATTAAAACCCTTCCCATTAGGGTCATCGGTGGAAGAAGATGTAATTTTCTTCCGAGCAATGTAAGAGCAAGAATATTCTCGAGCGAGTCCCCTAAGGGTGTGAACGCTCGAGGTCGCTTACTACTTTCCACTTTTAGGTAATGGAGGGTTTCAAGATCAGGCCGAAAAGGGAGAAGTTTCTCCTCCGTGACAGCATGCTTCGATTGCTTTTTTTTGTCCTTGTAAGATCAAGGAAACATCCTCCTCTTTTTTTTATGGACTCTCCGGGGTTGTTTCCATAAGATCCGGATCGATGTGCTCTCAAGAATGCCTTTTAAGAGTGGCTTAGGTCTTGAATTTTACCGACTTCAATCCCATTTCACCCATCTCGCCGTGTTTGATCATTTCAAAAATGGTTTGCCAATACCAAACTAGAACTCTTTCATAGAAAGGAGCTTCTCAGATATCTATGAAAGTCATGACCATTTTCGATTCTCACATGGAAGGAATAACTTGAGCAAAGAAGGCGCCTCCACCTTTTGAGCATACTCTCCGAACGACTCTATTAGATCGCTTTCGACCTTGGTAATTTGGTACCCGGCCAGAGCCATCCGAGATTGAAAATCAGATTGAGTGAGGAAGGCGGAGCCAAGCTCTTCCCAACTATGGATCTTAGAGTTGTCTAACTGTATACCATGAACAAGCTTCTCCAAATGACTTTTTCTCAAAAAAAAATGATTCGAGCTTTTCATTCTCAAAGATAAGATCCGAAGTTCTCCAATGAACACTTTTAAATGTGTATAAGGATCCCCTAATCCGCCATATTTTTCAAAATCGTGGGCTTTAAATTTCTCCCGATAATGAACACTGTGGAATATGCAAAGGTCTCAGATATGAAACACCGCCATGAGTTCCAATCCCTTTGAGAACACGTAATGGTTTTCTCCATTTGAAGGACTTTCTTCCCGATGTCACCGTTGTCCGGATCTCCTTCGAGATGGGTGCCTTCGTGGTCTTTGTTGGTCAGATCCAATCGATGTTCGGAATTGTTTTTTTCCGCACTTGAACTCCCTGTGTAGAGGGTTCTCAGTATGTGTAGGTATCTTCGCATTCTCGAGTAGAGATCGTGTAATTTTTTCAAAGAGAACAAACCAAGTCTGTGATTTGTTTACTCAATCCACAAATTTTTCTTCTGGAAATGTGATTAGACTTTCTAAAGAAGACATGATCGGGTCAGAAGCTTGTGGCCTTTTTGGATTTTTTGAGCTGTAATGTGCCCAATTGCTTTCCCTACAAAAGACTTACGTAGTTTAGTCTTAGGTAATGTAAATGTTATCATAACATGTCCGCTTTTAGGAATTTGTCCCGCAAAACCGGTTTGTTAATTGATAACATGTCATGCATGATATTCTTCATATTTTCCATTACATATGGATGAACATGGAATAAAATTACAAGTAAATGCTTTTACAAGTAATTGAAAATGGAAAGCATGAAGAGACTTTCCTCCGCTGTTTGGTTTATCGAGGTCGACCTATCTTAGGTTACTCTCGCGGCTTTTTAAGCATGAAGGTTCCCAGATCATCGCAATCTACTCGACGGAAGTTAATCCGCCTTTCAACCGGAGCGAATCTGAGTGGTGTTTTCCCGAGCCCCGGGAATTATTCTTCCCACACGTCCAAAGAATCAAACACCGACAGATAGCCTCCCCGTGGAGGGACCACACAACATACATTCACATACAACGGTCTCACCGCTTATGCAAAAATGATGATATGCGAAGCACTAATATCACAGATAGATATTTAGCAAGCAATAAGTAAGATGCATTCGCACACATTCATCGAAATGTAAATGCAACAATCACACACAAGCATATAACAATTTTGAAAAGCTTGTAATAGCGGCTTAAGCCCTCTTATCGAGTCCCCAGCAGAGTCGCCACCGTCGACGCCTGGATTTTTGAGTGTCCTTTTCGTTACATTTGTTTTGGTGTTCTCATGTTAATGTGAGATTTGTTTGAAAAAACAAGTGAAAAAGGTCCGATATGTATAATGTCGATTTATCGACTTTTAAGAGTCGCCATTGGTGTATTTAATCGGTTGCACTAACGCAACCAAAAAGGTTAGCACATCGACCTGTTGATTTTGACATCGCTAAACGGGTCTGTGAAACCGAGATTCATTAAGGGTTCGGGGCTTGATTATGCGAGGGAAGGTGTTAGCACTCTCGACATCCGTGTTACTACTATGACCGCCACTCTTCAAAGAAATTGTTATATTAAATGAATGTGTGTGTGTGTGTGGATCAATGTGCAATTATTTGAAAAAGAAAAGTGAGGCCTCGTCGCACCTATATACACAAGGTTTGAATTTTATAGAAAATTCAGCTTTTTAACCAAGATATAGCAATGAAGTTTTGTAAAAGAGGTTTTTTCAAACCCCGTGCTCAATAGAATTGAGACCTTTTCATACTTCCATTTTATTAAATGTTCTATTTTGTTTGCTTTTATTTTCGAGATGCGAAGCATCCTCGAGAAAATAATATACAAGAAGTGTTTAACTCCTTATGGGCACATGACAACCATCCAAGGAAACTCGCATACATCGTAAAATAATGTACAAGTCGCCATGCCTAAAAAATGTCCATCATGGGAACCTAATCTAGATTCAAGAGATCAACCCGTGATCACATGATTCCTAAGCTCACATGATATAAAGCAATTTGTATGGAAAGCAAAGTATATATATATATATATATAAAGTATATATATATATATATATATATACAGATCGATCAACCACCACGTAAGCAACTCCAATGGGGATAAATGTAAATATATAAAATATATATATATATATATATATATATATATATATATATATATATAATATGATCAACCGCCACGTAAGTAAACTCCAAAGTGATTTAAATGTAAATAAAGTCGTAAAAGCGTATCAATCGCCACTTAAGTAAACTCCAAAAGTGCAGATGTAAATGTAAATAAAGTGTAAAAAGGCCATATAAGAAACTCCATATGATGTAAATATATATATATATATATATATATATATATATATATATATATATATATATATAAAAAAGAACGCATCTGATGTAAATCCTAAGCTCATCTGATATGTCCGATAAATAATATATATATATATATATATATATATAAAGTATAGTAAACGCAAACGCACCTGATGTAAAATCTGTGCTCATCGATATATGTCCTGATATATAATATATATATATATATATATATATATATATATATAATAAAATAATTAACGCCTCTGATGTAAAATCTGTGCTCATCGTATGTATCGTAGTTTAGCTATATATATATATATATATATATATATATATATATATATATATATATATAAGCAGATAAACGCCTGCATCAAGTTCAGGCTCAATCGAGGCATAACTCGATAATGTTAGTCCATAGTCATATATATATAAATATATATATATATATTATATATATATATAGTATGTAAATGAAAACCACTTTGGATCAAGTCCGGCAAACACACTCACACTACTATCAACGTACAACAAAGTGTGTGATATATGAGAAAGAGGCTTTATGTAATGTAAGAAGGCTTTACAATGGGTCGCCAAAGTAGACTTCTTAGACTTTAAATGGATAAACACTCGCCCCCACCACGGATAAAAAGTAGCTATATGTGAGCTAACTAGTGTTTAAAGAAGAGGAAACACTCAAAAGATGTGTATGCAGAGTAAAATGGATGTGGCTTCGCTCTTTTTTTTCCTTCTCTCTCTCTCTCAAAATGGTCAATTCCAAGCTATATATATATAGATCGATGGTCAGCAGTACATTCGCGGCACAACCGCAGCTTGTACCGCTACCGGTCGTGGTGGATCCGAGCCTCGCGGGTCCCGGGTTGTCTCTCAGAAGACGCGGCACTCATGCAATCGTAATGTCCGCTCGAACTTGCGTAGAAACTTCAATCCGAGCATCCAAACGGAAGTATATCCGCATTTCTTCTGATCGCTTGTGTCGAGAGTTACGAATGACATGGATTAGAGGTCAGACGGAAGTCGAAGAGGGTCTACGCCCACGGTCTTCAAGCTTCAAATTCTATCCAAAGCATCGCCACGTAATAGTCACCGGATTGTCAATCCTCGCTCTTGTGGGACATTGTTGATGTATGTATGTATGTATGAAGTGTTGAGACGACGCGCCATTTGTCGAAGGAACAAGATGACGTTGACTCCTCGCCGGGTTATCGCCGGCTTGAGTTGAAAGTAGACGCTGCTTCGTGGTGGTTACAACCGAGATTGACCACTTGTTGGTATGTCGCGATATCATCTTGTTGACGACAAGAAGACGACGGTCGACTCTCACCGGGTTATCGCTTTTAAGAAAGCGAAAGCGACGTTGCTCGTCGGCGAGATTGATCGTGGTTACGCTCATCCGTGGGATTGTTTCTCGCCGCTTGTTTCAGACCGCCTCAGTGTCATCTATCTCGGATCAAGTCGATCGATCGATATGTTTGAAACAAGCATTTTCGGGTTATCGCCGAATCGCAATGGCATCCTCGGGGCTATCACCAAGGATGGGGTTATACTCCTGTTGTCTCTCGGATCGAATCGAACGTCATCGGGTGTTATCGCCGAGACAGATCTGCCCTCTTCCTGTTGTTGCTGCACGGCTTTTTGATCTCATATATCTCGGGGTTATCTCCGAGATTGGAAATGACACTTAAGACTACAATATCCCCAATTATGAACTATAAACTAATTATCCAATTATCCTACTTATTTGTGTGTGTTCCGGTTGAGATGATGTTCCTGCCAGGTTCCGGTTGAGCCGAACTTCCTAGAAGTATCCTAAGATGGATGTAAGTCAGTCTTTCGTGGTTATCTCCAAAAGACAAATCTACCCTCCCAATGTTAGAATAGAGTGCGTAAAATTTCGAGAAATTCGCCCCAAAACGCGTCCAAGCCTCACCAAACTCTTCCCAAAGCCCCATTGGCTGGCACTGCAAGATTGCTCCCTAGCGCCCCAACGCTGGGCATAGGCCTAAAATGGGCGCCCCGACGCTGGCCACTTTCTAAAAATTTTCTGTTCTGACGTCCTATGGGAAAATGGTCATAACTTCTTTTTCCGAACTCCGATTTCGGTGATTCAAGATGTTCCAAAAAGAGGAGACCTAGATTTACAACTTTGATTCTTTAAGGTTTTCGAAATAAGGTCTGGAGAAATACTCAAATTGGCTCTGAAGTGACTGCTATGTAAATGGCAAGCTAAAAACGCAAATCAAGCCACCTCGAACGTCGATCCAAGTGACTTTTGTCCCAATTCCTATAAAACAACGTAAAACATGCATGAATAGACACAAACACTTAAAATCAACCAAAAGATTAAGCTCAAACGCACTCAATTATGAGTATAAAACTCACTCATCAACTACAATGTCGATGAAGCATTGTGGAAACTTGAGATTAAAATGATGAAGAAATTTTCCTCATTTAGTTAGATAATTGTAGCAAGATTCTGGGGACAAAATCCTTATAAGGGGGGAAGAATGTAACACCGCAGAAAAATCAGATTTTTGAGAATTAAATTTTTATTTGATTATGTGGATTAAATGAATTTAATTAATTAATTATGGGAGTAAGCTATTTGAAGGTCGTTTTATGACCTAGACATATCGAAATGTCGTAGTATTTTGGCTATGTGGTAGAATTAAAGTGTTTGAATTTCCAAAACGAAAAACAAAAGATTTCTGAGAAATTTTTTGAAAAACACTATTCACGCATTTCTACACAGGAATTATTTTTGAATTTCCGAGAAATACATAATGATAGAATATCGAGGTAAGATAGAATATCCAATAATATTTCAGTTATGGCAAACGCATTTTTTCGCCTGCGAACTTAAAAACCTAACGGTTAGGGAAAGGGAGTTCCGAGAAGGAAATGAAATACGTATAATGAATTAAAGCTATGATTGTATAATACGTAAGTATTGTACGAGGTAATGAATACAAGTATAATACGAGGTATTATACGAGTATGTATAAATGATGGAATGTCGTATATTAAATAAGTATACGAGTTGGAATACAAGAATTATACGTAGATTATACGTTATAAGGCTTTAAGCCAAATGTAATGGACTTATAGGATTGAGTAAGAAATTGTAAAGTCCAAAAAGATATTGATAAGGCCCAAGTGTAGAAATGTGTAAGCCCAATGCAAGCTAATGATAAAGCCCAAAGAATTGTTAATGCAAGCCCAATGTATAAGTTAGGTTAATTAAACCTTAAGCCCAAAGTAAGAATCCAATGGATTAGGAGGATCCATGGGGAAACCCGTGATCATATGGGTGAATTGGTGATCAAGAACTTTGTGTGATGAGCAAGTAGACTTAAGGGTTAAGCAAAGGGTAAGTTAAGTAACTTAAAGGCTAAGTAAAGTGCTTATGAGTGATGAGCAAGCAAAGTGCTTTTATGTGATGAACAAGCAAAAGATAAGTTATGTGATTAACAAGTTAACTTAATGGATAAATAAGTGTGGTGGCCAAGTATATGTGGTGAGCAAGTTAACTTAATAATTAAGTAAATGAATAGTAAGGAGGTGATTAAGGAGGTGGAGTGGCTTTATGACCATTATACCCTAACTTAGGAAGTCCTATAAATAGGAAGCTTGCTTGCTCATTTGTTAGTTGTTAGATTTTCATTCAATAACTTATAGCTTATTGGTTAGAGAGAAAAAGCTACAAAAGCTAGAACAAGTTAGACTTTGAGAATTCAAGAAGTAAAAAGGAGATCAAAGATTAACCAAGTGATTATCAAGGGTAAGAACTTAAACCATTAATCTCTTTCTCTTCCATTGTTAGAGAAGTGGGTAGTGGTAGAACATGTATGCTAAGGAATGATAAGAATGATTAATCAATGGACTTAAGCCGTGTAAGTCATGAATAAGTAATTCAAACTTAATTAAGTTATGAAATTATGAAGAGCTTATATAAACTACTCATATGTGTACTTTAATAAGATTGTATGATAATAAGAAGCAAGAATGGTGGTTAAAAGACTTAATCTATAATAAGTCATGAGAAAGGAAGTCATAAGTAGTTTATACTTTTACAAGTTATAAACTCATAAAGAACAAGTAATAACTTATCATGTTTATAAGTTAATGAAGTATGTATGTCAAGATGTTAGTATGATGGATTGAATCCATTTGAAACGATGAATAAATCATAAGAAATGAAGTTAAGGCAAAATTTACGAGTTTGGACGATAATCGTCGAATTCGTGAAATTCTCGAAATGGAAGTCGAATTTTGATATTGAGCTTGAAAACATTGGTTTTCAATGGAGACAAGACTTATTTGGCATTATAGAGTTGTGGACTCGAAAATGATCGAATTTCGACTTAGAACAAAGAAACGAGCGTTGAACACAAACGTTTATCATTTTCGTTAAAAATGGACTAATAGGTGAATTTTTAGCAAATGAAGTTAAATAGATAAAATTCTTGCATGAACGCATAGAGTATATAATTTGTGACTCGTAGGCTCTTGAACTAGCCAATTTGGACTTATAACGAAGAAGTTATGAGCCCGGGAATCTCACTCAAGAAATTGTCATCAAAATTTTATGAAAAGCCGAGGATCGTGGCCGTGGTGCCCTAAGGTAAATGGAAATAATGCTAAGCAGCCAAGAATGGTTATGAGCTCTTTGGAATTTCGTGTCTTGTAATACGTAATTATAACATATGAAGGGACTCATGCCGTAGTAGAAAGTCGGGTCTTTAACTTCAGTAGTGTTGTTTGCTAGGCTGAAGTAAAGGGAGCTAGCGCCATGGTCACGCCAAATTTTAAGGTTTTGACATTAAAGAATGTTTGTAAGTAGAGCATGAACGGTAATTCATTAGTAATGAACTAAAGTTAATTATAACATTGTTAAGACATGTTTAAACCTTAATTATGATCATTTAGGGTTGAAGTAAGTTAATTGAATGTGAACGTGAACGGTATGCAATATGTGTACTTAACCAAATGACGATCGAGTAATGATTTAATAACGTAAGAATGTTAGTAAGCCGCAAAGAAGGATGATTAACTAGAAATGAGTTGTATTAATAAAGTAAATCCAAGTAAGACATAGAAGAGAATGAAGTTGGTAAGAATGATGTAAGTTATAACGATAAGCCAGAATCAATAAATAACAAATCTAATACAGGATTAGATTGAGATGAAGGGTAAGATTCATTAGGAACCATGTATGTTCATTCATGACCTAATGTGGTATGTTATGTGGTTATGTGTTGTAGAGACTATAAAGACTCAAAGGAAAAGTAATTTTCTTATGTAGCGCATTATTTGAAAAGTTTTTTCTTAAACGCTTGTCTAACCTTCGTGTTAGCCAAGTTTTCTGTGATTCATGTTATGAGATGCATGAACGGTTTTACTAAAGGGTCGATGCCAGTTTTATCTCGGCTAAACTAATCTTGAAGATTGATTGATTTATTTACAAGTCTTTCAATATAGAATTGATAACGCTATCCTACGCCAATTGTTTGGTACGGATTCAAGGTAAGCCTGAGTATGAATAAACAAATGTATTTTTCATCGATTATTTGATGGGCACGCGAGGTTACCAAAACTTAAACGTACATACGTTTAAAGGATGTAGTGTTGATCAACATAGAGTACTATGGGCTGATCACCCAGAAGTGCTCGTAAGATATACCGGACTTACGGACTTAGTGCCTGGTTGTCCTTTTTAAAGAAATTATGAAATGCTCATGGTCTTGGACCAGGATTAATGTTTTACTGAATATTGTCATGGTAAAACGTTTTGAAGAAAAAGAAGTGTTATTTTAAATTATTGATAGTACTCCATAACTATTATCCAGTTATTGAAGATATATGATTCATATGTTTCAAGCATGTCGTTTAAAAGAAATTGTTGTCCTTGCTGAGCTTTTTATGCTCACTCTTGCTTGAACCATATGAATGCAGCTAGGACCGACTGAACTGAGGGATCCGACAAGGATAAAGGTAAGACAAAGATGAACGATTAGTTTACCTTGTAATAAACTAGTAAGTTGCGTATATCATATTATGACGAACAAAGAATGTAATGGTTTTAGAACCTAGGATCGGGATGTAATATTATTAATGTAATAAGAATGTCGTTGATACACACATTTTAATGTCATTTCAATAGAATGAATGTACAGTTATGAGTATCGTGTAGCACCATCTGTCGGGTTAGAAGATACCCAGATTTGGGGGCGTCACATATCTCTTATGTACAAGAGATTCTGGGGATTGCGATCTGTCTGATGAAGCTGTGTATAATATATTCCATCATTGGTCCTCCCCGATGAGGATTGTTTTCCCTGGTTTATATCGCCATGTCCTTCCATTGTTCTATTGGAGTTACTGCCAATAGTTTGTTGATTGTCAGGGTTGCTTGACCCTCGTTGAAATGGATACCATCATCGGACCATTCTTCGATGCCTCGCTGGGTTTAATTGCCAACGGTTGGAATCATCAGATGACTTCTGACGCTTCGTTGGATTTACTTGCCAACGGTTAATGATGTCAAGGTTGTTGGACCCTCATTGACGCGTGCATCAACGGCTGAGACCATCGGATGGTTTCTGATGCTTCGCTAAATTTACTTGCCAGCGACTGAATGTCGTCAAGGTTGCTTAACCTTCGCTGACGTGTGCATCAACCGATGAGTTGTATAAAATCCCCGCTGGGGAGAAGTGTTTTGGAGTTACGGCCCTGAACTGATGGCATCGAACCTTTGTAAGGTATTGTCGAGTGTAGTTTGCAACAGTTGTGATCATCGGTATAGTGAACCCTGTGTCTGGGCGAATACCAATGACTGGTAGATAGACCCGCAGTTTGGTCTGTGAAAACCAGGATTTTCGGCTTTTCCGCTCAATCGCGTAGCATCTTTTTTCCTGATTTGACTTTTTCAACTTGTGAGACCTCCTTTGCAACTCAAATTGGACCGAGTCAGAAGGGTGGTACCCACCCAAGGGAGCCATAGGTACACCTACGGCCAACCGTGGGTGGCCTTAAGTGGCCTGTTGCATTCACAAGTAATTTTCATATTGCGCCACATAGAGAATTCGAGAGCTCTTCTTCAGATCTACTGAGTTCGGGCGGCTTTCTGCAAAATCTGTCACCATTCAAGTGTTCTACACTGCCCTGGTAACGTATGCATGTCTTCTTTTCCAGTTTTTATCTGTTGGAAAATGAATTATCACATAAAATGCGTCCTAGTAATGTATGCATGTCTTCTTTTCCAGTTTTTATCTGTTGGAAAATGAATTATCACATGAAATGCGTCTAAACATATAGTAGTGAATATGCATGCTCATATGACTTCATAAAAAATATTCAACATAGTAAATGCTAGTATTTAACCATGCTAAACATATTGATGTGAAAAAATTTAACTTTTGAAATAATCAAATTGGCACCTTTTTCTGCTATTTCTTATTCTATTTGAGGACAAATGAGCAAAGGTTGCAAAGCAAAGTAATCCTGGTAATTAGGCTATCCTTATGGATTATGACTTTGATAGTGTTATGCATATAGGATGTTTATGACTGTTTGTAGATGTGCTACTGAATGGCCACCTAGTCATGCCTATGTGCATGTGGATAGTCATGTTTACAAAGGAGACTCTAGCAAAAATTTTCCAAAAGTCTAGGCATTGGGTAGACATGTATTTTTAACTCTACTGCAGGCGTATGTTAAAGTAATGCATGCATGCATATAGTCATAAAATTTATTTGAAAAAGCTCCAGGTTAGAATTTATCACACCCTTTCTAAGGTGATTTGGAGACTTCTGTCCAGATATATGGATTCGGATCAGCCGAGTAGTTCCCGCAGGACCACTTCAAGTCTGCGAAGGAGGGCTTCTGATGTGCCACGACCCCGTTCAGTTAGACAGCCTCGTCGTTTAACGGAGGTAGTGATTCGTCCTATTCGGGTTGAGGTACCGGATGTTGAGGACGAGGAGGAGGATATATCAGTTGCGGACCCTACTCCTGATGCTCATGTTCTCCATAGGGATTTCCTAGGCATTCAGGTGATGATCCCAGAACTTCTGGGTGATTTGAGTTGACACCCCTCGGTTTACTTGCATGCAAATGTGGTAACAACTGGATTTGATCTTCCTTTTTTCCTATTGACGAGGAGCAAGGATTCTGATGTTGATTTTCTTTTGTGATGTAGGTTCCCGGCTTTACACAGCCTCGAGGGAACTGGTTCAGCATTCACTCTGTATATCAGGCTATGCATCCCGATTATCGTGCGATTGTGCATGGCTGGGGCTTCGAGGCATTCTTTTCCATCCTCCCCTATCGTTGTCCCTGGGGTTATCTCAGGGCGTTATCTGAGCGCTGGTTTCACCAGACTCAGTCTCTCGATTTGTCGGACTATGAGGTGATGATGACGCCGATGGATTGGCAGTTTATCACAAGCATGGAGTTTGGAGGGGCGTCGGTGCCTTGTACAGCGGACATTACCTCGACTATTGTCAGATCCTTGCTAGGAGTCCCGGCTGAGGCGCTCAAGAGTAGGACAATTCGTACAGGTCCTTTAAGCGTAGATGCTATGATTGGGCTATTGAGTGAGCCCATACCCGATGATGTGAGAGTCAGGGATCGCATTCTTCAACGATTGTTCCTGATGATCATTAAAGGGCTGCTTCATAGCGGATAACTCTTCCACGATGTCATTCGCTTTGGTGAATGCCACACGAAATATGGACCATATTGGAGAGTATGACTGGGTTTCCTATACCTTCGCCTATTTCCTCAGGGGTATGCACATGCGTTCGCAGGGCTTGACGGAGGCTTGGCTAGGATTTTACCCATTTCTGCTGGTGAGTATTTCTCTTATGATTTCCCATGTAAAGTTTATGAGTCTTGACTGACAGCATATATTTTCCTTTGTGTTGGCAGTTTTGGGCCTATGAGAGGCTCCCATGCTTGCTTCTTGTGAGTGTGTTAGGTTTAGATACCTATACATGAGGACAACGATGGCATCACTCCATAAGGTGGAGGTTCCTATAGCTGAGGGTTTCACCCATTGTCGTCTACAGTTGGAGTTTTTAATAGCTAATGCTATCACTTGGGTTCCCTACTCTAGGGAACATTTGACCGTTGGGTTTGAGGATGGGTACCCGACTGGTGTCGAGTATATGATATCCACTCGTAGGATTCCACTCTTTAGATGGAGGATGGGAGATCTATTTGGGAGAGCGTGTTATTAGGAGCACCACAGGGGAGATTCATGTACCGATCTTGCCTCCTGCCAGGCGTTATTGGCTTGTGTCGCAGTGGCCTGTCATTGATATCCCATTGATGGGCGTTGACGGCTTTATGTTATTAGATGGTCCGTATACTCAGGATATGTTCCATCGCTGATGGTCCCTCGTACCATCGGAGCCCTGACCCGCGCCACTCAGTTCATGGGGGATATAGTTCCTGGATCATTGATGATGACGAATTGGATGGCCTGTGTCTGAGATCTGACTCATTTGACACAGATTGACAGCTTGACCCGGCAGTTGGATCGGGCACATTTTTTCATCCGGCACTTGGGCAGAGATCCTTTAGAGATAGATACTTTTGATCCTTCCAGCTCTGGGGCTGGCCCTTTAGGTGACCCATATGGTTTTGCCGGTGCAGATCCTCTAATGTATAGGCCTGGCATCCCACTTGGCAGAGATCCAGTAACTCAAGAGGAGTTACATTAGATGGACAGGATTGATGATGTAGACATCAACACCATTGACTTCTTCTGATGTATATTCTTGTTATATCTTTTGATTGGCCTCTGTTAGATACTGGGTGGTTGTGCCCCATTCTCGCTATATCTTTTGATATGCCTCTATTAGTTGTTGGGCGTTTGTGCCCCCATTTTCCTGTATTTTTAGCTGTATAGAGATGATGTATTAGATGATGATGTACTTAGGAATATATGTACTAATTTCTATTCCCTACATCACATTGCCATCTATTATTGATCATGCATGTATCATGTTATGCATATGTATGTCCAAAGATATTCAGCATTGACCCCTGGATGGTCTTATGATACGGCCCACACAGATGTCTTCTTCGATAGTCAGCCGCATTGATCACACCCCACCAGTATTGGTAGCCTCCCGTCTGAGGTCGTGGCATGATAGTGTGTCACCTTCAGATCGGGTGACCGTAGATCAGTTATTACAGCATTCCATGACCCTTCTAATGTTCCAAGTTCCTGTGGGCTTTGTAGATGGTATGTTGAAGCATTGGGTACTGAAGAGGCAGATTTTTCGATTTGGGACCCAAGAGTTGACTCCCACCTTAGAGGAGTACGAGCGGTTGACAGCATTGCCTCTGGACAGACCTTGTGCTCGTATGGCTATCGGCGACATGAGTTGATAAGTGGATTTCATATCCACGAATCATTGTCCATTTCATGCTTAATTATTGTTATTTTCTTGTTTTCATGTTCGTTTTTGCTTGTTTTTGTGTTCTTTTATGTGTAGGGTGGTTGTTGTGGCATTTAACGAAAATTGGAGTCATTTGGAGCATTTCTGGAAGTTATCCTAAAGCAAGCAAAGTCAACAAGCAGAATAGATGCCCATCGGGGCGGGCTTATTTGGCCTATAAACCCCCGCCGGGGTGGGGGGTCTTCAAAAGATTTTAGCAGAAAGGGCCACATGAAAATGGCTCATATTAGTAGTATACACCCCCCAAGGCTGGGGTCTCGACTGGTGAAGACTTCTGTTTAGTTTTGGATTCTTCTGGGACTTGGATTCTAGCATTTAGATGGCAAGTAAACTCTAATGCGTGTGGGATTACTTAAAAAAATGTGTGTTGGATGTTTATTACTCAATTAACAATGAATTAAACAAGACACGAGGGATATTATGAAGATCAATTCCAGGTTTTGGAGAGCAAGCATTGGAGGGAGATTTTGAAGAGATTTTTTTGACGATTGCATATTTAGGCTACGTGGAGGGTGTTTTTCACTATTCTTCTTCTTAGACTTTTATCTGTAATTGAAAGAACGTTATCTTTGAAATATTTAGTTGTTATTTCATTTATGATGAATTAATTCACTTATTAGGCTTATGATGGATCTTTAAGTGAAACAATGATTTTGTAAACTTTGATTTCCAGTTCAATAAGCTATTTTCTAGTTTATCTATATTAATTTGAGCTTGAATTTATGAATTACCTGATCAACAATTCTTTATGGATTTGTATGGAATCGAGAGATGATATTCGAATCTAGACTTAGTTAATATAGCATGTGTTCATGAATTTTGTGCATAGCAGAATATTGATGAATGTTAAGGTAGAGATATGCTTGATATCGCATGTAATCGGATAGAGAACTTAATCTTAACCCTTCTTTAATTATAATTCACATAGAGATATAGTGAATTAGTTGATAAAGGTGCTTAACTTGTTTCTATCTAATTTGTGAATTTAAGTTAATATGGTATTAGAGCATTGAGAGGTGGCTAATACTACGTTTGTGTTCTTGATTAATAAACTGGGATAGTGATTTGAATTGGAATAAAGGTGTAGAAATCAGAGTGAAGCTTAGGGTGAAATCATAAGTCTAATTCTCCATTAATTGTTTGAAATTCCAGATTTTGATATTTGTGATTGTTTTGTGGTAATTTATTTATTTCTTAAGTTAGTTTCTATAATTATAACCATTGAATTGAACAGTTTAATAAAATTAGGGTTAATAGAAAATTGGTAATTGTAAGGTTAAGTTTCTTACTAATTTGTCTCTGTAAGAACGATACTCTACTCATCACTTTATTACTTGTTGACCACGTATACTTGCATGTTGTGCGTATATAGATTTTTCCCAACAAGTTTTTGGCGCCGTTACCGGGGATAATTTAGTATAGATCTTAATATTTTTACAATATCAGTTTAATTAGTCTAGTTTTACTTAAACATTTTTATTTTTGTTTTGTTCCTCTTATTTCGAGGTTTTTGAAGCGTTTTTATAAACGAGGTCCAAAATCCGGACTTCTTGCCTTTTTGAGGGCGATATTGAAAGCGGTTCCAGAGGTTAAGTAAGTGGATCAAGGAAACGAGGCAAGACTTTAAAAATTCTGAGAAAGAAGAGGCAATGGCAGCTGAAGATCTGAAAGCGTTAAGGGACTTCGCCACACCCAAGGTGACTGAACTCACCAGGCCCGCAATTGCTGCAAATACATTCGAAATCAAGCCTGGGAGAATTCAGATGATCCAGAATTTAGTTCAGTATGGGGGATTGGCAACTGAAGATCCGAATGAACATCTAGTTAGCTTTTTGGAGATTTGCGACACCTTTAGGTATAATGGGGTGTCGGATGATGCGATGAGACTTCGCTTGTTCCCATTCACCTTACGGGACAAGGCGAAGAGTTGGTTACACTCTCTACCGTCGGGTTTAATAACTAATGGGAAGATTTAGCTCAGAAATTCCTTGCCAAATTTTTCCCACCGGCGAAAACTGCAAAAATGAGGAATGAGATAACAATGTTTGAGCAGCAACATGGGGAGTCGCTATATGAGGCATGGGAGAGATACAAGGAGTTGCTTAGAAAGTGCCCACATCATGGATTGCACAAGTGGCTACAATTGAATACTTTTTATAACGGACTACATGGGAATCTCAGGACCAGTATTGATGCAGCGTTGGGTGGAGCGTTCATGGTTAAGAGTTATGAGGAGGCCTACAATTCTATTGAGATCATGGCGGCTAACAACTACCAGTGGCCCACAGCAAGAATGACACAGGCTAAGGCGACTAGGGTATTAGAAGTAGATGGGGTGATAACAATACAAGCACAAATTTCTGCATTGTCCAAGAAGTTGGATGCCATGACAGGGGATCAGGTACAGCAGGTTGCAGTAGTATATGAATTGTGCGCAAGTGACCATCCTACAGATCAGTGCGCAATTAATCCAGCATCCATACAGTTCATAGGTAGCTACAACAGGGGTCCACAGAAAATGTACCAAAACACTTATAACCAGGGGAATAGGAATCACCCAAATTTCTCATGGAGCAATAATCAGCAACATCAAGCTCCACGACTGTCATATCCCCCAAGTTTTTAGAATCACCAACAACCGGCTCAACATCAGGAAAAGAAATCGGATTTAGAGGAGTTGTTGTCGAAGTACATAACTAGCAATGAGGCAGCAATGAAAAATCAAGTAATGGCCATCTAGAACTTGGAAAATCAGATGGGGAAAATTGACTTAGCATTAAATAACAGGCCACAAGGAACCCTACTGAGTGATACAGAGAGAAATCCGAAGGGGAACCAAGAACAGTGTTAGGCAATTATATTGAGGAGTGGTAAACATCTCGTTGGTAAAGATGCAGAAAATTCAGCGATGTTGGATGAAAAGGTTGACGACAGTAAAGTGGTTGAAGGAAACAAGGGTGAGGATAAGCAAAGTGAGAAAACAAAGTTAGACGACAAACCAGTTGTATATCCTCCACCACCATTTCAGCAGAGGGTCCAAAAACAGAAATTAGATAAGCAGTTTGCAAAGTTTTTGGAAGTTTTCAAGAAACTTCAGATTAACATTCCGTTTGTAGAAGCCCTAGAGCAGATGCCGAGTTATGCGAAGTTCGTGAAAGGGATTCTGTCAAGGAAAAAGAAATGGGAAGACTTTGAAACAGTGGCATTAACAGAGCAATGTAGTGCGGTGTTACAACAGAATTTGCCACCAAAGCTGAAAGACCCGAGGAGTTTCACTATTCCATGCACGACCGGGAACATGTCCTTTAATAAGTGTTTATGTGATTTGGGGGTTAGTGTGAACCTTATGCCATTGTCAGTATACACAGATTGGAGGGTTTGTATGGATTATAGGAAGTTAAATAACGCAACCCGAAAAGATCATTTCCCTCTACCCTTTATCGATCAAATGTTGGACAGATTGGCAGGACATGAGTACTACCCTTTATCGATCAAATGTTAGAACCGCTATGTGCAATGGTTTACAATGACCAGTCCCTTTGGGAGGTATGTCATCATCAGTGAAAGATATCACATTGTTGTTAAAAATGTGATCAACCAGATGCTAGAACTTTTCAACATCCACTGATTTCGGCAAGTGGGCTTCTTCCAAAACCCTTAGCAAGACCTTCATATGATCTTCGGAAGAGAAAACCAAATACAGAATAGAAATCTGTTGTGGAGCTTCTTTCAAGCTTAAAAACACCTTAGCTTCATTATAGCCCATAATACGGAGGAATTCTTCAATTTTCTCTATGGGAACTTTCCCCTTTGATCTGATGGTAGGCTTCATCACCCGTTGGGGAAGATACAGTGGATTCTCCTTCAACACTACAGCAGTTATGTGGGATGTGGATCCTTCAGCTTCTCCATAATTCCAAGGCACTTTTTGTAAGCTAACAACAGGATATTGTGGTCTGTATGGTAGGATGATTGGCTTTGGTGCAGCCACTTTCAAAGCATTTTCAACACCTTTGAGTTGAATTGCTTGTATTGTGAGTGGCATGGCAGCCAAATAATCCTCAGCGGATATAATTGCTACGACTTCCTTCCATTTTGTAAGAAATGTGTCCCCACTCTCAAGTAATACAGTGTCATTATCTGCCAACTGCAGGACACCGCTGTTAATGAGGTTCTGAATAAGGTGGTGGAGTGCCCAGCATTGTTTAGTGCTGTGTCCGCGAGAGTGGGAGTGATACTGACATACTCCATTAAAATTGAACCGTCTTGAACGAGGGTTGATTGGAGGTAACAAAGTTATGATTGAAAGTCTGTCCACTGCTTCAATTAATCATATTAACCTCCTCTTCTTTGTGTTGAGGAAGAGGGTTGTCTCGTACGTGGGGTTGGTCGGGTTTAGTCACCACGATCTCACCATTATCAATTAAATCCTAGATCTTATGATTCAAGGCCCAAAAATCTTGAGTATCATGACTTGGAGCTCCGGCATGATAAGCACACTTCCTATTATCATTGAAACCCATCCCATTCGGGTTGGCTGGTGGAAGAAGATGGGTAATTTTCTTTTGAGTTGTCAGAAGGTTGAGAATATTCTCGAGTGAGTCCCCTAAGGGTGTGAAAACTCGAGTGCGTCTGAGTTCTCCACTCTTTGGCAATGGAGGGTTTTAAGATTGTGCTTGAAAAGGGGAGTAGTTTCTCCTCTAAATAGGCATGTTCTGACTGCCTTTCTGTCCTTGTAGTATCAAGGGAACATCCTCCTCTTTCTTCTTATGTACCCTTCGGGGGTTGTTTCCATAACTTCCAGACTGGATATGCTCAGCAACAGCTTTTAGAGCAGCAAGGTCATGAATCTTTCCTGACGTCAATCCTATCTCAGCTATTTATCCATGATTGATGATTTCAGAGAATGGCTTGCCTATGCTAGCTAAGACCCTCTCATAAAAGGGAGCTTCTTGTATGTCTATGAAGGTCATCACCATTTCAGACTCAGTCATAGAGGGAAAAACTTGAGCAACAAGGTGCCTCCACCTTTGAGTATACTCTCTGAAAAACTCATTGGCTTGTTTCTTGACTTTGGTAATTTGGTACCGGTCGGGAGCCATCTGAGACTGGAAACTGTACTGATTGAGGAAAGCATAAGCTAGCTCTTCCCAGCTATGAATCTTGGAGTTTTCTAATCTGGTGTACCACGATCGGGCTTCTCCAGATAGACTTTTTTGGAACAGCTGCATTCTAAGCTTCTCATCCTCGACATAAGATCCAAGTTCTCCAATGAACACCTTTAAATATGTGTAAGGATCCCCCAACCCATCATACTTTTCAAAGTCAGGAGTTTTGAACTTCTCTGGATAATGAACACCAGGGAATATACAAAGGTCTGCATATGAAACACTCCCATGTGCTCCAATCTCTTTAATAAACCGGATGGTCTCTTCCATTTGAAGGACTTTCTTCCTGATATCACCGGTGTCTGGATCTTCTTTGAGATGGGTAATTTCAGGGGGTTTGTTGGTTTTGTCGAACTGAGACTCGGGTACTGGAGTTTCTTTGTCCAGACCCTGATTTCCTCCATGTGCAGAGGATTCTGTATGTATGGGTATTCGTGGACCCTGAGTAGACTGTTGTAGTTCTTTGAGCGGAATAGCCAAATTTGTAATTTGTTTCCTTAATCCTTCAAACTCCTCGCAAGAGATAGGAGTAGATTAGGGGATCGGGAGATGAAGCCATGCTTTGGTCAGAAGGCTTTTTGCCTTTTGAACTTTGAAGCAGGTAATGTGCCCAATTGTTTCCCTACAAAATGACTTATATAGTTTAGTCTTAGTGAATGTATAAATGTTACATGTTATGTGATGTGTCCATTTTTAGGAGTATTATCCTGCAAAACGGATGTTAGCTGTTTGTAGAATAGCATGTCATGTTTTGATATAAAAGGGAATGCATATACACATATTCCTTCATATTTTCCATTACATAGAGATTGATATGGAATGAAATCACAAGTAATTGAATTTACAAGTAATTAAAATAGGAAAGTATGAAGAGACTTCCTCCACTTTTGGTTTATCAGAGGCTGACCTATCTTAGGTTACTCTCGCGGCTTTTTGGCGTGAAGGTTCCTAGATCATCGTAATTTACTCAACGGGAAGTTAATCCGGTCTTTTAATTGGAGCAAATCTGGGTGGTGCCTTTCCTGAGCCTCATTGGAATTAATCTTCCTACGAGTCCAGTAATCAAACACTGATAGGATAGCCTCCTAGTGGAAGGACCACACAACATACATTCACATACAACGTGTCTCACCATATGGAAATGATGACATGTGCGAAACACTAATATAATAGGCAAATATAGTGTGAAGCACTTAAGTGCAGTAAGTAAATTCATTCATACACATCCTTATAAATGTAAATGCAACATCCACACACAAGCATATAACAGTTTTTAAAAAGCTTGTAATAGCGGCTTAAGCCTTCTTACTGGATGTCCCAAGTAGAGTCGCCACCTGTCGACGTCAAGATTTTTACTATCCCTTTTTTGTTCTTGTCTTTTGGTGTTCTCATGTTAAGTGAGATTTGTTTGAAAAAACAAGTTGTGAAAAGGTCCAACATGTATATGTCGATGATTGGACTATAAGAGTCATCAGTTGGTATTTTTAAATGGTTGCACTAACTCAACCGAGAAAAGGTTTACACATTGACCTAGTGATGTAACACTGCTTAACTGGTCTGTGAAACCGAGATTCGTTAAGGTCCGGGGGGTTGATTATGCGGAGGGAAGGTGTTAGGCACCCCCCGAAATCCATGTTACCATGGTGATCACCACTTTTCAATTTAAACTGTTATATGAATGTGTGTGTGTGTGTGTGTGTGTCAATGTGCAATTATCTGGAAGTAGTGTTATGCCTCGTTTGCACCTATATACAAAGGGTTTGAATTTTGTATAAAAGTTCAGTTTAGATATAGCAGTGATGTTTTGTAAAAGAGATTTTTCAAACCCTTATGCTCAATAGTAATTGAGGCCTTTGATACTTCCATTTTATTATATGTATTCGGCTTGATTGCTTTTATTTTTGAGATCACGAGGCATCTTGAGAAAATAAGATACATAGCGATCTTGCCGAATTCCTTGTGGGCATGAGAGCCATCTAAGGAAATTCAAACACCGTGAATAATTTACAAGTCGATTACAGCTGAAAATGTCCATCACGGGAACCGAATCTAGATTCAGGAGATTGAATCTGTGATCACATGATTCCTAGGCTCACATGATGTTGCAGTTTGTATGAAAGTTGTAAGCAGTTATATATATAAAAGCTGTAAATATATATATATATATGAACGATCAACTGCCACGAAGTAAACTCCATGGGGGATTGGAAATGTAAATATATAAAAGCTATAAATATATATATATATATAAACGATCAACCGCCACGAAGTAAACTCCAGGCGGGACTAAATGTAAATATATAAAAGAGGTAAATATATATAAAAACGATCAACCGCCACGAAGTAAACTCCAGGCGGGACGAAATGTAAATAAAGCAATAAATGGTCACTAAGTAAACTCCAGGCCTGATAGAAATGTAAATATATATATATATATAAGTAGTGAACGCACCAGATAAATATCGATCCAAGCTCAATTCATCAATTTGAGGATATATATATATATATATATATATATATAAGTAGTAAACGCTACGGATATAAATCCAGGCTCAATCGAGGCATAACTTGATGATGTTAGTACATATATATATAATATATATATATATAAGTATATATATACAAAAGAAATAAAAAGCCACGGACCGAAGTCCGGGCATATGCACACAACACGACTCTCAACGTGAATAACTATGTGTGCAAAGAGTGGAGAAAGGCTTTAAGAAATGTAAGAAGTCTTACAGTGGGCTGCCAAGAAGACTTCAAATGGCTTTAAATGAATGAACACTCGGTTTCCACCTGTAAAATATGACAAAGTATAAGCTCACAAGTGTATAAAAAGAGACAGCACTCAGTTTAAGTGTGTACAGAGCAAAATGGACAGGGCTTCCTCGCCTTTTCTCTTCTTAAAATGGCCACCCCAAGCCCTTTATTTATAATTGGGGGAGCCGCATACCTGCGGCTCCCCGGGGTGCCCCCGGGCTCCGTGGGCCCCGCTGTCTCGAAGTATGTGCATGCATGCAACGCGTTGTCTGTTCAAACCTTCATAACTTTCAATCTGGGCATCCGATTGAGGCGTATAATACCTTTTTGAAATGCTGTTGTCGAGAGCTACACAATGACATGGGATAAGAGGTTGTATGAAGTCGGGAATATAGGGCCATGCCTAGATCTTCAGGTCTTCAAATTCCATCCAGTGTGCTGTCTTGTGTAGTAGTCACTTGGGATTTGAGCTATGGTTCTTGTAGGACACTTCTGTGTGGAATGTATGTTGAAATGTTGTTGAGATGACACAATGTGGGATCGAGGTGGAAAAATGACAATTTTTCCCCTCACCGGGGTTATCTCCGGTTTGGGCTGATTTAACAGTTGTTACTCAGGGTTATCTCTAGGATTGAGCTCTTTGTAAGTCTTTGGATGTCCTCGGGGTTGTCTCGAGGTGTGCACGACCTCTGGGGTTGTCTCACGAGGTGGAACCGAGAGTACCTCAGGGTTATTTCTAAGATTAAAGCTGACTACTAAGGTTGAAACAAGCATTTTCGGGGTTATCTTCGGAACTACAACTGCATTCCTCGGGGTTGTATCCAAGGTTGAAACTAAAACTCTCAGGGTTGTCTCCGGGACGTGACTAAGTATCTCGGGGTTGTCTTTGAGATGGAAAACTGAGGATCCTGGTATTGTCTTCGGGATTGGAACTGCTTTGTCTTCCAGGGTTATCTCTGAAAGACGATTCTGCCCTCCTACAATGTTAGTAACAGGAATGCAAAAATTTTGAGTGTCTACAAGCTCAAATCCCAAGTGACTACTACACAAAATAGGACACCGTGTAGAATTTGAAGACCTAAAGATTTAGGCATGGCCCTATCTTCTAGACGTTGTACAACCTCTTATCCCATGTCATTGTGTAGCTCTCGACAACAGCATTCCGGAAAGGTATTATACGCCTCAATCGGATGCCAAGATTGAAAGTTATAAAGGTTCGAGCAGACAACGTGTTGCATGCGTGCACGTACTTCAAGACGGCGAGGCCCACGGAGCCCGGGGCACCCCAGGTTACCGCAGGTGGACTTGCGACTCCCCCCTCTATAAATAGAGGGCTTGGGGTGGCCATTTTCAAGAGAGTAAAGGCGAGGAAGCCCTGTCCATTTTGCTTTGTACACACTATAAACTGAGTGCTTTCTCTTTTCAAACACTTGTGAGCTTGTGCTTTGCTACATTTTACTGGTGGAAACTGAGTATTCATTCATTTAAAGCTATTTGAAGTCTTCTTGGCAGCCCACTGTAAGACATCTCACATTTCTTAAAGCCTTTCTCCACTTTCAGTCACACACAGTTATTCGCGTTGAGAGTCGTGTTGTGTGCGTATGCCCGGACCGTCGGTTCGTGGCTTTTATTGCTTTTCTATATATATATTATCGAGTTATGCCTCGATTAAGCCCAAATATAATATTCAGAGCGTTTACTGCTTATATTGAATTCGAATTCGATTGAGCCTGGATCAACATATCCGGTGCGTTTAAAGCTTATATATATATATATATATATATATATATTTATATTTACATTCCGTCTCGCCTTGAGTTTACTTCATGGCGGTTGATCGCACACACACATATATATATATAGGAAAATGATCCATAGCATATATTTGCTATGGATAAAAAATGGGCAAATAGCATCTCCATCATACATTACATAAATTAAGGGATGAAATTTAAATCTCTAATTCGTCTTCCGCTAGTTGAACTAGCAGACACAATTAAAAAAAATCGGACAAGTATGCCCCCATATCAATCCATTTACAAAGGTCCCATATCAAGCCATTTACACCTTTATTTTGGGAACTACCGGAAGAAGAGTAATCAGATTATCAAATCTACACAGAAGAAGAGTAATCAGATTATTAGATCTGCCATTTATGCCTACGCCTTTGACTTGGTGACGGTACCTCTTCCCGAGGAGGAATTCCTTTTCTCCTTCCGAAAATTAATGCCCATCTCCATATCTGATTCAACCTCACAATTCAAACGACGACAAAACTATAAAAATAATAAGAACAAAATAACTAACTATAAACAGAGTATGGAGGTGGTAGAAATAAGACCAGCGAAAGAAGAATCCATACCTTTTTTGACGAGAGAGAGAGAGAGGCTATCCTCTGCAGTTTCTATTATTCCAGTTTCGCCTTTGGTATCTGATCTGCCATTTACGACGGTATCTATCCGCTAGTTCAACTAGCGGAAGAAAATTGCAGAAGGATTTTGACAGTGGTAAATTCAAAATTGCAGCAGGGTTTGACATATTTCGGACGATTTAACAGAGGATGATTTCACTAATTGCGAATTCAAAATTGAAATCTGGCACATTTGACGATAGAAATCGCAGCAGGACTGTCAATCTATTAAAGAGGAATCGCTCGAAATCGTAGATGGCTTGATATGGGGGCATACTTGTCTGAATTTTTTTTTAATTGTGTCCGCTAGTTCAACTAGCAGAAGACGAATCACAGATTTAAATCTCATCTCTTCATTTATGTAATGTATGGTGGAGATGTTATTTGCCCATTTTTTATCCATAGCAAATACATGTCATGGATCATTTCCCATATATATATATATATATATATATAACTGTTTACAACTTTCACACATATTGCATAATCATGTGAGCCTAAGAATCATGTGATCACATATTTAGTCTCTGAATCAAGATTCGGTTCCTGTGATGGACATTTTCAATTGTAACCAGCTTGTAAATTATTCAGGGTGTTTGAATTTCCTTATATGGCTTACATGCCCACAAGGAGTTTGGCACTGCTATGTATATTATTTTCTCGAAGATGCTTCGTATCTCAAAAATAAAAGCAGTCTAGCCGAACATAATAAAATGGGAGTATCAAAGGCCTCAATTACTATTAAGCATAAGGGTTTGAAAAACCTCTTTTACAAAACATCACTGCTATATCATGTTAAAATTAAACTTTTATACAAAATTCAAACCCTTTGTATATAGGTGCAAACGAGGCATAGCACTACTTCCAGATATTTGTACATTGACTCCCACACACACACACATTCAGATAGAAGTTTAAACTGAAAAGTGGCAGTCACTATGGTAACACGGATGTCGGGGGCTACCTAACACCTTCCCTCCGCATAATCAAGCCCCGAACCCTAACGAATCTCGGTTTCACAGACTAGTTAAGTAGTGTTACATCACTACGTCAATGTGCAAACCTTTTCTTGGTTGAGTTGGTGCAACCATTTAAAAATACCAACTGGAGACTCTTACAGTCCAATCGTCGACATATACATGTCGGACCTTTTCAAACTTGTTTTTTCAAACAAATCTCACCTAACATGAGAACACCAAAAGACAAGAACAGAAAGGGATAAATAAAAATTCTGACGTCGACAGGAAGAATTATAGCTCTGCTACCTCCAATCAGCCTACGCTCAAGACGATTTGATTCCAATAGAGTATGTCAATATCACTCCTACTTTCGCGTCACAGCACTGAGGAATGTTGGGCACTCCGTCATCTTATCCAAAATCTGATTGACAGCGGTTTCTTGCAGATGGCAAACAATGACGCTGGGGACGCATTTCCTACAAAATGGAAGGAAGTCATAGCAGTTATATCCTCTGAGGATGATTTAGCTGCCACACCACTTACAAAACAACCAATTCAGCTCAAAGGTGTTGAAACTCCTTTGAAAGTGGCTGTGCCAAAGCCAATCATATTACCCTTCAGGCCACAATATCATGTTATCAGCCTATAGAGAGTGCTATGGAATTATGGAGAGGCTGAAGGATCCACATCCAATATAACTGTTGTAGTGTCGAAGGAAAATCTACTGTATCTTCCCCCAACGGGTGATAAAATCTATCATCAAGTCAAAGGGGAAAGTTCCCATTGAGAGGATTGAAGAATTCCTCCGTACTATAGGACACATGTAGGGTTTCGACATAGAAACGCAGCGGAAATAAACCAATTTAAAGCAATTCCGAAACCCAAAATAGGATCCATGCGAAAACAATTAACTCAGTGGTTAGAAATTATACCGATTTTGATACTGAAATTGATGCGCTCGAATCTCCAATGCAATCCAAATGAATCGCACCTCTACGGTATCCACACGAACGCTCCGAGAATCGTCCTACGATCTGCAGAAGAAGGAACCATGGTACTAGCCACCAAGGATGAGGATTTTCAGAACTTGTTTCTCTCTAGTCTCTCTCTAAGAGCGGCTAGGGTTTTCAGTTTATGAATAATACCTAAAATGGCTGCAACATATCATATATATATATAGCCATTTAAAAATATTATTCAAAACCTAATTTAATAAAATTCAAATTTATATATATATATATATCTTAATTAAGTCTTACTTAATTAATATACCTATATATAAATTATCCTATTAATTTAAATTAAGTAATTTAAATACTATCAATCATATTGATATATTTAAATATTTACAATTTAAATTAATCCCCTTTAATTACGTTTCTATGTGTGTGACCCTATAGGTTATTATTACGTTGGCAATAATTTTAAAATCATATTATAAAATTATAAGCGGTGAAAGCGGTATCTAGTAATGCATCATCGCTACCCAAGTAATAATAAGATCGATGATTCGATGCAACCTTTTCATGACCAATGTTTCAATGTAATTTAATCCTTTTAACCTTAATATCCTAGATTAAACTCGAGTCATGGAATGTGTCATACTCTTCATAATTTAATCTGAGTTTTCTTGATCATTGAGTAGACTATATGAAACAAATCACTATTTGAGTATGGCCATGTATTTCATAGTCCTACTCAATCAAGAGGCCTATGGATATCACCCCTAATATATAGGATGGTTAAATTCCATCTAGATCACTCATATTCCTCACACGATTCATGATGTACCCAATAATCACCTTTATAGTCCACCCTATTAAAGGTGACATTTGATGATATCAAAGTACATAAATTCCCGTGTAGTAATATAGTGATTTCAGGTCGGAGGACCATTACATCATTGTCACTATGAGAATTGCTAATGACACTTCGCATAATGATCCATATAGAATTCTCATAGTGGGTCTGTCCAGTACATCATTCTCTAACATGTACCTATGCATTGACTTAATATCTCATATATTTATGACCAATGAGATTTGGTCATCAGTCAATCCGCATACTAGTCTCAATGCATCACTGTTGTCCCATCAACAATAATACTCGACTAGGGACATTTAAGAACAATGATACTAATTATAATTATATAATCTCATGTTCAAGTCACATACTTGAAACTATATAATTTGTATCACTATTCTAAGGAATTTTATTATGTTAACATATATATAACGCAGTAAATAAAACCATAATAAAATCATTCATTTATTCAATCAAATATAATATCAAAATGTTAAACAATTATATAAAATAATTGGCCTCTAGGGCATAAACTCTAAGCCAATGTGGTTTTAAGCTTAAAAGAAGCTCCACAACAGATTTCCATACTGGACTTGGTTTTCTCTTCAGAAGATCACATGAAGGTCTTGCTAGGGGTTTTAGAGGAAGCCCACTTGCCAAAATCAGTGAATGTTAAAAAGTTCCATCATCTGGTTGATCACATTTTCAACAGCTGTAAGACCTCAACTTTCATAAATAAAGATTAAATTTTTCTCGAATAATATTTTTGAATATTATGGTGTGGATTTGATATAATGTTATAGTTGTGGGTAATATTTATAAATTTTGCAAGTTGTTATAAAATATTCGATTGGTCGGGGAATATTCATTTTAAACAGGAAATATTCGTACGACGGCACAATCATTGGTGGACCCCAAAACGAAATTATTGTCAGAGTTAGAAAACGACAAAAATATCTTTTTAGAAAAATAACGGCAAAAAGTTTCATAGTTAGCTCACGATATACCGGTGATAAAAAAAATGCGATGTCTGGCGTGGTTGCATAGTAGCACACGGTATTGATTATTGATGCTTACGTGAGAAGTCACTCAGTTTTATTCAATTATTGCTACAGTAATTGCTATATAGTATCTCACATTATTGATTCTATTATTGTCACAGTATAATATGCACAATATTTTATATTATGAAATCAATAATTGAGATGACAAGTTATTCATATTATTATGTGCATAATTAACAATGTCTAGAAAGTTCTGTCCAGGAAAGGGGTTTGGTCACCTAATTGCGCGTCAATAGGGAGAATTCCTTATCGGAAAGCCCTCTCTTTCCTGGAAACGATCTGGTTATTAATATTGCGAGTTATAATATGATGAATAAATGTTGTTAAAAATATTATGGGAATTTTATGAAGTATTTGATGTAAATTTTTCTTATTTTATGAACCCCCATTTACCCATTTTTCAAAATAATCGGTAAAAGATTATTCAGTATATATATATATATATATATAATATTTGTGTGTGAGTGTGATGTGTGAGGTAGGGCCCACATGTGGGAAGAAAAATGTGTGGGGGGAAGAAATGTGTAGTCACAGGGGGAAAGAAAAACTGATTATATATATATATATATATATATATATATATTATATTATAATAAGTTTTGTTTTTTTATGAAAAATAGAATATATTATATTTTATTATGCATAGTGTTTACATAGTGATTTCAGAGAATTCGTTGAAAATCCTTGATTTGGTTACTGTTGGTCCGTGATTTCTAAATTCAAATAGTATCCTTTCCATTCTCCTATAAATAAAATGCTTAGTTTCGAATTGAAAATCACACCAGAATCGAAAAATTCTTCTTCTATAATATTGAGCGTATTTCTTTAAAGTTTTAGGAAGCTTTAAGTATAGAAAACAGTAAAAGTTTTCTTCAAGAATATCTCCGTTATACCAGTTGAAATACTCTCCTTTTTAAGGTAAGGGATATTATTTTTGTTCAATATTCGTATGAAATAATATTTTCTTCCATACTCTGTAGTATGTAAGTAATATTATTTCGTTTCAGATTCCGAATTCTACACTCATTTTGTTTAAGTATGGCTTATATACTCCTTGAAATTAATAGAATATCCTTGAAATTGTGCTTCATCAAGTATCTTTTCATGGAAATATTATTCTGAGCATTCTTGATAATTTATAATCTTTTCATGCCGGGGTACTATTCACGGGGTACTATTCACGAAGTACTATTCATGGGGTACTATTCACTCAAGTACTATTCACCTGGGGTACTATTCATGACAAAAATTGATTTATTTTCGGTCCAAATCATTTTTGATACAATATTATTCTTGAATTGTAATCCACAAAGCAGTATCATGTTGACAATTTGGACATTTTTGAATTCTGGATAAATGAAATTATAAATCTTTAAAAATTTATCATTTGCTTTCTTTTAATTGAATTCTTATATCATTGTCATCATCCTCATACTTATATTGTGATGAAAGTCATCTTTGGCCCGTAGTGCATAGATGGACTGTTGATTGGTATGATTATGACCAGGGATTATTCGGTATAATCATGACCCGTAATGTTACAAATGATGTGGTAAAAGTCCTCATTGGCCCTAAGTACATTGATGGATAGTTGTTGGCATGATCATGACCATTGGTGATAACACGAATATCCTTGGCCCGTAGTACATGGATAATTTGTAGACGTGATACTAATGAATATCATTGGCCCATAGTGCATGGATAATTCAGTGATGTGGATTATTTATTGAGCTGAGTCTCAACGATAAAATTGATGATAAACTTTTTTAAATAATAGAAGATAGTAGATATCATGCTCTACTTGACTCTTCTAATGGATTGCTTGTTCGGCTGCAGTTAAACTTGATGTTTATTATATTTTATCAGTTTAACACTGTTGAAGGCTAACGATAAATTATTCTGCATTATCTTAGTCATAATATTTCTTACTGGGCTAGTTGAGCTCACCCTTTTGCTTTCATTGTTCTCTTCAGGAAATGAGAACGTAGCCGGGACTAGTCGGGAACGGAGTGATGGGTCCGAGATGGTGTTATAGTAGTCCTCACTATTCTATGAAATAGTGTGATAATAATTGTAATGAGGACTCCATTTGAGTTTGGATATTGTCTAGAAGACAATATTCGTATTAAAACTCTCAACTATGTTTTGTCGTATTTTACACAACAATTGTATAATTAAGTTTGTATTTGAATTTTGTACCATGTATTTGGCGACTCAAGATGGGTGATGTATACCTATTTTTGGGGCATCACAATAGCAATGTGATATCCTTCACTGATGGTGACATACCTTCCGAAGGGATAGGTCATTTCAAACCGTTGCACATAGCGGTTATGTCCTCCGGATATATGGTGGGAGGAGTTCTGATAGATGGGGGATCGTCCTTAAACATCTGCCCTTACGCCACCACAGAGAAGATGAATATCAATCTCAAAAGGATATGAAGCAACCACACAATTATCAAAGATTTTGATGGATCCCGATGAAATGTTATCGGAGAGATTGAACTACCTGTGGAGATTGGTCCACATACATTCTGTGTATACTTTCATGTGCTCAAAATAGCTACAGGATATAATCTACTCCTAGGAAGACCGTAGATTCATATGGTTGGAGCTGTTCCTTCCACCCTTCATCAACAGCTCAAATATATTATTAACAGTAGCCTAGTCACTATTAATGTTGAGCAATAATGTCTTGTACAAGGTGATATACCACTCATCAGTTTCAATGCAGAAGTTGAGCCTATCAGCTTCTAGGCCCTTAAGGTGGACAGCACTCACTATGAACCCATTGGGGTGCCACCTCTGATACCCAGAGTTTCTGTCGAGGTAATGTCAGCAAGCCAAGAGATGATATTAAGCGTCCAATTTAAGTTCCCAGTCAAACAGGGATAGCTGAACTATGCTAATCTCCTGGAACCCCCCGCAAACACAAACAGGTTCCTTCATCTTTAGCCACACGACGATTTCCTAAACCTGCAGAGGTTGAACCTATACGCCCTCTATTAAAGGTTCCTGCCCATGTGGTAGCTATGTTGTTTCCTAAACTGATAATGGTCAAAGGAAAGGAAGTTCTGATTCCAGATCCCAAAGCGGACAAAAAGGATTGAAGACGTAAACAAGACATTGCAAGGCGGTTATCAAACATGCGCGTCATAGTCCATACGGAGGGTTTGAACAAAGACATTCCTGATGATGATTGTCCAAACATCATGGTCATCATTCAGGAGAAGGAGGATGACAACATCCCCTTCATCACAGTTGTCCATCAGGACTTCACCCAGGGCAATTGAAGCAGCAGTCCTTACATTTGCCGACGAGGGTAAAAAGGGCAGAAACTCCCTCTGCCATGTAGATAGCAATAACTACTTACTTTTTCTGTACAATATTAGTAGTTACTTTTGTCATTTCATGCTAACACTTTGTATGATTGAACAGTTTCATATATTAAGTGAAAGCATTTTGTTTCAGGACTCTAAAGTTAGATGTGCATAAACTTGCTGATGAGGTGCCTATTCTCCACAAGGATCGTAACTTTGATGTAAAGTTGAACTCAGACTTGATGGAAATACAAGAGGACTATGAGATACCTCAGTAGATCAAAGAATGGGTCGAAAACAAACCCAAGCCAAATCTTGATCAAACCACCTCTTTTAACTTCGAAACCTCATATAACCCCAAATAAATCCATATTGGTACGGACCTCACTCCAAACCAAAGGAATGACATGGTTACTCTATTGACCCAATTCCAGGATGTGTTTGCATGGTCTCATGAAGACATGGTCGGTTGCCCACTGACATTGTCATTCATCGTCTTCCCATCAAAGAGGGATTCAAGCCGGTCAGGTAGAAGCTCAGGCGATTAAAACCTGAGTGTAGTTTAAGAGTTAAGGAAGAAATTGTGAAACAATTTCAAGTCGACATCATCATGGTGTCAACATACCCTGAGTGGCTATCCAACATAGTCCCTATACCTCAGCCCGGAGGAAAGGTGCGAGTTTGCGTGGATTACAGGGATCTAAATAAAGCTTGTCTCAAAGATAGCTTTCCCGTGCCATTGTTGGTTAAAATATATATCATACTGACGCTTAGTGATATCATTAATTACACAAGTAATATAATAGTAAGTAGAGTATCGTTCCCACAGAGAAATTAGTAAGAATTTCAACCTCACAATTATCAGTTTCCTATTAATCCCAATTTTATTAAACTATCCAAATTAATTATTAAAATCATAAAAACTAAAATTATCAAAAATGCTAAGATCGCACAAAACAATCACAAATCTCAAAAACTGAATTTCTAAACAAATATTAAAGAATTAGGCTTACAACATCACCCTAAGCTTCACTCTGGTTATTACCCGTTATTCCAGTATAATTTACTATCCCAGTTTATTAATCAAGAACACGAAAGTAAAATTAGCCACCTCTCGATGCACTAACACCATATTAACTTAAATCCACAATTTAGATAGAATTAAGTTAAACACCTTAATTAACTAACTCACTATATCTCTATGTGAATTACAATCAAAGAAGGTTAAGTTCAAGTTCTCTATTCGATTACATGCGATGTTAAACATATCTCTACCCTAACATTCATCAAGATTCTGTTCATCCACAAAATTCAAGAACACATGCTATATTAACTAAGTCTAGACTCGTACTTGCTCTCTCGAATTCATACAAGTCCACAAAGAATTGTTGATCAGACAATTCATAAATTCAAGCATAAATTAATATAGATAAACCGAGGAATAACTTATTAAACTAAAAATCAAAGTTACAAAACCATCGTTTCACTTAAAGATCCGTCATAAGCCTAAAAAGTGAATTAGTTCATCATAAATGAAATAAACACTGAATAAATTAAAGATATCATCCTTTCAATTACAAATAAACTAAAAGAAAAGAATAAATCTAGAACCACCCTTTTCTTCAGCCCAATTCGCAATTGATACGAAAAATCCTTCAATTATCTTCCTCCAATGCTTGCTTTGAAAATCTATATATTTTCTCTGTTAATTGCCTTGTGTTGTATATCCTATTATTTTCTGTAATATATCTAGCTTAGACACGAAATCTAACTCAAATTCCCTTTCAATAGGAGTCCTAAGCTACTAACATCACTTAAACTCCACGTTTGCAGCATTAGAAACCAACTAGGAGAATACTACTTGCCTTGTGCCCCGCCCGGTGTAGTGTTAACTGAAACTAGCTTGCCCAAATGTAGCATGCATTCTATCTCTGAGTTCGGACCCCACCTTGCCGCGAGGTGTAAGGCTTAAGAACGCCCACCCCGGCGGTTATGCAATCTGCAATTTAACTTTCTTTTGCTCCTTTGCTTGCCACAATGCACCTTAAATCCACCCTTTTTTATCACTTGCAACACCACCAAACCTACACATGAAATAACAATAAACAAGTAAAAACAAACATAAAAGCAAGGAATTAACACCGATTAAGCTTGAATTAGGAACCGATTCATGGGTATAAAACCCACTTATCAGCCATTCATCCACATACTCATTGACAATACAGCTCAGTATGACATGTACTCCTTTGCTGACTGCTTTGCGGGGTACCATCAAATCATAGTTGCTGAAGAGGATCGTGAGAAAACTACATTCATCACTCCTTAGGGAACCTTTTGCTACAGACGGTTGTCATTAGGCCTCATAAATGCGAGGAGATACCTATCTGTTAGCCATGATGGCTCTTTTCCATGATCTAATGCATAAAGAGATAGAAATCTATGTGGATGACATCATTGTCAAGTCCCAAAGGGAGGAAGACCACCTAGATCATCTCAAAAAACACTTCAATAGGTTGTGTAAGTACAACTTAAAGTTGAATTCAGCCAAGTGCGCCTTTGGTGTTAAATCAGGCAAGTTGCTAGGATTCCTAGTTAGCCATAAAGGGATTGAGCTGGATCCCACCAAAATCCAGGCCATCACAGAAATGCCCATACCTCGGACAAAGAAGGAAATACGGGGATTTTTGGGAAGAATCAACTTCATCAGCCGATTCATTTCCTAACTCACAGCAACCTGTGAACCTATCTTCAAGTTGTTAAGGAAGAACTCCTCCATGAAATGGAATGATGAGTGTCAAAAAGCCTTCCTTACAATCAAAGAGCAGCTAGTTAAAGCTCCTATTTTGGTACCTTCCAGGGATGGTGTTCCCTTGTTCATGTACCTGTCCATCAATGACAATGACATGGGCTACATGCTGGGACAGAAAGATGATAGAGGCCAAGAATGAGCCATTTATTACCTCAGCAAGAGGTTCAGCAGCAGTGAACACAAGTACACTTTGATTGAGAAAACTTGTTGTGCTTTAGCATGGGCTTCCATGAGGTTACAGCATTATCTCCATGGTCACACAACCCATCTCATATCCCGCGTGGATCCTCTCAAATATGTATTCAGCAGACCCATGTTAAATTATTGACTGTCCAAATGGCAGTTGATCCTATAGCAATTTGACATCATCTACGTGACGCAAAAGTCTATCGAAGGTCAAGGAATTGCGGATCAACTGGCCGCCGCACTTCAGGGAATTTCAAACATGTGACGCCCCCAAATTTGGGTACTTTCAACCCATAGATATGGTGCTACACGGTACTCATAACTATACATTCATTCCATCGAAACAACATCAAAATGATTGTATTTACTACATTCTTATTACAATAGTAATGAATCCTTACCCAGGTTCTGTTAACCAAAAACATTCTTCGTTCGTCATAGTATAATTCATACAAATATACTAGTCTATTATACGATAATCTACTTATCCATCTTAGCCTTTCCTTTATCTTTATTAGAACCCGCGATTCGCTTGGCCTTAGCTGCAATCATATAATTCAAGCAAGAAGTGAGCATAACAAGCTCATCAAGTCTAGCAATATATAATACAAGTACCAAATCGGGAATTATATGATTATTCTTCAATAACTGAACAAATAGCTATGAAGTACTATGAAACATTTAATAGCACTTTCCATTATCATAAAACCATTCCAGGGTACATACAATAACTTAGGAATTCTGAGTAGGTCAAAAGACCATTAACATTCTCTTTTGGTTTTCATTCATGAAAAAGGACAACCCGACACTAAGTCCGTAAGTCCGATATATCTTACGAGCACTTCTAGGTGATCAGCCTATAGTACTCTATGTTGATCAACATTAATCCGTTAAACGTATCTACGTTTAAGTTTTGGCAACCTCGCGTGCCCATTAAATAATCGATGTAAAATACATTTGTTTATTCATACTCAAGCTTTCCTTTGAATCCATACCAAACAATTGGCATATGATAGCGTTAACAATACTACATCGAAAGACTTGTAAACAAATCAATCAAACTCTTAAGATTAGTATAGCCGAGTTAAAACTGGCATCGACTCTTTTATAAAATAATTCATGCATATTATAACATGAATCACAGAAAACTTGGCTAACACGAAGGTTAGACAAGCGTTTAGAAAACTTGCCTTTAAGCGTCTTCAATTTAAAATTCAACAGTTCTTAATCTTTACAGTTTCTACATGATATATTCATATAGCACACTTAAATTAGCTACCAAACAATCTAATCACATTATTTTTACCAACTTTTTTCTCTTTTATAACTTAATCGAATTTATTTCATTAATAAAACTCGATTCACCTTACTATTCTTCCTTACGGCTTATTAACATTTTTATGTCCCTAAACCAATAATCAATGACCCTTGGTTAAATACTATAGTAATTGAATACAATTTACCTTCTTACGTTCTTCGTTTAATTACTATTAAACAACGTTCATTTCCTAAAGTCATCACTATACATGTGATTTAAGAATGGTCTTATCATGTATATTAGGTATATACATGCCTCATAGTTCTTAGATAAACAATTGGGTTCATAAATAACTAAGTCAGACATTTCTCCTATCTCGGCGTTGCGGCGCCATCCTCAGGTAAAACATTGGCGTTGCGGCGCCAACTAACAGTAGCTAAACCCTCATCCCGACACTACGGCACGAGACTCCTACATACTGAGTGCCGCTGCGGTTAAATTAGCGATAGCCACTCCCTCCAACCCGTATTGACTATGACCTTGAGTTTCTGAAGCTTCAGAGTGATTGCTGGCCCGACCCTAAGCCCTTAAAAAAAATTTAAATTTTCTAGTTCAATTCATTACGGACTCGTAACTTGGTCATTAGAAGTCGAAATGGCTCGTTCGAAAGTTGTTATCTTACACATTCCATGTACTTTGATTTCATCCAGATAAAGGTAGTTTTTAAATCTGTTAACAATGAATTCACTATTTAACTTTCTATTACGCGTTCGTTTAATGTTTGTGAACGTTCATAACTCGTTTCTTTATTTTAAGTCAGAATTCGACCATTCTTGAGTCCACAACTCTTAAATACGTTATTCTAAGATCATCAAAAACCAAGGTTTTTGAGTTAAACGGCGAATTTTGACTACTAATCCAAAAAATTTACGATTTCAATGTTTAACGCCTAATCTCGTAAATTTTGCCATAACTTCGTTACTTGAGTTTTATACGCTAAATCAAATGGAACCAATCCATTGATTCATTATCTATAACCTAACCAAGAAATATGAAATAACCTATACTTGATGGTTTTTAATTTGTCCATCAACAACCAAATCACCGCTTAATGGTTTTCTTCGCTTAAACATACTTAAACGCTTATAATTCTTGATTTTACTTGGCTTATCAATGTTTTAATCCACTAATAGCCATCCTTATTACTTCGAAAGATACATGCTCCACCAATTCATACTTCTCTATGAAAAATAAATAGAAAAGGATCAAAGACTAAGGTTTACGTATTATTACCTTAACGTTCTTCGCGTTCTTGACTAAAGCTTGAATGTTTTGATTTAGATTACTCTTGATTACTTGTTAATGCTCTTCTCTCTCTCTCAATATATTGGTTAATGTTGGTGAAACAAACAAATGAACCAATATAACCTCTCTTATATAAAAAGCCAAATGGAGGGCAAAATGGTCAAATGGTCCACCTCCTTACTTTTTATTACTTAGCAACCAAGTAAAACTACTTTACTTAGCCACCAAGTGGCCGCCCCACATGGCCCCTTTGGGTCCCACATGGGTTGCGCTATGGGTTTTACCCATGTGGTGATCCATCGGTTCTATCTGCGGTTTGGTTTCTTGGTTTGGGCTTAGAATTAAATCGTATTGGGCCTATCTTGGGCTTGATTTTCATAACTTTGGGCTTGACATAATCCAAGTCCAATTGGAATTGACAGAGTCCAATTACTAAGAGTCCATTAAGAACTAATCGTATTCTACTCGTACAATTGTCGTATCCTCTTCGTATACTATTTGTACGATATTGTATTATACGTCGTAATAATCTTCATAATATACTCGTATAATAACTAGTATCATACTCGTATTTCTCACGTATAATAACCCTAATCATTATACATAGCCATTTCATTTTCGAAACTCACTTTTCCTAACCCTTAGGTTTTAAGTCCGCAGGCGAAAACTTCGTTTGCCATAACTGAAATATTATTGGATATTCCATCTCGTCTTAGTGTTCTATAATTACGTGTTTCTCAGAAATTCATACTTAATTCCCGAGCAGAAACGGATGAATAGTGTTTTTACGGAAATTTCTCTGAAAAATTTTATTTTTGTCTTGAAAATTCAAAATAATTAATCCTAGCACATAACCAGAATCCTAACCACATCCGTACATTCTAGGTCATAGAACGATCTTCAAACAGCTTACTCACATAAATAGACAAATAACTTCATTTAATTCAAATAATCAAATAAAAATTTAATTCACATAAAATCCAATTTTCTCGGGCATTACAAAAACCTTGGAAACTTACTTCCCCGATGAAGGGGTAATGACAATTCAGCAACACCATCAGTAGGATACACACCAATCATGGAAGATGTATTTTGATGGAGCCGTAAACATGGAAGGTTCTGGGGCGGTAACAGTTCTAGTATCCCTTATGGGGGAGCATTATCTCGTCGTCGTCAAATTGAAGTTTTTTAACCCACATTCACGTCGTCTCAACAACATTTCAACCCATATTCTACACAAAAGTGTCCTACAAGAACCATAGCTCAAATCCCGAGTGACTACTATACAAAATAGTACACCGGATAAAATTTGAAGACCTAAAGATCTAGTCATGGACCCATCTTCCCGACTTCGTACAACCTCTTATCCCATGTCATTGTGTAGCTCTCGACAACAGCATTCCGAAAAGGTATTATACGCCTCAATCGGATGCCCGGATTGAAAGTTATGAAGGTTCGAGCGGACAACGCGTTGCACGAGTGCACGTACTTCGAGATGGTGGGGACCACGGAGCCCAGGGCACCTCGGGTAGCCGCAGGTGGACCTGCGGCTCCCCCCTCTATAAATAGAGGGCTTGGGCGGCCATTTTCAAGAGAGAAAAGGCGAGGAAGCCCTGTCCATTTTGCTCTGTACACACTATAAACTAAGTGTTTTCTCTTTCCAAACACTTGTGAGCTTGTGCTTTGCTATATTTTACCTATGAAAACCGAGTATTCATTCATTTAAAGCTATTTGAAGTCTTCTTGGCAGCCCACTGTAAAACATCTCACATTTTTTAAAGCCTTTCTCCACTTTCAGTCACACACAGTTATTCACGTTGAGAGTCGTGTTTTGTGCGTATGCCCGGACCATCGGTCCGTGGCTTTATTGCTTTTCTATATATATATATATATTTACATTTCTGTCAGGTTTGGAGATCACTTCGTGGCCATTTACCGCTTATATATATATATAACTGTTTACAGCTTTCATATATACTGCATCATCATGTGAGCCTAAGAATCATGTGATCATATATTCAGTTCCTGAATCTAGATTCGATTTCCGTGATGGACATTTTCAGCTGTTACCAGCTTGTAAATTATTCACGGTGTTCGAATTTCCTTATATGGCTTTTATGCCCACAAAGAGTTCGGCACTACTTTGTAAATTATTGTGACGCCCGCAAAATAGGTATACACCACCCATTCTGAGTCGCCAAATACATGGTACAAAAATAACTATAACTTCATTAATACAATTGTCGAACAAAATAAGACAACACATAAAACTGTGAGTTTAAATACAAATATTATCTTCTAGACAATATCCACTCTCAAATAAGTCCTTACTACAATTATTGATACACTATTTTACAAAATAGTGAGGACTGCTAAAACAACTATCTTGAAACATCACTCTATACCCTGACTGGTTCCTGCTATATTCTCGCTTCCTGAGAAGAAAAATGGAATAAAAAGGAAAAGGGCGAGCTCAACTAGCCCAGTAAAGAATATTATGACTAAGATAAAGTGGAACAAATTATCGTTAGCCTTCAATAAATGAGATAAAATATAATGGACAACAAGTTTTAGATCACTATTCGCAGCGAAAATAATAATTCATTAGAAGAGTTAAGTAGAGAATGAAATCTACTATCTTCTATGATTTAAAAGTCCATCATCAATATTTTATCCATGTAACATTAATCAATATGCATCTTGAATTAAATATTCATCTTTGCACTACGGGCCAAAGATATTCATCAGTTGGTCATGTTCATCTCAACACCTGTCCATCTTTGCACTATGGACCAAAGATATTCATCAGGTAATCATTCATCTTTGCACTACAGGCCAAAGATATTTATCAACTAATCATTTAGGACTAAGGATGATGAAAAATATTTTTAAAGAAAACGAATTCAGTGAGATAAAAAGACAAAGATTAGGGATTCGTACTTTAGTTTATCCAAGTTCAAAAATACTCCATAATAATCAATTGTGGAGCAAAATTCAAGAATGAAGATCAAAACATGGATACAATCAAAGATAGTAACCATAATAGACAATTTGGAGAAAGAAAAGAAAATTTGATTTTTTTATGAATTGTGTTGTATTCGTGAATAGTGTCGTATACGTGAATAGTGTCGTATACGTGAATAGTAACCTCAACATGAAAAGGTAAAAATTTCACAAGAAAGTTTAGACCAATATTCCAGTGAAATGACATTAGATGAAGCGTAAAACTCAAAGAATTTCTAATCATTTCAGGAATTATAAAAGCAATACTTACCATAGTAAGTTTAGAGTTGGGAATGTGAAATGAACAATATACGAAACTGCAAATGGATTTTCAACTGTCATGCGGTAGTCCGCGTAGATAGATCATTTCCATAATTTAATAACAAATGAATATGAAAGGTTATTCATCAGGCATGCGGTATTCCGCGTAGACAGGTTATTCCCATAGAATAATAAAGAATGGAATAACAAAAGGATTTCACCATGCATGCGGTAGTCCACGTAGATAGGTTATTCCAACAGAATAATAAAGAATGAAATAACAACCCTTACGAGTATTGAAAGAAATAACTCTCTTCATGAATACGAAAGAAATAATACCCCTTACCTTAATAAAAATTCGAAGACTGCACTAGTGTAATAGCAGAATACGCTTCTTCTTTCTCTCTTATTCTCTCTATACTTTCTCTCTCTATAGCTTTAGTGAATTGGTGGAAAATAATGAAGAAATGAGCTTCTATTTATAGGCTTGGCAGAGTAAGCGTAAAATAGTCTTTTCGCCATAATCTATGACATCGTCGCTTACCTCATCGTTCCGATGACATCATTGCATACCTCATCGCTTCGATGACATCATTACATACCTCATCGCTCTGATGACATCATTGCTTATATCGTACGAATTCAAATTCAATTTATTCTCTTCCACCTCATTTTACTTTATACCATGAATTTACTATAATAATGTTACCACTCAAATTATAAAAATCATATTATTATATAATCATATCATACTACTATAATGTAATATTATAATAATATATTTGAATGAATTATTTTATCGAAAAAGATAAAATACCAACTTTCAACAAATATCACATGCTAAAAATTCCTCTATTTAAATCTACATTGAATACATATTTTCTTATCATATATATCAATAATTAATTATTCATAAATAATATTATTGGAACTACTGATATTGACAATGAAAGTCGTTCCCGGAAAGAGATGGTTATCCAGATAAAGATTTTCTCCTTCTTGGTAGCATGATTAGGTGACCAAACCCCTTTCTGCAGACAAAACTTCCTTAGGCATTGCAATAATGTTATCTAATAATATTATTCAAATAATATGAATTATTGATCTGATAATGGAAAATACTATGCAGTAACAATTATTGAATCAATAATATAAAATATCAACTTAGCAATTATTAAATCAATAAAATAAAATATTGAGCGGTAATTACTTTGTAACAATTATTGAGTAAAGGCTTCTTCGTACGTAAGAATCGATAATGCAAGAATATTGTGCAATATCGGTGTAACTCTTTGTGCAACCGCGTGTATTATTCGTGTATTTTAACCACGTGTATTCTAACGATTGTTAGCAGTAACAACTACGTCGTCATTTATAAAAACTCAAACTTGTAGTTTTCTTTATCAAATAGTTTTTTCAGTTATGGGGCCCTCTAAATGGTTGCGTTTGTAAATACGAATATTTTAAAAACAACAAGAATATTCCACGACTAAATGAATATTCCCTGACAACAATGAATATTTTATAACCACTTGCTTATTTCGTAAAATTTGCACATTTTACCCATAACTAACCACATTAACCAAATTCACCCCTACTATTTCAGAATAATTAATAGAGGAAATTCAATTTTATTTATCAAAAGTTGGGGTCTTACAATTATTTTCTCGAAGATGCTTCGCATCTCGAAAATAAAAGCAATCAAGCAAAACATATAATAAAATGGAAGTATCAAAGGCCTCAATTACTATTGAGCATAAGGGTTTGAAAAATTTGTTTTACAAAACATCACTGTCATATCTCGTTAAAATTGAACTTTTATACAAAATTCAAACCCTTAGTATATAGGTGCAAACGAGACATATCACTACTTCTAGATAATTGCACATTGACCTACACACACACAAATTTAGATAGAAGTTTAAATTAAAAAGTCTGGTAACCGTGTCACCACGGAAGTCGGGGGGTGCCTAACACCTTCCTCTGCTTAATCAAGCCCCCAGACCCTAACGAATCTCGGTTTCACAGACCAGTTAAGCAGTGTTACATCACTAGGTTAATGTGCAAACCTTTTTTCAGTTGAGTTGGTACAACCATTTAAAAATACCAACTGGCGACTCTTACAGTCCAATCGGCGACATATACATGTCGGACCTTTTCAAACTTGTTTTTTCAAACAAATCTCACCTAACATTAGAACACCAAAAGACAAGAACAGAAAGGGATAAATAAAAATTCCGACGTCGACAATATATATATATATATATATATATATTATAATAAGTTTTTATTTTTTATGAAAATTAGAATATATTATATTTTATTATGCATAGTATCTACATAGTGTTTGCATAGTAAAATCAAAAAAATTTAGCCGATTTATCATGACCCTTACTGTGTAGTCCTTGATTTTTTCTTACTGTGTATCCAAATAGTATCCTGCCTTTCTCCTATAAATAGGATGCTTAGTTTAGAATTGAAAATCACACTAGAATCAGAGAATTCTTCTTCTATAATATTGAGCATATTTCTTTAGAGTTTAAGGAAGTTTTGAGTGTAGAAAACAGTTCAAGTTTTCTTCAAAAATATCCCCGCTATACCAGTTGGAATACTCTCCTTTTTAAGGTAAGGAATGTCATTATTATGGTAAGAGACATCATTATTATGGTAAAGGATATTATTTATTTCATATTCGCTTACGATATTATTTTTCAGTATTAAGTAAGGAATTTTATTTTCGATTCAATATTCATAAGAAATATTATTTTAGATTCAATATTAAATACGGAATATTACCTTCGATTTAATATTAAGTAAAGAATATTATTTTCGTTCAACAATAGTAAGGGATATTATTTTTGTTTAATATTCGTATGAAATAATATTTTCTTCCATACTATAGTATGTAAGTAATATTATTTCGTTTCAGATTCCAAATTCTACACTCATTTTGTTAAAGTATGGCTTATATACTCATTGAAATTAGTAGAATATCCTTGAAATTTGCATTTCATCTAGTATCTTTTCATAGAAATATTATTTTGAGCATTTTTGATAATTTTTAATCTTTTCATGTCGGGGTACTATTTACGGGGTACTATTCCCGAAGTACTATTCACTCAGATACTATTCACTCAGAGTACTATTCATGACAAAAATTGATTTCTTTTCGGTCTAAATCATTTTTGATACAATATTATTCTTGAATTTTATTCCACAAAGTAGTATCATATTGATAATTTGGACATTATTGAATTCTGAATAAATTAAATTATAAATCTTTAAAATTTATCATTTGCTCTCATGATGGATTGCTTGTTCCGCTATAGTTAAACTTATTGTTTATTGTATTCTATCAATTTAACACTGTTAAAGGCTAACGATAATTTATTCTGCATTATCTTAGTTATAATATTTCTTAGTGGGCTAGTTGAGCTCACCCTTTTGCTTTTATTATTTTCTTCAGGAAATGAGAACGTAGTCGGGACTAGTCGGGGAACGGAGTGATGGTCTGAGATGGTGGTTATAGTAGTCCTCACTATTCTATGAAATAGTGTGATAATAAATATAATGAGGACTCCATTTGAGTTTGAAAATTATCTTAGACAATATTCGTGTTAAAACTCTCATCTACGTTTTGTCGTATTGTATAAATTAAGTTTATATTTGATTTATGTACCATGTATTTGGCGACTCAGAATGAGTGATGTATACCTATTTTGGGGGCGTCACACGTTAGTCATGAAAAGGTATTCCTCAAATGTTTCCTAAACTTTTTTTTAGCACATCTGTTCCTCATAGATGCGTTAGTCATGCAAATGTGTTCCTCTCATCTTTTTTACATATTAAAAATTGATTTTCTCTTTCCTCTCTCCTCGTTTCTTTATTTTTTATTTTTAAAATTTGTGTAAAAAGTATAATCTACTTCTTCTTTTTATTTATTTATTTTTATATTGACATTTTGAATTCAATATGGAATATCTCTAAATTCAAAGTTAGTATAAATTAATTAATTTTAGACAATATAATTATCAAAATTATAAATTTTACTATTTTTTATTTTATCTAAATGGTATTGATAATTGTATGATATATTTTAAAATTGAATATATCTCAAATTGATTTAAATAAATGAAATTTGATCCTATATTTTGAACAAAAAAAATATAAATTTGAATTTTTTTCAAAATTTTCATCATATCTGAGTATTATTAAAAGTGAACTCAGTTTTTGAAGACAAACAAAGAAATTTTAAATTTATATTTTTTTGTTCAAAATATAGGATCAAGTTTGATTTGTTTAAATTAATTTGAGATATATTCAATTTAAAAATAAATCATATAGTTAGTAATACCATTTAGATAAAATAAAAAATATAGTAAGATTTATAATTTTGATAATTATATTGTCTAAAATTAATTATTAATTAATTTATACTAATTTTAAATTTAGAAATATTTTATATTGAATTTAAAATGTCAATATAAAAAAATAAATAAATAAAAAGAAGAAGAATATAATACTTTTTACACAAATTTTTAAAAAATAAAAAATAAAAAAGGAGAGAGGAGAGAGGAGAGAGGAGAGAGGAGAGAGGAGAGAGAAAATCAATTTTTAATAAGTGAAAAAAAATTAGAAGAACACGTTTGCATAACTAACATATTTTTGAAAAACAATTGTACTAAAAAAAAAGTTTAGAGAATATTAGAGGAAGACTTTTGCATGACTAATATATTTATGAAGAATAGTTATATTAAAATAAAATTTAAGAAACAGTATAACAAAAATATAACAAATAGAAGGGTCAGATTTGCAATTTGGTCCACAAAAATACCTTCCACGGAGGACTGATGGAGAACTATGTAACGTGGAAGAAGGAAAGACGCAACGGATTCGATCGCCAAAAAAAGTGAGAAAGATGAAACCAAAGTTTAGGTGGGAGCCCTTTTTATACAAAAAGGAATAAAGGAAGTCTTACAAAATTCATATCCCAAAATGGTTATGCGATTCCCTACCCGACCATTCATTTCCGTAAGTCTACTCTCTATACATATTTGCGTAAGGAATCTTAAATCGTATGTCTGAATATTTTGCTAATTCATGATTGGATCGACACCCTTTTCCTTTCGAGTTAATTTTCTTTTGCGTTTATGACCATCAGTTGAATTCTTTTTTGATTGTTAATGTCGCGTGTTTCTAAATTTCTGTGCAATATGAAGTTACTGGAAAAATCATGAAACCAGTACTGCTAACAAAGGCCAAATATACAAATATGGAAACAAATTGTTGAGAGTTAATTATGATATTTGTTGAGAAATCAGACTCATACAAATACACTAAGACAGTATGAGATATAAAATAATAACACAAGAATTTTACGAAAAATCACGGGGAGAAAAATGGCCTTGAATGTCATCCCCCAAGTACTAACAATTAATGGTAATTATGAATGTTATTCCCCCAACTACTACTGACCAAAATTAATTAAAGAAGTGAATTACTTTCAACAATATTCACCTTGACTTGTATTATCCAAATATTATGAACTTATTGTGAATGTATCCCTCCCTGGATACTACACCACGAACTCAACATTCGACGAAAAGAATTAAGTCCAAGCAATGCTTGAACTTTTCTGTTGAAACTGGCATATCTGCGACATTTTCCTTTGTGTGAAGTTTGCGAATTGCAATATCACCACTATTCAGCCATTCACGAATCTTGTGAACATCTATATGTTTGGTCCTGGTGTAGAACACCTGGCTCTTTACTAAATGAATAGCACTTTGACTATCACACTGTATCTAGAGCTTAGGCAGAAGACCTTGTTTGTGTGAAGCTTCATGGAGGAAGAGTTTATTTCTTGCATCTTCTTGACAGCTTCAGTGTGCTCATCTATTTTTTTGAAATAGATATCATCTCTTCTGTGCAAATATTTGTCAATAATAGTGGCAAGAGATGTCATTTTGTTTCCAAATTTGCCTATGATTTCATTGACCATCTCTTAACTGAGCAGCTGAGATGAAGGATGGAGCGATTTAGTGCAAAAAGATGAGGGTATATCAGATGTTGGTGTAATGGGAGAGGAGGTTTGATGTTGTATTAATTGTTGGTTTGATGTCGAGAGAGTAATATGTTCAATGGGAGTTTGCTCGATGATCGGAGAACTGGGAGGCTCGACGATCGAAGGAAACATGTAGGTGGGAGTTGGTGATCGTAAGGGTGAATTGTATGGTGATGGTGAAGAAGTATATACATGTTCATGTGTTTTCTGCTGAGTATTGTATATTGTGTACAAGTGAGTTGGTTGGGGAAAGTGTTTGGGTTTAGTTATTTTGGGTTACGATCGTAGGGTTTTGGGACTCTACGATCGTGAGGGTAGAAGTGTTTAAAGACAAGTTTAAGTGTGAAGAACTTTTGTTTACCTTGGTTTGAATCACGCTCTGCGTTCGTAGTGTTGGGCTCTATGAACGCTTCATAGTGTGAGAGTTGATTGAGATTGTTCAAGAGAGGAGTGGATCATTGTAATCTTGTTGAATATGCCTGATGGAGCTGAAGAGCTTCCATTTGAGATGTTTCTTCTGCCAAACTTCATGATTCTTGGGAAGTTCTGAGCAAACACCTTTACATTAGGAAATTTTTTGTACGTCCAGGTGATGTAGCTCATATCTCCCATCAAATTAGCCTTCATCCAAGGCATAACAGAAAGAAAGTGAAATAGTAAATCACTATTATTGTCAAAGACAATAGTGGTCCTGTCCACTTCTTCGTCTTCTAGAAAGACGCTCTCCCTAGGACTTCTGCCTCATCAGTCCTTGCTTAACATTCTCAGGGTTGATCAAATCATCATCTTCCTTCCCCTGAGTTTGTGCAGCTTCTGGATCAGAAGCAAGTTGAATGATTGGAGAATGAAGTTGAGGAGGGCTACTTGGAGTCTTGCTGATGTCCTGCACCACTGAATCAATGATCTTAGTGAGCTCTAGGGAGTCATCAGAAGAACTTGCATCATTTTTCTCCCCCTCAAAAGTAGCATTCTCTTGCTCAGCAGGCATAGGGTTTTTTTCACACTTCTCTCTCTTCAAAGACTTTTTCTTCAATCTCTTTCTTTTTGGTTGTGGCTCAGGCTCAAAGACCTTCCTAGTCATCATTGTGTCATCAGTTGACTCTGGCATATCAGTCGTCCCAGCCATCATTTCATAAGCATCTTCTGGCTCTACGATTGGATAACTAGGTTGTTCTACGATTTGCTCAACATCAATTGGTTCTTCAATCAGAACTAATTTTCTCTTCTCAGCTCGGCTTTTTCAAGTCTTTCATTATGGCATCCTCATGTGCCATTCCTTTTTCTAATCCTTTTTTCTCAAATTTTTTGCTGATGTACTCGTCCACCGAAAGACCTTCCTTTGCTGCAGCCTCTGCATGTTCTTGGTTCCATGCTTCAATAACTCTTTTGGCATGGGCATCAAATGCCTCACATCCAGAAATAGGTGGAGCTTTTGAAGTAAACTTCCTCCCTTTGGACCTTCCGTGTGCGTTGGCTTGCCAGTTGGCTGATGGTTTGAGCGACATCATCTTCAGGGCTCTTAGGAATTGCCTCAGGGATAGCTTCAGAGACCACTTCTTCTATCTTCTTCTCTTTCTTCTTCAAGCCATGCTCCTTGGCCTCGAGAGTAGGAATCTTCTTCAGTCTTTTCTTTAGCTGATTTGCAGTAGAGGTTGCTTGTGTAGATGTCTCAAGTGTAGCTGAACCTTGAGACTCTTCTTCTTCAGCAGCCAATTTTCTCTTGTTCAACACCTTTTGAGGTTTCTGGACCTCACTAATTGTCCTTTTACTCCCTTCAGACTGCTTTGATTTGTTGATTTCAATTGGATTTCTCTTCCAATTTTCAAAGAGCTTGTTTGTTATCTTCTTGTTGACATTGAGAGTATCTCCCTCCTTCGCTCCAATGTGCTTCTTCATCTTCTTCAACAGAATGCTGATGAATCTCCCATAAAACATTTTTGGGAGAGGCTTGCCAGCTGCCTTCCTTTTCTTAGCATCCTTTGAACCACTTGGAGATCAAATCCATAAAGATAGATCCATAGTTGATCTTCTTCTCCGTAGTGATAGCTGACATAATCTTTAGTTGCAGCTCATTAACGTAGTCATGAGTAGAGTCTTTGCAGAGTATACATTTTCCTACAATTTCTGCCAAAAACTTGAAGTCTTGAGGGAATTCCTTCTTCATCCTCTTTGACTCAGGATTCTTTTTGGTGTAACCCATGAATCCCAAGCCTTTCTTTGTATCAACACCTTCAAGGTCTGTGTCTCCTTCGTTTAAGAAACCCAGAATGTTGTTGATCTCTGCAACGTCGTAAGTAGGAGTGATGTCTCTCACTTTAGTTGAAACGACTCCATCAGCACATGAACTTTTTATGTAGAACTCTTCCACCTTATTCGTGAAGATTCTGGTGTCGGTGCTCGAAGCGTCATAGAATCCCGCTTTCTCCACCTTGTTGACGCTGAGATTTTTTTCTTTACTATGCTTTTGAGATTGTGGATTTTAAGGGTGATTTTGGAAAAAATCGACATAAATGTCGACGAGGTTCGAAAGTTTGATTTTAGAGTGGGCTAATTATTCTGTCGTCAGTTGGTAAAGATTTAAATGGATGTACCAACTCATCCGGTTTTTTAGTTTTTGTTAATCGAGATGACCCATTATGTGACTCTGTAAAATTGGTCTGCAACCGAGATTCATAGAGTTCGGGGGTTTGCTTAAGCGACACCCCCGACTTCCGTGAAACACGATTATTGCTTTCTTAATGTTTTTCTTTAAAAGATTTAAATGAATTGCCTTGAGGGTCGTGATTTGTGTGTTTGTGTTATGTGCCTAAATGAATTGTGTCGTTAAAGGAAAATTTAGGGTATCGTCTCCTAAAATTAGTGTGAATCGAATCATATGAATCATAAAGTATTGTCTCATACGCCATTTAAGTCGAAATTTAGGGTATCGTCTATTAGAGTCAAGTCGTAGAATGCAAATAACCTTATGGGTTGTGTCCTAAGGTCAAGTCGTGGAATCTAGGGTATCGTCACCAAGAATCAAGTCGTGAAATGTAAATAACCTAATGGTCGTTTCCTAAGATCAAGTCGTGGAATCTAGGGTGTCGTTTCCTAAAGTCCTCAAAATCTTGGTGGGTGCATCATATTGGAAGCAACTTTGAGCCTCTTTGAACCTATGCACGAAGGATTTGATTTGAAGAAAAAGTTCTGTTTTAGTTTTGCTTGACAAGAAATTTAAGGTGTCGTTTAGGGAAATATTGTTTTACAAACCCTTTGTCAAATAGGAATCTTGGCTTTCCATCACTTCCAATTTTAGCCTAGAATTAATTTAATAACCTTGTTTGATTCCTTTTTTAAAAGATCCATGTAATTTTGTTTGAAAATCATTTTCGTATGTCAAAAGATAAAATAAAGCATCAAAAAAATTGGGTTGGAGTTATCCATGGGCATGTAAGCCATCTAAACAACTCCAAGCACCTCGAAATAACAAAATCCACTCTCAAGGGGACTTAAACCCAATTTTTGTGGGATATAACCCTCGATATCGTTTTAAGGCCCGATTATATTTACAATGATCAAATTGCGAAATTACAACCGTTTAACTATGTCCATCATGGGAATATCCTTCAATTCTTGTTAAACACTATGTTTAAGGGTCTTGAATTCATTTCTACGCTTACATGAGTCGTAATCATACTGGACAACACATCTAGATTTATTAACGGAGTTTAGAATTTAAGAAATGATCTCCGTAAGCCCTAAATCCATAGATCACACAACAAATCAACAATATCACAATTATACCGTTAACTATATTGTAGGAATTGAATTATTTCACCAACTATCATCGAAATAGCAAGGATCTATCATATATCGAAGAAATCTATTAATAGAACTTAGAATCTAGGAATGAAACCCATAGATTTAAGATTCCATAGATCTAAAAATAAAAAATTGAGATCTAATCTGAAATATATCCTAGATTGGCTATAAGGAGATTCTATTTATGAGAATTCCTCGCTGGCCAAAAGGTAGGATCCCCTCACCACTAGATATTAATCTAAAATATTTGGGTGACCTAGAAATCAATAGAAAACAACTCCCAAGCAAAAATAATCGGTAAAAGGAGTTGAATCAAAGTAAAAATCAATAAATTACTGAACGGATATACTCGGTTAGTTAGGAGGAGATTCCATCCGGGAGAAATCCTATCTAACCATCCATAATTCCCAAAATAGGATCTATTCACCACTAGACATGATCTAGGATGCTAGGGGAGTCTCAAATGAAGAAATAACTATAAACAAAGCCAGCTCAAACACAACAATTCAAAAAATAATGTAGATCTAGTATAAAGATAAGAATTTTAACCTTGGGAGTAGGAGTTTCTTCCTCCTTAAGCTTTGTATGGACGACTTGATTATAGATTGATGGGAGATTTGATGAGAAAAACTAGAACTAAATTGGATTTAGAGATTTTTTTCCCCTTCCTTTCTCTATTTCTCTCCCTAGATAACACCTTTTCTCTCTCTTAAATGCCTTCTCTTTTCTAAAAATGAGCCAAAACAACCTTATATAGGCACCCTAGGTGTGACACGCCCAAAATAGGTATACATCACCCATTCTGAGTCGCCAAATACATGGTACAGAATTTAAATACAAATTTCTTTTATACAATACGACAAAACGTAGCTGAGAGTTTTTACACGAATATTGTCTTCTAGACAATATCCAAACTCAAATGGAGTCCTCATTACATTTATTATCACACTATTTCATAGAATAGTGATGACTACTATAGTCACCATCTCGGACCATCACTCCGTTCCCCGACTAGTCCCGGCTACGTTCTCATTTCTTGAAAAGAACAATGAAAGCAAAAGGGTGAGCTCAACTAGCCCAGTAAGAAATATTATGACTAAGATGATGCAGAATAAATTATCGTTAGCCTCAAGCGGTGTTAAACTAATAAACAACAAGTTTAAGCTGCGGTAATGAACAAGCAATCCATTAGAAGAGTCGAGTAGAGCATGATATCTACTATCTTCTATGATTTAAAAGTTTATCATCAATTTTATCACGAGACTCATTTCGATAAATAATCACATCCTTTGAATTATCTATGCACTCACGGCCAAGAATATTCATTAGTATCACGTCCACGAATTATCCATACACTACGGGCTAAGGATATTCGTGTAATCAACAAATGGCCATGATCATGCCAACAATCGTCCATCAATGCACTACAGGCGATGAGGACTTTTACCATATTTGTAATATTACGGGTCGTGATTATACTAGAATAATTCACGGGTTATAATCATACCAATCAACGATCCATCTATGCACTACTGACCAAAGATGACTTTTATATCATAATATAAGCATGAGGATGATGACAATGATATAAAAATTCAGGTTAAAAGAAAGCAAAGGATAAATTTTTAAAGATTTATAATTTAATTTATCCAGAATTTAATAATGTCCAAATTGTCAACATGATACTGCTTTGTGGAGTAAAATTCAAGAATAATATTGTATCAAAAATAATTTGGACCGAAAGAAATCAATTTTTGCCATGAATAGTACCCCGGGTGAATAGTACCCGAGTGAATAGTACCCCGTAAATAGTACTTCGGGAATAGTATACTTCGTGAATAGTACCCCATGAATAGTATTTCGTGAATAGTACCGTATTTATGAATAGTACCTATTTATGAATAGTGCCCATGAATAGTATTCTGTGAATAGTACCGTACGTATGAATAGTGTCATATAAATGAATAGTACCCGTAAATAGTACTCCGACATGAAAAGCTTAAAATTTAACAAGAATGCTCAGAAAAATATCCTTGTGAAACGATACTAGATGAAGCGCAAATTTCAAGGATATTCTACTAATTTCACGGATTATAGAAGCAATACTTTAACAAAATGAGTGTAGAATTAGGAATACGAAACGAAATAATATTACTTACATACTACAGAGTATGAAAGAAAATATTATTTCATACGAATATTGAACAAAATAATATCCCTTACTTTAGTAGAAGACTGGATACTGCAATAGTGAAGTAGCATAATACTCTTCTTCTTCCTCTATAGTTTCTCTCTATAGTTGCTCTTGTGAGTCTTAGTGAATTGGTGAGAATGAAAGAAGAAATGAGCTTCTATTTATAGGAAAACATAGTTTCGATAACTGCACGTTTAGGGGCTCGAATTATTACAGTATAGTACCTTCATCTTTACCTCCATTTTTAATTTAGTCCTTGAAGTATTATCAATCTTGCACCACCTCCCCTAATAGTACATGCATGTGAATCAATAGTTTCATACATTTGAACCAACAATAATTTGCATGTGAACTAATAGCAATTAATTGCTCATTTATCCGATTAATTGTCCGTTTGGTCAATAATAACAAAACCAACAAATCACAGAATTACCTCCTTTGAGGGTAATTAGGCCACGGAAGAATTAAAGAAAACTAAATGAACAAACATCTTTAATCAACATGAACTTATTCATCATTAATATTATAACTCACAATATTTAACAATCAGATCATTCCCAGAAAAAAGGGTGCTTTCCGATAAGGATTTCTCCCTATTGACGCGCAATTAGGTGATCAAACCTCTTTCCTCGACAGAACTTTCTAGACATCGTCAATAATGCAAATAATAATATGAATAACTTTGTCATCTCAATTATTGATTTAATAATATAAAATATTATGCAGATGATAATATGACAATAATTGAATCAATAATATAAGAGATCTTATCGCAAAGAATCTTCGTGTGGCAATAATTGAATAAAACCGAGTGACTTCCACGTAAACATCAATAATCAAAGATATCTTTGTACAATACTGGTGTGCTACTATGCAACCATGCAGACATCGTATTACTTTACCAACGGGTATTTCAACGGTCTAACAGGTAAAACTTTCATTTGTTATTTTTATAAAATCATATTTCTGTCGTTTTCTAACTCCGACAATACTTCTGTTGTGGGGTCCACCAATGATTGTGCCGTCGTATGAATATTCCCTGTTAAAACTAATATTCCCCGATCAATCGAATATTTTATAACAACTCTCTTACTTTGCAACATTTATAAATATTATTACCCACAACTATAACATTATATCAAATCCACACCATAATATTCAAAAATATATTTTGAGATCTTTATTCATAAAAGTTGGGGTCTTACACTAGGTCTGTGCGAGTCCACCTATGGCGACCCTAGGTCGAGGCCCTACCATCTCGGTTTTAAGTGTTCTTGTGATCGGTTTTTCGTCTTTGTGCATTGAAACGTCCATAACTTTCAAACTGGGAAGAGTTAGAAAACGTGCCATACCAATCCAAAAATCTCTTTTCGAGAGCTACACAATGGCATCAAGTTTGATCAATTCGATTCGGGAAGATGGAGAAAAAGGGGAAAAATTGTCCTTCTGTAAACGCCAACTAGCCACTCGTCTTCTTTTCTGTAACTTGTCACTTAGAGGTAGACCTGGAAATATAGTTGGTTAATTGTCGGGTCAACCCATATTAACTGGAACCAAATGGGTTGGTTAACTATTTTTATTTGTTTGGGTTGGGTAAAGTTTGGAACCATATTTTTAAAAAGAAATATAGTTCCAACCTGGTTAACTATTTTTCGACCCATATTTTATTTCAAATCTAAATCAAAAGTTCTTTCCACCCATATTTACATATTCAAAAAGTTCAACCACCCACGCACCCACCCACCCACCCACCCAACCCACCCCCATTACCCACCTACCCCACTTCAGCCACCCCACCCCACAACCCCACCAAAAAAAATAATATTATGTGATTATGTATATACCCTTACCCCCCACCCACCCCACCCCACCCCCACTAAAAAAAATATTATTATGTGATTATGTATATACCCTTCTCACTCCCCACCCCACCCACCCCACCCCACCCAATCCAACCAAAAATAATAATATTATATGGTTATATACACCCCACCCCCACCACACCCCACCCAACCCTACCCCACTGGCCCAAAAAAAAAATAATGTGTACACCCCATATAATTTTTTTTGGGAGGAATGTTGAGTGGGGGGTGGCTAATGGCGTGGAGGTGGGTAGGGGTGGGTGGGGTATATATAATCGCTTAATATTATTTTTTTTGGGTGGGAGTGTTGGGTGGGGTGGGGTGGGGTGGGTGAGGTAGAGAGGTGGGTGGTGTTTACATAATCGCTTAATATTAATTTTTTTTGGGAGAGAGTGGTGGGGAGTGAGTGAAGTGGAGTGGGGTGGGGTGGAGGTAAGTGGTGGGGTGGGTGGTGTACACATTATTTTTTTGGGTGGGGGTGGGGGTGGGGGTGGGGGTGGGGGGTAAGGGGTATATACATAATCACATAATATTATTTTTTTTAGTGGGGTGAGGTGGGGTGGGGTGGGCGGTAAGGGGTATATACATAATCACATAATATTAGTGTCAAATCAGGCCTTCATGGAACCCATAACCCATAACAATATTAAAATGGTTAATATGGTTTTTAACCATAACCATATGGTTCCAACCCACATTTTCCATATTAAAAATGGTTAATATGGTTTTAGTTCTTAAATGGAACCATAACCATAATTTAAAAACCAAAACCAACCCATAACCATATTTTGCCAGGCCTACTTAGAGGTCACTGTGGGGACTCCAAATAATCGTTTTGAGCCTTGTAATCTTTGCTTTTGCTTTGATATCTTGACCTTGATGTGAAATGACACTCTTGCCCTCCTATCAATGTTAGGGAAAACATGTGCAAATTTTGGGTGTCTACACCATATTTAGGATTGTGCGGAAGTGAGACTCTACACCTTTGAATTTGTTGAAGCAAAGGAGATTTCAAGGGATTACTTGGTTGGTGGACATGATTTGAACGATTGATTTTAGCTAGAAAATAGAAAATCAAGTTAAGGTTTTGAAAATTCGTAGTGTACTAGGGCTTAGAGAGAGAGAGAGAGTAAAGTGAATAATTTAACCGGAGAAATGTAATTGAAAATTTTGAATAATATGTATACTTCCATCTTCTTTTGATTACTAGGACATGTGTTGAGCTTCAATTAGCTGTTTCACCTGTTGTAACGGCAACATTGAATTATGTGGCAGTTATTTTTTCGTTTGACGGGCTTAACCTTTATTGTTGACACGCGCCTTGATCCATTGGTATTCACTCAATGATTTCATCCATTATTGTAGAGTTCTCTTTCGTAGAGTAGAATAACTTAACGATTCTGCACTACTTTACGATTCATTCTATGATTTCTTTATTCTACAATCTCACTTCTGCAAGATTTGTTCTTACAAGAAAATATCATCAACTTAAGTTTAACATGCTTAACTCACTTAATAATTTTTTAAATCTAGATTCATCTAATGGCTTAGTTAACACATTAGCTAATTGATTTTTTGTTGGGATAAAATGAAAGGTGATCTTACCATTTTGAACATGATCCCTAATGAAATGATGCCTTATGTCAATGTGCATAGTTATAGAATGCAAGACAAGATTGTGTGTGATTGCTATAACACTAGTGTTATCACAGAATATAAGAATAGCTTGAAATCAAACCAGAAGTTAGCTAGCTGATTTTTCATCCAAAGAATTTGAGCACAACATCTACTAGCTGCAATATACTCGGCTTCTGCAGTTGAAGTTGACATTGAATTTTGCTTCTTGCCGAACCATGATACTAGTTTGTTTCCAAGTAATTGACAAGTTCCACTAGTACTTTTCCTGTCTATTTTGCATTCTGCAAAGTCAGTATCAGTTGAATATTCAATTAGATCAAAGGGAGACTCATTGGGATACCAAAAACCCAAATTTGGAGTATACTTGAGATATCTAAAAATTCTTTTAACAGAAATCAAATGAGATTCTCTTGGATCAGCTTGAAATCTAGCACAAATACATGTAGAGAACATAATATCAAACCTACTTGTAGTTAAATACAGGAAAGAGCCAATCATACCTCTGTATTAAGTTATATTTAACACTTTTACCTTGTTCATCTTTGTCTAGCTTAGATGCAGCAGCCATAAGAGTTTTCATTGGGGTAGCTAATTCCATGCAATACTGCTTGAGTAATTCTTTAATATAATTGGCTTGGTTGATGAATATACATTCATCAGATTGCTTCACTTGAAGTCTGAGGAAGAAATTCAGCTCTCCCATCGTGCTCATTTCAAATTTGCTTTGCATAAGCTTGGAATATCTCACACAACTTTTCATCACTAGAACCAAATATAATATCATCCACATAGTTTTGTACTAACAATGTGTTATCTTTGTGTTTCCTAAGAAATAGTGTTTGTCTACTCTACATCTAGTGAATTCTTTTTCAATGATAAAATTAGTTAAGGTGTCATATAATGCTCTAGGTGCTTGTTTTAGACCATATAGTGTTTGTCTAATCTATACACATAGAGTGAGCATGATTAACAAAACCTGGAGGTTGTTCTACATAAATCTCTTCTTGAAGTTCTCCATTAAGAAATGCACTATTGACATCCATCTGAAATACTTTGAACTTCATGCATGTGGACAATGCAAGAAATATTTTGATAGCTTCAAGTCTTGCCACTGGTGAAAGATAAGTTGTGTCTTACTATATACACATTTCCATCTCTAGTTCTAGTTATAGTTTGATAGAGTTTGTCTCTAGGTCTCTTACTTGACACTGATTGTTGAGAAAGATAAATTGATGCCCTTTATCACATATTGACTGATGCTTAATAGGTTGTGCTTCAAACTTTCAATAGATGCTACTTTGCTGAAAGAGACTGCACGATTCCTTATTGTGCCATATCCTCGTCTTTCCTAAATTTTTATCTCCAAAGGGCAAAGATAACATCAGGACCATCTTTCTCTCTAAATTTTGACAGTAGAGCTTTGTTACTTGTCATGTGCCTTGAGCATCCACTGTCTAGATACCATATTGAATTAGTGGAGTTGTTATCCTGCAAAAGAACTTAGGGTGTGTTTGATTAGCTCTTAACGCCTCTTAATTGGAGTGCCTCTGATTCAGTCAGAGGCAAAACATGTTTGGTAAATTTTTTTTGCCTCTTAATCGGTTAAACACAAAATTAAAGCTTAATCATTTAGAGGCACATCTGAATGAGTTTATATTTTTTTTTGACAAAAATACCCTCTTCAATATTATTAATTTCATTTTGTATCCATTTTAACCTCTCTCTCTCTCTCTCTCTCTCTCTCTTCATTAATCAGGTCATCTTAAACACGAAGGGGCCATTAAAGAACATCTGAACCAAAATATGAGGAGTCTCGATTTGTTTCAATAACGCATGATAGAAGTTCGTAAAGGAATCACAATATTCGGGGAAACAAGAGACGGGCATTTCAAAATATCAAGTTTCAGAAAAGTAAAAATAATTAATCTTATAGACATACGCATAAATATAGATAAAATTAGGTACTGGTTTATCATGCAAATACCCAGAACGCCAAATCTAGCTGAGAAATTTGAGAACCCAATTCTACCAGAAGGGCAAGTAAGGGCTGAAAGAACCCGAGAAAGATGAGGATGGAATTGAGATTTTTAAAAAGAAAAAATGAAGAAATTGCAAAACATGATCTGGTGAACATTGAAGTTATCACCAGCCAGAAATCAAATACTTGAAGAGCAAAAATGGGCATTTGTTAGATCGAATCATTTTTACCTTTTTCCGTGAGTGTTTAATTATAGTTTTTTAATAAAGAAATTGGAATGCATTTCGAGATGTTTATGAATAACCTTTGTGTTTGGGAATTTTGTAGTTTATATATTTTTTTCTTTTGTTCAGAGGGTTAAAATGGTAAAATATTGTTATTCAGACATTTTGAAAAAAAAAATATCAAACAATATTTTTTCATTCAGATACAATTCTATTTAGATGCTCTATATTATTCAGACGTCTAAACTGTTCAGGTCTTAATACTCAGTTTTATCAAACACCATCTTAGATTTTACTTTTGTACCCTGACTTGCTTGGGTCCTGATAGATTAGTTCTCTTTAGAACCTAAACCTACCTAATTTTAGGCTTCCTATACACAAGATAATGGTAAAAATTACACATAGCAGCAATATGACTATAGTAATGACAGTTATAATATTTTATATGATTCTTGTGTGTGTATGGATTCCTTTTCTTTAAGGACACGTGGAACAAATGTATCTATAACTTTTCTTCTTGGATCCAACTTTTTCTGTTTCTATACTGTTTTACGATTTTTAGAGTTTATAGAGTAGAAGTTAACTCTACGTTTCTTGTTCAATTGGTTCGTAGAGTAAGTATGAACTGACTCTACGTTCCTTGACTTGAAGGTAGTTTTAGCTTTACTTTGCGATTTCTTAAATCCCATACCATTATGTGATCTATTGTTCAAGGATTACAATTTGATCAACAGAAATCGTAAAACTATAAATAGTTGGCTCAACAACCTGTGTAGATTTCACAAACACAGTACTTCTATGAGAACTAGAAACACTGTTGTTGTTAGTCTCTAAGATTGTATCCACATTGCGATCTGAGGACAAGTCCCCAAATCCTAAACGTGATCTGTCAGAGATGCTTCTCTAACTAGTGATTAAGGAGTCCATAGAAGAAGATCTATTCCATGTAGAGATTGTCTTTTCTAATTCTATAACTCTGGATGTAAGATTTGACTGTCTATGTGCAGATTGCTCAACGATTCTTCTCAAATTCTCATTCTCAACTTCAAACTTGGTAAGAGAGTTAGTAGTTTCTTTAGCTGTTTCCAACTCAAGTTTTACTTCTTATTTTTTCTTTTAAAGAAGTGAATGATCCCTTGATAGAACCCTAAACCACTTCATGTATTTATGCAATTCAGATGTAATATCAAATAAAGCAGTTCTTAAGTAAGAAATATTAGTGTTTGGGGAGTTAAGTCAAATACCTCACTGATATCAATCTCTTGATGATCAGTTTTTAACTGTAGGAGCTTCCATTGCCATGAGACATAGGTTGGCTATCTGAGGTCCTTTTTCATCACTCAAATAAGTCATTTTCACCATCACTCCAGGAGCCCTCAGCTACAAAGCCTTTATCTTTCTTGTGAAACTTCTTGAAGCCTTTTTGATCTTTATTGAAGAACTCATTTTTGCCCTTCTTGAGCTCCTCTCTTAATAGCTTGGTGCACTCAACAATAGGGTTAAATGCAAAGTCGACCAATGAACTTTAGTGGTTTTTGGGTATTGAGCCCCTTTCTTCCTGGTCAATGCAAATTGAGCCCCTTTCTATTCAAAAATTTGGACTTTGAACCCCCAGGCGCCACATGTGCGTTGACTTGATGACGTGGCACACGTGGCGCCTACGTGGCAGATTTGACGTGGTATTTTATATTGTATTTTGACATGCATTAGCTGCTGACGTGGCGTCTGTTAAATTTTCCCCAAAAAAATGCCTCTCAGATTCAAACTTGCAACCTCTCGTTTGGAACATTAGTCATATGACCATCTGAGCACCACGGGCCTAGCTGTTAGTAATTTGCAAGGATTAATATTTATATCAAAACATGAGATTGAATGTATATATTTGCTATTCAAAGCTGAGTCCTATTATACATTCAATCAGTGGGGGACTCTTATTTTATGTTATGGGAGCGAGTTTTTTTTTATTTAAAAAATTAGAACATATTTTAAGTTAAAAAGAAAAAACATAATTACCCTTGTATATAAAGAGACTAAATAAATAAGATTTTAATGCATAAAATATTGGTTTTTAATAAAAAAAAATTAAAAAGAAAAAACAATATGAAGAATTTATTTGAGGCATATTATAACTAAAATACGTAAATATTATTAATTTGCTAAAAAGGATTGCATATTTTTATTGGTAGTAAAATGATATCTTTGTATCTTAAATTCATACCATCAATACAAGACTAAATACTCTATACTTTAGTAAATACGTGAAATAATGTCCTTAAAATTCATAAAATTTGCAAAGAAGATTCTTTTTGTGAAATAGAGAGTAATATTTATGATTATAATGTCTAATTTAAATTAATTCCCATAGTTTTAAATTTTACAATTTTGAAATCTATTCCAAAAAGTCAAAATGAAACTCATTCAGTGAAATGAACAAAATATTATTTATTAGGAATATATATTTTTTAAATATGCAAAAAAAGTACCTAATATATATACAAAAAAATTCAAAGCCCCTAAGAGCGTGGACCCCACAGCCCCAATGTAGGTCCGCCCATCATTCAATTTATAAAAATCATACATGACCATATTAGATTCTATCATGAAATTATACATAAATACTTATCCTTGTGGACAAACTCAAATTCAGAACCAATATATGCTTTGAAATTTGGCTACAGGGGCATTCAGTTGAAACGCTTAAACAATTACTGAATTACGTTCATAAGAACAAAGTCAGATGCAGAGCTTTTATTAGTTCTCTTATCGACCACTTGGAGTATAATTATTATTAGGGTTAAGTTCAGATGACCACCTGGGGTTTGACCGGTTTCCCACTTAACCACCTGTAGTACGTAAACTTACATTTAAACTCTCGACCTTTTGAGGTGAAGTGAAAAAGTTACATTTTCCATCCAAATTAAGCATGCGTGTATGTGGGACGCCTAAAACGCGTGAGTAGGAACATGTATTCGGCCAAGAACAACGGTAAAATGTCTTAAATACCCATTCTTCTTCCTGTTTGTTGGCTTGTAGAGCGGATCGAAGCATTTATGGTCTTCCCATTTCAATTATTTGAGCTCCATCGCATCTGAAATTGAAAGCTACTTCTTAAGCTCCAACCATTATTTGCAATTTCGAAGGTAAGTTTTCCAATTCCTTCCATTCCTTTTTCATTCCATCCTTGTTAAGAAAAGGACTTTTTTAGTTGAATGGCTCGATTCGATCAAGGACCTGTTTGTCCTTTTAGTTGCTATCATTGTTACTCTTGCCATAACCGAATGCTATCAAGTATGTATGAAAATTAGGTTCAAGGAGATAGGTATGGTACGTGGAGTAATAAGGATGTTGTTATTGGTTGTTATTGTAAACAATGGTTATGAAATTAGTAACCTAAAACTATGCCTATCAATTGTTTGATAAAAGTTCTAAAAGAACTATTTTGATTGAAAACTATATATTAGATTATAAAAAGCAAATTAACCATGGAAGTAATATATATACATTTATGGTCCGATATTTGATATTACTCTTCGTGTTGTTTATGTTAATCAGAGTCGTGTCTTCGTCAAGCTAAATGATGTAGGAAGGATGAATGGTGAGTTCAAGGCTTACATACCTAAGCGATGTAAATGTGGGAAAAAAGCAAGTGTAAGAATTGTTGACTCGAACAAACCATCGAAGGGGAGATTATATTTTGTATCGCGATGAGTGTGAGTTTTGGGCATGGTGTTTGCTTTCTACTACAAACTCAAGTGGAATAGTCAATGGCCCCAATGAAGACAAACGATGTAATGGGGACATTGGTAAGTGGAACAAAATACAAGTGTTCGTGTGAGCTGAATAACATACCAAGTAGGATGATAGTTGTTGAAAGTAATGTGAAGATGATAATTGTTGTTGGACTTGTGTTGTATTGCATGTCAGTTATGATGTATTTTATTAGTAACAAATGAATGTATAAACTAATGGTAGTTTAGGAGACCTACCAACTATGATGTAATGTTTAATGTTCAATGTTTAATGTTTAATGTTCAATGTTCAATGCTCAATGTTTAATGGAATGTATAAACTGTCAATGTATAAACTGTTGGACAAGGTGTGAAATATTGCAAAGTTGATTCAAACAGTTAACTGACAAAAAATTATGCCCAAAAACTACCCATTCAAACATTAAAGAGTTACATTCCAAGTCTGTTACATAATATCCAACTATAAAACATAGTCCAAAAACTTGTCATTGAAACATTGTCCAAAAACTATCTGTTTGACAAAGTATACACAATCACACTTGTCAAAAATAGTTAACTGACAAAAATTATACATTCAAACATTAAAGCCTTAATCCCCCCAATCCCCCTTTTTTTGGTGATTTGTATTTCTTGCTCTTTATGGCTCCCATCTTTATGTTCTTTCTCGTAGGCTGTGAGCTTGAAACAGGCTGATTACTCCACATAGTTGACAAAGTTGGTGTGGGATTAGGTTGAGAGCTTGATTTGGGTTGATGTGGTATTTCTGAAGTAGTTGTAGTATTAGCAGTCCCTTGACTTGACTGTCCTTTAGTCTGGAAATTTTGTGGCATGGGATTTGGCTGAAAAGGAATGCACAAGTTTAGTAGTCCAATACAAATAAATAATCAAAACAGGTTCTATTGACAACCATTAAAATGTACCTTAGCAGGATGTCTTGTAGGAATGTCGATTGTGGTTGTATGCGATTGACTCTTGTTATTTGTCCGAAAATCAAAACATGTTAAACTCGTTATAAATAAGAGTTGAAAATACAGTTGGAATGTATAAAAACATAAAGAATATACCTTGTTCATTCTTGATTTAGGATGAAAAGGCAATGTACATTAACTAAGAAATCAATCATATCAATGACATCTTTGTCATTTTGCATCAATAATGCCCCACCCTCCCAAATTTCATATCCAGGTACAAGATAATAAATATTTATATTTGAAATGGGCATAAAGTAGTAGTAGTATTCATGTATACTAAGCAAAGAAAGGTAATCCAACCCAACAGCCTCTACTATTTCTTCACTACCCCAACATACTTATGTGATTGGATCTTTAATAAACTTCCCACCATAATGAAAAACAATTCGACGGACATTACGCATTAAAGAAATGAAGGAGAAATGTTTGAATAACATACAATACTTTATAACAAGTATCACAAAAGGGGACCAATGTCGTTAGCGCATGAAAAGGCGCATACGTGGGGACAAAAATAGAATTAAAGAAAGGGGGACCATAGTAGTGAGCATACTTTATCCAAAGACCAAATATACTAACTAATTCATCACAAAACACGCATGCATATACAACAAACAACTCACAATTAAAAACAAAGAACATATCATATCTATCGATAAGGAGAAATTTACCTAAATCGGCACCAAATTAAGTATCACAGACCAAACGAAGGTGGGAACCCAAATAATCACGAAGATCCACCACTTAACACACTAAACCCACACCCTATTTCTCTCGCCTCTCTAGCCCTAGATATCACCACGACGATCGATCGTTTTCAGCCCTAGAAATCGATCCGAAATGAAATGAGAGAAAACCCCCTTCGCATCTGTCGTTTTCAATTATATATATGAAGGGTAATTAAGTCTTTAGCCAAATAAAGTAACAGAGTTAAGACGGAAAACACTTTTTCACTTCACCTCAAAAGGTCGAGAGTTTAAATGTAGGTTTACGTACTACAGGTGGTTAAGTGGGAAACCGGTCAAACCCCAGGTGGTCATCTGAACTTAACCCTTATTATTATTATTACTATTACTATTATTATTATTATTTTTATAATTACTATTACTATTATTCCCAAACTGAAAAATGTGTCTAAGTACACCCCTAACTTTACTCATGCTGAACAAAAGACACACTTTGCTGACTTAACCGGTCAAAAGTGACCGACTAAGGCTTTAAATCTTATTACAGAGGGGTAAGCTTGGTAGTTTACATTTATTGAAAATTGTAGTTACATTTACACCATTACGCTCGTTGGTTACAAATATCCCCAAATCAAATCCAGACTAGGGTTCGCGATTTGAAGGAGAAGAATCACAATGAGTGATTCGCGATTCTTGAGGGATTCAGAAGACAAACGTTTATGGAGTTAAAGGTGTCCCAGAATACAGTAAGTGCTTCACATAAGATCTTCTACCAGCTCCTATTTTGAATAATGGGCTGGTGTAGTTAAGTGTGTTCTTTTTGTAGTTTATTGTTTTGTTTTGTAGTTTATTGACTTCTTTTTGTTGTAAACTGGAATGGTGGACCCTTTTTGATGATCAAATATAAGATTCTTTTCTCTTTTCTTACATTTTTTGGATTTTAGTCAATTAAATATGATGTGGTCCACACATTTAACCGACAGGGAATACTTTGTGTTTGTGGCTATGCAGGCAACACGGAGTATTTTACAGTCAAATTTTTTCATGGTGGACACTTTGAAGAGCCCACATAAACAGTATGTGGGAGGTACTTTTAATTTCTTTGATTTCGTCATCCCCGATTACATGTCTTTACTTGACATATGTAACATGGGAAGGAGTTGGGATATAAAGTTGGACACCTCAAGTTCCATTATAAGTCACCCTGAATTGATATGGAGAGGGATTATTTGGGTTAGAAAATGATGATGATGTTTTAACAATGTGTATGGTTATCCATTCTAGTAGAATTAGTTGAAATATATTTGGAGGTTATTAGATTGTGGGAGTAGAAGTGACTTTGAAATTGACATTGAAGTTGATAATATTAATGAATGCAGAGATTTGAGGAGAATTGAGGATGATGAAGTAGAGTCAACTGATGAAAGTTATGTGGGTGGGAGAATCAACTGAGGATGATGAAATTGGGGAGGGGGATGAGGGTGATTAGACTGGTGGGACTGAGAGTGATGAATTGGGGGAGGGGTAGAGGGTGATCAAGTTGGGGGGACTGAGAGTGTTGAATTTGGGGAGGGGGTAGAGGGTGATCAGACTGGGGGGACTGAAGATGGGGCAGAAGGTGATCAAACTAGGGGGACTGAGGATGGGGCAACTGACAAAGGGAAGGGAAAACAAAGGGAAGGGAAGGGTGCAACTGTAACACAGAAAGACAAAGGAAAAGGAACAAGATTTGGCACTAACAAAGGGAAGGGAAAACAAACTGCAGAAACCCAAACTTCACAAGAAGAACCGCATGAACCAGGATTTTCATCCTCTGACTATGATGACAGTGATGTGGAAAGGATGCTTAGGGTTGATGAGTTTGACCCTGAACCACCTGAACAAGAACATAAAGGGTATCCAGAATTTAGGGAGGGTGACAATGAGGATCTTGAGTTTGAGTTGAGAATGACATTTACCAATGTCACTGAAGTGAGGGCAGCAATAAGAAATTATGGCATCAAACAAGGAAGGTGTATTTCAAGAAAAACTTGTCAAATAAGATCCAAACAAGGTGTGTGGAGCCATGTACATGATACTTTTATGCTGCAAAGGTGCAAAGAGAGCTCACATTTAAAATCACTAGGTTACAAAAAGTGCATACTTGTAGCAGAGAGTGGGATAATTATTGTACAAATGCAGAGTGGATTGCCAAAAAATATGAAGATAATCTTTGGATGAATCTAACATGGGGATTAGATCAGTTTCATACTAAAGTAGTTAAAGATTTGGATATTGGAGTATCAAGGAGCCTAGCATACAGAGCTAAGAAAAGAGCAATGAAAAACATTGAAGGGAGTGCTGAGGAGTATGGATTGGTTTTGGACTATGCTGCAGAGCTTAGAAGAGTCATGCCTAGGAGTACTTGTGTCTTGAAGAGAGCAGAACCAGAGCAGGGACAAGACTTAGGCAGATTTTTGAAATTTTATGTCTGTGTGCAACCACTAAAAGAAGGGTTTAAATTGGGGTGTAGACCACTGGTGGGGCTTGATGGCTGTTTTCTCAAAAGACCATATGGGGGTCAGTTATTGACTGCAGTTGGTGTTGACCCTAACAATGGGATGTGGCCAGTTGCTTGGGCCATTGTTGCGCCCATTTCTAGTACTTATTTCAAATGGCAACGACTGAACACCACGGTTTGATCAGTGGCGGCAATGGGGACCTTGGTCGGACCAAGTTTTGACGCGTTTTTACATGTTTTTGACCTCAAATTGGATTGTTTTTCCTCTTAAGCTTAGAAATTGGACTTATAACCTATAAATACATGATGTGAGGCATAGAATAAGGGGATGTTGGATACTTTTTGCTAACCCTAGAATTGAAGAAGGATTGGAAGCTTGAAGCAATGAGACTTGTCACGAAAGAAGATCAACTTACAAGGCTAAGGAGGAAAGAAGATCATTTGTGTTATGAGATTCAAAAAATTTGTTTCCATTCCGGAAAGATATATTTTGAGAAAATAGATTATGGATGTTAAGTATCGACCTGATATTGTTGGTTGTTCATCAAGCGAGGTTGATGTAACTCCTATGATGGTGTTTTCCCTCAAATTAAAAATGTCCAAAGTGTTATGAGAGGCCTGATATTGTTGGTTGTTCATAATTTTGAAGCGTAGGATAGTCGTAGAAAAATCATTTTTGTAATGGTGCATCTATTAAGTAGAATTTTTTTAATGTATTTTGAAGCGAGTTGGTGATCTGTGTTACTCGGACTCGCCTATTTCTGATGGAGTACCGCGTCGACACTATCTGACACGTGTGCGGGATTTGTGTCGGGTGCGGCACTTTCAATTCGGATACGGTTGAAGGATCGACTGAAGAAGAAGAAGAGCTCGACTGAAGGAGAAGAAGAGATCAGATCTTGAATGTTTTCATCCCCCAAGCGTTGCTGCCCCTTACTCCTGCATGACGTGAAGAATGGAAATAGAGCATAATAAGATCATATTTGGAATATAAAATATCCCCTGGAAAATTACAGTTAGGTACCCCAAAGTTTTTATAGTATTTTAATTTAGTCCCTCAGATTTTCTGAAAGTTCAAAATAGCCCTTGAAAAAATTACATATAAGTCCATGTAATTTTATTTTCTTCCATTTCAGCCGCTGAAGTTTTAGTTCTGCCCCTGTTTCTTTATATTTTTGCACTTCAGACCCTAGAGCAAAAAAAAACTTGGTGATACAATTAGAAACATTATTGTTAAAAAATCATATCATACCGTATCCCCGCACCCGTGTCCAAATTCGGATCCATATCCGCGTATCCTCTATTTTTTGACTTCTCGTGTCCGACACCTAGATTCGTACCCGCACACGACACCTGCACTCGAGTCCGAGTAACACAGTTGGTGATATATGTAACAGAGTCAAAAATTTGTGCATTGCGGCGGAGTATTAATTTAGAAATGTGATACAAGTAATTACATGCTCTACGATATGACTACAATTTTGGTTGTTCTGGTTTTTAGTATAGAAACGTAGAGTGTTTTCTCAGATCGTAGAATGACTCAACTCTACGATTTTGGTCGTTCTGGCTTTCAGTATAGAAACGTAGAGTGAATACTCAGATCGTAGAATGACTTAACTCTACGATCACAAACTTTATGATTTATCGTAGCTCTGCGATAGTAGAGTGACTTCAATTCACTACTCTACGAACTAATACTTTACTCAACAATCTTGGAGTTCTCTACTGAGCACTTCACTACTTTACGAGCTGATACTTTACTCAACGATCTTAGAATTCTCCATTGAACAATTCAGTTCTTTACTCTATGATAGTAGAGTAACTTCACTCCATATTTTTGGCCTATAAATACTGACATACTTCATTCATTTATCTTTAATCTAGCCAAAGCCAAACTCCGCCCACACTTTTCTCTCAATCTCAAATTCTCAGAAAGCTAGATATATATAGTACAAGGATATATCGCTGTGCTCTTTATTTGGTATCTCTCTATCCCTATCTCTATACTTTGATTCACTAAAATATTTAAATAAATATTTTAAACAAAAATCACTTAGGGAAATAGAGTTGAATTTTAAAAAGACAAAGATTTGTCAAGAAGCAAATTAATCTATTCAACCCCCTTGAATTATTGCATATTCGGACCTAACATGCACAAATTGCAGGATAACAACCCGCACAATAACAAGTTCACCAAAGACGCATGAATATATATATATATATATATATATATATATATATATATATATATATATATATATATATGGAATAAAAACATGGAGAAATAGTTAATAAAAATCACAAGACATTGTAATTAATTCAAAAAAGCCAAAAAATTCAATAATAGTTCTATTGTTATTACAGCATAAATTTTAGAATCAATAGAAAAAGTAGTACATAAATTCTTGTCAATACTTTAAACTGAAAAACCCTCAAATTCAAGCAACATGAATATCAGTACCTCTAAATCCAAACCAAAACTCAAATTAAAATAAACATATAATATTTTCAATGATTAGCCAAGCGGAATAATTAGGCGAGAAGAGAACGACAGTGGTGGTTTGCATTTTAGAGAAGAACAATTTAGTTGTTGCGAATTGATCTGGGTTGCAATCGGAGAAGAACTCGTGGCAATTGAAGGAGAAGAGAGAGAATATCCGAAATAAGGAGGGAATCAGTGGTTCGATTCGAAATTTGGGGCTTCCTTTGCTCCATTTGGGACTGAATGATTCCATGGGAGGAGGAGAAGAATAAGGTTTAGGGTTGCTGGATCAATTTGAGGGAGAAGAGATTGAGCTGCTGTGTTAATTTTTTTATATATACACAGGCTCAAAACGACGTCGTTTTCGTTTTGAGCCGTGGTTTTAATAAAAAGAAGTCCCAAAACGACGTCGTTTTGGCACCGACTGTGTACATTTACAGCTTGCACAACTGTGCAGCTCCATTTTCCCTAATTAAAATTTATATATTATAAACTTAAATTGTCCTACATGAATACTAAGTATAAAGTTAATTGACAGCATAGATATTTAACTCAAGTCTAAAGCTGCGATTAAGGTCAATCACATGCTTAATAAGTAACATTTTAAAGATTGGACTCTTATCAGTTTATCATGTACTTGAGAGACTGAATTCTTTAATCTCTAACTTTTCCAATTAATATGTGCATCTTATAAGTTAGCCATGGGAATTTTCAAATGATGATGAACTTTCTAAGTGTTGCTATGACGCTATGGGCATTATTTGGTTGCTGATCTTATATGAATTTCAATAATTCGCATAAAGTTTCTAAATCTTGGTATTAAGTTACAATTATGTTAAAAGAACAAAAAAAACTCTTACTTTGGTTGTTAGCTCCAACTGTTTTCTTGTTTTCCTGTTGATGTTTGTCTATTTGTTATGAATATCATGTAATTCTGAACATGTAGGCTTTCAGAAGTGCAAGGGAAGTGCTCGGGAAAATAATGACAGGCATGTTACTTTATAATTACTTACCACTTGCTAAACTTTAAGAATTCCTTGCCTGGATTTTGGTATTATGGTATTTAAAGTTAATCTTCCCCATTCTAACTTTTCTTTGTAATTATCAGATACTGCTCAGTTGTCTAACAACTGGAAATATCCAGACAGAGCAAGAGGACAAGAATATACTCGGGGATCAATAAAGTTTGTACAAACAACATGCAGAGTCTCGGTTCCTGGGACCACATTGGAAAATAAAGGAAATAGGAACTCAAACTACCCGAGGGACAAAAAGATGGTCCCCGATTCAGATCCTCCAAGTGCAAAAGACGTTGAGCTTTTGTATCAATTCTTTGATCGGAGGTCAATGACTGATATTTTGAGATTTGTACTTTTAGTTTGCATTTACATATTACATTCTTCTTGTTTGTGGGTTGCAGTATGTCATTACTGAACGGATATCTGAAAAAATCTTTATTTGTTTACTGTTGCAGTAGCAAGCTCATTGTCTTGACTGGTGCTGGAATAAGCACAGAGAGTGGAATTCCTGATTATAGAAGGTTCATTTCCGCTCAAGTTTTTTATAACTTGGATTATGCAAGCTCCAGTTATGGTTACCACTATAAACATGCGTCACATAACTGTTAGCTCCTTGTGCTGTTGCTCTAGTTACTTATACACATCTAGATTCTTGCTTGGAACTTCAATGTGACTTTTTTGTGGAGGGAGCCTTTTCTTTTTTATATTTTTAAAATAATTTTTCTCATATTACATTCCATAGGCGATAACATCTAACTCATGATTACAAAACATCTGCACTGATTTTATTTTCTTCCTTTTATTTCTTGTCACGTTCCTTTTTACCTCTATGCGGTAGCACTACTCAATACTTCTTCCATAATAGTTCTGATTGTTCGACCTGATCTTCGTCATTTTCTATTCCGCAATCTTTCCTTTAGCATCTCTGATTTTAGTATCTGCATCTCTTTTACTTATGCCAGTTTTCCTTTTACATATGCCATTTAAAAAGGAGTATTCAACCTCAGGAAAAGTATGTGCTGCTTGTTAAAAGTTCTATTGGAGGATGACTATTATGCTGTAATATTATAGAAACTTATAGCATTAGTTCTCTTAGTTTCTTTGCTTTTGGAGGTTCTTCAATTCAAACCTAGCTTACATGATTTTAAACTGCATTTGGATGGCGATCTCCACCAAGGATTGCCCTTCATCGATTTCGAAATTCAAAAAGTTTTCGCTTGGACATCTAAAATGAAGTTTTTTTATTTAGTTTTTTTTAAGGGTTCAAATAACACCTCAAGAGGCAGTTTATTTGAATTCGTTGTTTAATTAAGACCCTGTTATTTCTGTCACCTTTATTTTGGCAATCGTGAGTACCTTTTGGCAATCATGAGGACCACCTCTATAATGGCATCACCACTGCCCCAACCTCCACCAGATTGCTGCCAGCTCCATAATCAAAATCGCTACCAACTAGCTACTTCCACTTCCATGCTTTAATTGCTTCTTTTGCCACCACATTGACCACCATCACTACTATTATATCTGCTGCCCCTTTCATGATACCACCATTTTTATTACAGCAACTCATGCTACTATCTCCCGCTATTGTTATCATCATTAACACCATCACCGTCATTGGCACCATTGCTGCCAAATGCTATCATTGCCAACACCATTTCCAACCTCGCCTTTGTTCCATTGTGATCACCTATTGCCATCTATTTGAGGAGTCATGTACCTTTTCATAGAATACTTTTGTGAAAATTACTTATGTTATTACTCTCTCTATCCCAAAATGAGAAGAGTATCATGCATTTGAAAAGAAATTTTTAGTTTCCAATTTAACCTCTTACTCAATTTGAACTGATAAGAAGAAAGATTAGTCTGTTTTCCATAAAAGCCAAGTCTGGAACAATATGTCACCCTTTAGTGCTTCCTCTTTCCGAGTTTGAGTGTCATGGTTCAAACCCATGTTTGACATATTTAGAAATAGTATATTTCTTATTTCATTGTTTTTTAGATACTTAAAATCTCTTTAGAAAAAAAATATATTATCAAAGATTGAAATATTATATCTAAACGTGTGTGTTTTGAATGTTTTAAAATCTGTGACACAAACATGGTTTTGATCCATGACACTTGAACTTGTACTGGTGTATATTGTATCCGCAAACCTCACTTTGTTTTAGTAAATTCTAAGATATACGTAATGTATTTAGAAATTTCTTTCAGTTTCAAAATCCTAGAATATTTACCAAGTTTCACCTAAAGACCCTCTTATGGTTCCTTGTTTTGGTTATTTTTCTGAAGCACTACAATAAAAACAACTCCTTTATCTTTCCCAAGTAAACGTATTCATTTTGTTCTAAAACTTCAAGGGGATGTTTAATGTTGAATTAGCAAATTGCAGCACTACTTTGAAAGTCGATGTATTATTCTATTTGTGTTAGGTTTAATCAGTGCTTAAACCAAACTTAACGTTCCTCAAAAGGAAAGAAGTATTAATTTGTCTTTATTTGATTGCAGCCCAAATGGAGCTTATAGTTCTGGTTTCAAGCCAATTACGCATCAGGTGATTTGAAGGCATGTGTTTTGCTGTCTTGGTCCTTAAGCATAACCTTGTTTGCCAGGGTTTTTACTTGTTTTGATTCTTTTGTTCTTTGAAAAGGGAAAGGGGTAAGGAGCGCTGTGGATTTGGGTGGAAATCAGTCTTTTCTAAGTTTACCATTCCTGATTCAACAATACTTGCCTAATAATAAAAACCTTTCTTTTACTTTTTAAAATCTTCCTCGCAAGTCGGAACCTAAGGAGGGAGGATTGAGAGCAGTTAACTAATATAGATGCTATTACCCAGTTTTGACCTTAATCTTTATCAGCTGAGGGTCAGGTTTAGTATAGTTTGTCATTATTAATCTTGCAAAAGGATTAATCTGATGCATTCTTAGATATACAAATTTAGTTCTTTTTTTCCGTTTCTTCGATTGAGAAAAACTTCATTATTTGATCAACTATAAGTGTGATATATGGCTTAGTAGTCATGAAACAAAATTATTCTTTCTTACGGATAGGAGTTCCATTGAAACAACCCGGGTCAAATCCAAGTCCGGAACAAATCTCGGATTAAATCCCAAGTCCGAATCGAATCAAATCCATCCAAATAAGGCCTTAAACAACTGACCCAATAGTATCTTCTTGGGTCATCTAGCCCACCACTTAATCATCCAAAATGTCATGATTGAAGGTACTATTCTTAGTAACTTAATTCCTTTTATACAGACAAATTTTTCCCATATCTTTCGACACTTAAATTTCTGATGTTCCCGTCAGAATAGATCACACACAGTCCACAGATCTTTACCGGTTGGCTTTGTGTCCCCACCTTCGGACCTCCGTCTCTCCATTGTGAGATAATACCACCAGCTTTCGTGTCCCCACCTTCAACCCGATCGGATGACTCGACCCGAACTTTCGAGAACCGGCTATGATACCATATAAAACAACCCGGGTCAAATCCCGAGTCCGGAACAAATCTCGGGTAAAATCCCAAGTCCGAATCAAATCAAATCCAAATAAGGTTTTCTACCACTGACCCAATAGTATTTCTTGGGTCACCTTAGCCCACTGCAGGCTCACCCAAAGGTCATGACTGAAGGTATTATTGTTAGTAACTTAATTCCTTACATCCAGACAAATTTTTCCCATATCTTTCGATGTGGGACTGGGGTGTTACATCGGTAGTGGTAGTTATCTTGACTATCAAAACATCAATCACTCCCACGAAACATCTTTGGGTTTCTTGCGGAAAATATGGATCTAAGTTATGTCATTGAAAAACGTACCATTTTCTATACAGAACATGTGTAAGGAGTAAATTAATTTTCTTAGATATCTTTGTCAACTCATTGTCGTAAAGATGCTGTTCGTTCATGCCAAGGTATCATGGTTCATTCTCTACCCAAAAAATATATATACTAGGGCATATTATGTTGCGATAAATTTTTTCCAATTCCATGAACATATTGGGATTCCTTAATTCTAGGTTACCTGAAGTGTACAACTGTTAATAAGAGGATTCATCTCTAGCTTCAATTTATTATTTATTATTTATTTATCTTTTTGGGTTTAGATTTCCTTGTGGGTTAATAGAATTAGTATTACACTCCATTAATTGTAATCTTTCTTATCTGGACCAAACTCCATAATCTGTTCTAATCTTATATGATGTTTGGTGTATAGGAATTTCTTCGTTCAAGCCGGGCTCGAAGGCGGTATTGGGCAAGAAGCTATGCTGGATGGAGACGCTTCACTGCAGCACAACCTGGTGCTGCTCATATTGCGTTAGCATCTCTTGAAAAAGCCAGCCGGATAAGTTTTATGATTACACAAAATGTTGAGAGGCAATCTCTTTATTCCATATTGATAGCCTTTCCAATCTTTATGGTGTTGCAATTATGCCTTGTGGATTTGATCCATTATTTTTATGTGCCAGGCTCCATCATCGTGCTGGTAGCAACCCACTTGAACTTCATGGTACTGTATATACTGTTGGTTGTTTAGATTGTGGGTTTTCTTTTTCTCGGGATTTATTTCAAGACCAAGTGAAGGCACTCAATCCAAAGGTTTGTCATGGATTACTGTTTTAGATTAACGAGTGTATAAATTCCTCATGTGGTATCTTCTGATGGTACAGTCACCTATTATTTAATGGAGCTAAAAATGAGCTGATCAATCATCCCAAATTTGTTATGTGATTCTAAATTACTATATGCTTGTGATTTTATGCCTACATTTCCTAGAATTTAAGGCAGACCTCTGAGATAATTAGTCTTTTACCCTTTTTTAACTTCTAGGGTCTATTTCTTAGTTCAAGATCAAGAGGCTGGATTGGGGGCATGATAAATCAAGGAATCTTGTAACTCGCGTGCCTCAATTCAACAAACTTCCAAATACTTTATTCATTTATAAATTAGTAAATTTAACAAAATTAATTATTTTGTTGGGTACTGGGAAGCCCTTGGGAAATTTTTAAAGCTCAAATTAATTATTCTATTTGTTTTTGTTTTGCTATAGCTTGAAGATTTGTCCTTTTACATGTGCTGAACAATGCTGGGATAATAACATCATTGCCGAATTAGCTATTACTGCGGTCTCTACAAATCCTCTTATCACCACGTCATAAATCATGTGTGTAATTCATTGAAGCGGAAGGTGTTAAGTATGTGGGATATATAATTCCATCAGAGTAACAACACAAGAGAATGACAAAAAAAGATGAAAACGACTTGCGAAGGCTTCTATTTATATAGGCATTGGGCTTCAAAAGACTCTTAAACTATTGCTAGGTAATGTGGATTCAAAATTCTAACATAAATCTTGAGATCCTACAGTGAATATACTACAAGTTGGGACTCCTATTAAGCTTTCAGCACAACAAAGGGGATATTTTTTTTAGGAAAACATCATCCTATTATGAAGATTAATGGATAAAAAGGATTCCTTGGAAAAATAAGAAGTGCCTTGAATAGATTTATGCAAATTAAGAAACTTTTAAGAAATAATCCCTTCATCCTAGTTTACTTTCCCTAGTTTGAAAATACATGTCTATTAAGAATTTTTTTTAACTCCAAATTAACTACTCTATTATCATCTTTTTTGTTTTAATTAATTTCCTAATTTTTTCTTGAAATAATAAAATAGAGCACAAAGGAGAAACAAGGATTATGGACAATACTTAATAGAATGCTTGCGTGAACTATGTCGTGTGGGGGTGTGGGGGAGTCTAGGAAGACTCTTACCCTCCTTTTGTTCTTTCTAATAATTTCTTTTACTATTCAGGTTGTGTGTGCTGGGTCGCGACTTAAGTTGCAGAAGGGTTTTTTTGATGTAGGATGGAAGTTGTTGAACATATAATTAATTGGAAAAGGCAAAATCTTCAAAGAGAATTAAAAAAAATTAGGGTGATTCAACTGCAGGAGAAACACTATCCTAGGGTTTTCCAACCACAATAAGGAGGAAAAATATTAATCGCATCCAATAATCAGAATAATTTCAATATCAAAATGTTAAGAATCTAACAGGACTTACAAGTATATTTATAGGAAAATAAACTTTAATAACTCTTAGCCCAGTAACAATTGAACCTCTAAATAAATAACCCAATAATGAAATAAACCAATAAATAGGAAGTCCAACAAAATAAATAAATAGACAACTGATAAATAAATAGCTAAATAGCGAATCATCCACAACAATGACGTCTCATCGATCCCTATCAGCTCTTTGTGGCTGCAAAAACGAAGCATAAAGTGAAAACCCCATCTCTCCAAAAGGCCTGGACCAAACCGACCGAACTTTTAAGCACCAATCCATGAACAATCATCTGGAGGCCTATAACCACCCTGCCTGGTCGACACTATCTGCTCATCAAAAATATCCTCAATAGCCTCTGATGTATGTTGTGTAGGAACAATAGGAGGTGCAGGTGAAATAGGTAAAGGAGGAACAAGTATAGACTCATCAGGGTTAGTAAAGTGTAGGCGAAATGGGTGAAGAAGTAGGAGAAGAAGTGGAAAAGGGGGCTGAATACATGACCAATACCCATATCACTCGGAAAATCCAATTCGTATGCATTAGTGCTAACCTTCTTTCGAACTCGTAATGGACCAATTCTCTTAGCATACACTTTCTTCCAGGTGCCAAGAGGTAATCTCTCAACACGGTGTCGCAGCATCACTCGATCATTCGTATTAAACTCTTGATACCTGCGATGAATATCTGCAACATGCAAATCGTGAATGTGATACGCAAAATACTCTGCAGACTCACTAGCCTATATGCAGTGGGAAAGGGAGCTAAATCAACAGGGTTTTTAGGCTGATAACCAGTGTAAGCCCAAAAAGGATTCACTCCAGTCGAATGATAAATTGAGCTATATGCAAACTCAGCCATAGGTAAAACCTTATCCCATGTAGACATATGATCACCTACAAGACAACGTATCAAATTACCTAAACTCCTATTAACAACCTCAGTCTGACCATCGGTTTGTGGATGATAACCACTGGAAAACTTAAGCGTGGTGTTAAGTTTCTTCCAGAGAGTTTTCCAAAAATAACTCATAAATTTCACATCTCTATCAGAAACTATAGTCAACTACTTCACTAAAGAAAATCATGGCAATATGTGAGACATTATCAATTTTGCTACAAGTAATAAAATGTACCGAAGGGAAACGGTCCACTACAATAAAAACCCCTTTGGATCCTCGATAACCCCAAGACAAAATCTATGTTAAAATCCTCCCAATGTGCATGGGTAATCGGAAGTGGAGTGTACAAACTCGTGTTCTGCTTCCTACCTTTAGCTGTCTGACATATGCGGAACTCAGAAACAACACGAGCTACATCCCTCTTGAGGCTAGGCCAAAAGAACATATCCTTAACAATGGCAATGGTCTTATCTCGACCAAAGTGTCCAACTAAACCTCCCGCGTGTAACTCCAACAATAAATACTTACGCATCAATGTATTAGGAATACACAAGCGGGTGCCCTTAAAAAGATACCCATCATGAATACGAAAATTACTAGAGGATGGGGAACTAGGATCCTGTAGGGCAACATAAATATCACTAAAGTCTCGACAAGTAGGGTACTCCTGGATAATGCGCTCAAATCCCACAACCTTCACTCTCAAAGAGTTGACAAGGATAGACACCTTACTCAACGCATCGATAGCTATATTCTCCGTCCTTTGCAATGTTTAATGACAAAATAGTATTCCCGAGAAAACTCCACCCACCTAGCGTGTTGATGACTTGCTTCAATACCCATGTTTCCCGAAGCAACACTTTGTTCCATTCCTTTCATTTATACTGCAATGGTAGAGCTTCCTCTTATTCGCTCAAAGTAGAATTCGGGTATCACGATGTAAATTTTAATTTTTGGTGTACCAAAGCTCATTTTATGCAAAGTTACATGGACATGGATTGAGTGTTCGGTTGGACACAAGTATTTTGAAGACTTTGACATGGATACTCATTAATTTTGCTTTGCCTAAAATAAAGTGTCCGACACCTAGAAACTCATACAAGTTTATAGGTGTCGGACACGGGTACTTTACACTGGCTGAAGATATTTTTTTATTCCATCATAATTATCTACGTTCTTGGCAGCCTTTATCTTTGTTTAGTGCCTTTTTCATGCCTTCTCTAGTTGTGGTAATTTACTCACATTGTTTTGTAGTACTAGGCTTCTTTGTTATTGGTTAAATAATGTATACGTAGATTTTTATGTATGTATGATATTCTATATTTGGGATGCAGTTCTGCTATTAATGGTTTCGATTTCATTGAGTTTAGTATCATATTATATAGTTGCATTAATGTGATACTTGGAATTGAAGCTTAGAGTGCTATTTTTCTGTTGATTGCTATTTCCTTCATTCATTTTGTTCTTTTATCTGCACAGAGGAAAAGATAAAAAAATGAAATTTGTCTGGCCTCAAATACGTAGTTTTCAATTTTTTTGTGCTTTTATTGGTAACTTAACTAGTGAGTTAATGTTTGTCGCAGTGGGCAGCAGCAATTGAAAGTTTGGACTATGACATTCGGTCAGATAACAGCTGTGAAATGAAGCAAAGACCTGATGGTGATATTGAAATTGAGAAATTCTGGGAGGAAGATTTCCATCTCCCCACTTGCTCGAAGTGCAATGGAGTACTTAAACCTGATGTAAGACATTTTGCTGTTATAAGTTTTTATATTCTTTGTACTATCGTGGATGTTGCTATTATTCTTCATTCTGTAACAAGGTATCAGTCTTCAATGCCAGTAGCCAGTAATTATCAGTTGTTTAAATCTATTAGCTGATGTTGAAAAGGATAGCAAAAATGAACAGTAATTATTTGCAAAAATAATTTAATTTAGATTTTGTTTTACTGGGATATCCTTTACAAGCGACTAAACTTTGCAGGAGGCACCATAGTGAATTTAAACCCCGATAAGGTTTGTAAAATAGATGAAGAAAAATATCTCCTTCAGGCTCAAGGTTCACAGTTGTACCTTAATTGCAACTTCAAATTTTTTGCTAGTCCATTTAGTAGTTTGAAGCATCTAAAATTGTAAAAGTTTGATCAATAGCTTTACTTCTCCGAATTAATCAATCGTAAATACAGCTGAAAAGAAAATGTTATCCATATACACTACTTCCAAAAAGTTATTTTAAACAACCCCGTTAGCTGCTGCATAAATAGTGTTATAGTTTAACAACACCTTTTGCTTATTTATACTCTTTTTCTATGAGATTTGGAATTCCTTGTACCATGTTCTTAGTCATAGTTTGCAGATTGTGAAGAAAACTGTTTAACTTTACCCCTTCTACGTTTGTTGATAAAACGGAATAGATTATTTCATTGAATTATAATTCTGTATTACATAGGCTGATATATATGTACACAGTATCCTAATTACAATTATGGTAATTCCTAAATTACAGTAATGTGTACACACTTATTATAGAAACTATAATCATGGAATATCTTCAAACACTACCCCTCAAGTTGGTGTATAAATGTCTCGCATTCCCAACTTGAAACATAATGGATGAAACATCTTAGTACTAAGACACTTAGTACTAGTTAACTTTTCTTTGATGAAGTGCCTGTCAATCTCAATGTACTTTGTTCTATCGTGCTATACTGGGTCGTTTGCAATACTAACGATTGCCTTGTTATCACAAAATAACTACATAGGCCTTTTAGTTGTGACACCCAAATCTTCTAGCAAGGTTCGAAGCCACATTAGTTCACATATACCCAAAGGCGATAGCTCGATATTCAGCCTCAACACTGGATTTTGCCACCACAGACTATTTCTTACTGTGCCAAGTAACAAGATTACCTCCAACAAATGAACAGTAACCTGACGTAGAACGACGATCCTCTATAGAGCCAGCCCAATCTGAGTCGGAAAAAGCTTCAACTCTCATATGACCGTGTGGTGTGAATAATAAACCTTTTCCAGGAGCAGACTTGAGATACCTCAGAATTCTGTAAGCAGTTTCAATGTTACAATGTTGAGGGTACTCACTATTCACACAACATAAGATATATCATCCTTGTCACCACAATGTTTTTAAGAATGATATTCTTACTTTTGTTGCCTCTTTTTAAATCTAACAAAAGAGCTCTAACTCATGCAAGTATACATGCGTCAACAAGCAATACAGAGTAAGTCGAGTATCGATCCACGGAGAAAGTTGCTAAATTAAATTATTATGCATCAACTAAATCACTATGTTTATATGCTTAAACTAATAATTATGATTATGATTGTAAATTACTCTAAAATCAAATAACAACTAAAAGATAAATAAAAATGTAATAAATCAAATCTGGAAATAATGGGATCCTAACTTCATTTAATAGTTCATCTAACTATCACCATCATGCAAGAATATTTACATATCACAGAAAATTAGCCAAGAGCACTAACGTAGACAACCATTTTTCAATGTATTATGACCTACTTACATAACATCCACATGCAATAGATACCATGTAATCATCAATATAACCAAAATCACTATATTTACATGTGAAATTGCAAAATATCAATTTAAGCACAAGCCCTTATATATAACTCATACGGTGAAACAATATATGTCTATCCGATTCATTTAAATACAAAGCTAAGCAAAAATTGACCTCATATACGCATGCTATCATGATTACAATCCGTACTCGCATGTTATTTTTCAATTCCATACAAGCACCTAAAACGAATGGTGATCAATCATTCAGGCATGCAAATCAACCATGATAGAAATTCCTTATGATACGCAAAACAGTCCAGCAGTCAAGCCATAAGTTAGACTACGTATTAAAATCCGTTAGAATCCCATAATGGAGTTTAGTTCATGACTGAACCAAAAGCCATTATGGGATCAAAACAATACATGGATAATAAACAAACAATTAAAAGAGAGAAGATAGAATCGATCAAACTCAATTGCTGATTATAATCCAATCGTAACGTTCAAATCCTCAATAAAATCCAGCAAAACAACAGCAGTTTATCCACAGTGATTGAAATCCAAAAGTAGAAGTAGAAAATAAGGAGTTTATGCTTGGTTCATCAATGGAAATCTCTCAAAGTGTAAACCCTAGTTCTAATATGAAAAACACGTAAAACTAATGAAAAAATACGTCTGGTACCAACCAGAATTGTTTTAACCAACTCAAAACTCTTAAAATTTAAAAATTAAAATAAAACAGATCAGCAGCCTCAGATGTCGCGCGCGGGCGCGCGCTTCCCCTTTGTATTCCTCGCGCGGGCGCACGTGTAAAGTCTGTCCAATCCGGATGATCGCGCGTGGCGCACGTAGTATTGGCTCGTATATAGCACGGGCTCTGCAGATTTCAGATTTACGGTTCTCTGTTGCCGCTTCGATTTCGCATTCATCGCCTTCTCATCCTCTTCATATATCGCTTCTAAGTCAATTGTCCACCAATGCTTGGTTTCTTTGCTCCACTCGATCCTCATACCTCCATTAGCTTCATTGCCACCAACCAACGCTAAGCTCATGCCATTTCCTGCACTTTTGCACCAAAGGAGTTCTCAGTACATGCAATGCAAAACAAAACAAAATGCAACTAAAACACACTAAAATGTACTTGAGATGGGCACAGTTCTCGTGAATTGATATCCAATAAGTAGGTATAAAACCCACTTATCAAATACCCCCAAACTTGAACTATTGCTTGCCCTCAAGCAATGCATACTATATAAACACTGAAAATGCAACTACATGCTATGCAACTAAATCATGATGCAAACGAGTCTCACATTGTTCCAGCTATAACATAATTTCAGTCCAAAATGCCTCAGCGAATTATCCAGATTCAAGAATACAAATTCAAACCAAACTATAGGCATAATATCATACACTCAGATAATTATATGCTATAGAGATGCTATGTGTGTGTTGTGTTCACCAAAATTTGATCTAAGCAAAGAATACACATGCTAAACTGCTCAAAACAGAAAATTATAGTCTAAATCAAGACTCATGTATACTTATGCAACGAAAACTGTTCCAACATATCAAAACAAACTAAGGTTCAATAATGGGCTTAACTGCTTTATTGCTACTCACGAGGGCGATTTTCGCTCTTTCTCGCGGTGTTTATTGCTATTTTTTCTTTTTTTTCTTTTTTTTTTTTTTTTTTTTTTCACACGATGCAGCAATGCCTCATTCCATTAGGCAAACATCGCTACCCCTTAGCGAGCTTTCAACCAACGACTCCTAAACCATGAAAGACCTTAGGCGCTAGGTGTTAAGACACACCCCTACAAGCGTATTTTACTCAAGTAGCTGTATTCCTAAATAAGACTAGCCACGTTATTGCTATATATATATATTTTTATACATAAGATACCCATGTTTTCCCAAAGTTTGAATATCAATGTTTTCGCATAGTTTAAGTCCATGTTCCACACATTTCTCTTTTTAAAACCACATTTTCTATTAAGCAATGCAACACATCATTCTTATGCCTACAAGCAATTGTGAACAAGGCAAGTAAACCAAAAAGCATTTAAACAAACATTATGAATTTCATCGTGTAAAACATTATATCTCAGTTCATGTTATCCAAAATACTCAACAATCCTTCAAAATTCACTATCATCATCGGCTATTAGCAAAATTTCCATAAAGCAAGACTGTGAGAGACATGAGACATAAAATGCAACAAAAATATACTAAAACTAAAAAAAAAAATTTGCAAATTTTATCAACATGCAAACTTTTAAACTAAAAAACATGAAACATGCAAATACTAAATGCAACTATACTACTACCCCAATACCCCCAACTTATAATATTCATTGTCCCAATGAATGAAGGTAAAAGGGTTAAAGAAAACTCCCTAATCGCTATTTGCACCACCCTCTTGGGTGGTGAATCCGGTGGTGGATATGGCACGACCGTCTCCAAACCGAGGCCACTCAAAGCGTTGTCCTCAGAGTGCAAATGCCTCTCGCTAATGACCTCGTCACAAACCCAGAAGCAAACGCCGCGAAGTTATCGTACATGGCATCGACCTTACGCTCCAACCTTTGAGCTATCGATCCCGATGGCAAAGAGTAGCTGCTGCTTGAGTTGATGGGCCCGCCTCATCCGTCTCGGGAGGCTGTGGTGGAGGTCTCGCGAATGTAGGTTGATGATGAACCTCGCCCTCTCGGTGCGGTGCACCTCCTGCCCAATCCTCAAATTTTTCAATGGTTGCGTGAGTGATATCTTGGCTCGGGTTTTGCATTTGTTCATTGTCCCAATGGCAGCCTTGATGAGCACACAACATAGCCACAACCGACGCATGTGGAATACTCCCTGTAGTACTACCCCGCAGATAACGTAGCATATTTTGGTGAATCAGGTGGCCCACATCAATGTATTTGCCGGTAATTATGCCCCATAGAATGATTGCCCTCTTCGCTGTGATTTCATGCTGATGCGAAGACGGAACTAGTTTTGCACATATGAACAAATTCCACGCCTTTGCATATCGATTCAGGGCTGCGGCTGGGAATATGCGAGGCTGATTCATGCCGACTTTATAAGTCCACTTCGTGCCTGGCACACACAACTCAATAATAATCATTTCCAAGTCTGTTTCCAAATGTGCATCTTCGACCCAATTGGCAGACCCTGTTGGTGGTGTGTCAGTAATCCAAAAAACTGCTCTGATGGCAGGAGGTCTGAAATCTATTTCAAAACCGCGAACCATAGATAGACCGCTCATGGTGACTTTAGCATTGGCATAGAATTCTCGGACTATACTCATCTGAATAGGCGTAGAGGAGTGGCAATCAATCCAAACCAACCTCTCTCTCTTAAATCATCTCGCCATAACCGACCATCCTGCTTTCTCGGTTTGAATCCCTTTCTTTCACAAATGTTTTGGCTACAATTATGTAATACTCTATTATTTGTGCTTCCAAACTCAAAAATTTGGTATGATCCACTACATCCCCCCTCGATCGCTAGAGGAGGATGACGACGATGAAGAAGAGGAAGAACGTGCTCTTTTTGGTCCCATTTGCAATTAATAGAGAAACTGAAGATGACTTGCCTGATAGATATTTCTAACCAAGTACTGTTGACCCCCAAACCTATTTCTGCACAACCCAAACGGAAACCCTAGGTTTTATAGAGTAGCAATCAAGCGTGGGTCTGAGATTTGAACGTGGAGAGAATCGTGGGTAGTCGAGGAGAGATTGATGGCTTCAAGTTGTAACTGTGGAGAGATGAAGAGTCGTGCGGTTATGGGAGAACAGATGAATACGCCTCTGTTATTTCAAGTGAGAGACCAAATGAGCCACAACACGTTCTTTTTAAATTTTTTTTTTCAAGATCCTATGTCGCACGCGGCCGCGCGATGTTTGAATGGGAATGGGGCGCGGCAAGGCCATGAAAGTGGCAATTGTGGCGTCGGCGCAGCCAGCATGTGGCGCGCGATCAGGTCATAATCATTCATTGCATGCCGCCAGCGACCACTGTACCTGCATTGCTAACTTTCATTTCCAGTACTGCAAATCTTTCATGAATTCAGTCCAAGATACCTACAGACATCAATACACACATCATCAAGGCATGAAATAATCGAGTAAGCATGAATGTTTAACTTTGACCATAAACGATGTTATACATACACAAACATACTCATATCCAGATTCAGCAACTAAGATTTTCATGCAGAGCTAATCTACTATCACAATAAAAAAAAAAAAAAATGCAAGCGAACTAACAAAAGCAACCTAAACTGAATAAATAAAAAGAAAATAGAGATAGAAATAATGGGTTGCCTCCTATCAAGCGCTAAGTTATAGTCAATTAGCTTGACTATCTCTGAATCTCACGTTGAAGACAGAATTGAGGTGACTTTCTGTCTGTCCACCTCGCCACCAAAGTAATGCTTCAATCGCTGTCCATTCACCTTAAAAGGCTTGTCCGGAAAATTATCAAATACTTCAATTGCACATACGCGAAAGAGCGGTCTTCATCGTAAATGGCCCCGACCATCTCGATTTCAAATTTTCCGGGAAAAAGTTTAAGTCCGAGTTATAAAGCAAAACCCTTTGTCCCGGTTCAAATGTCCTCTCTATGATCTTTCGGTCATGCCATTTCTTCACCTTCTCCTTGTAAACTTTGAATTCTCATATGCTCAGTAATCAATTCATCCAACTCATCGAGTTGAGTAGTAGAGTTTTCCCCGCAGACTTTCAAATCAAAATTGAGCTCGAATTGCCTAATATGCCTTATGCTCTAGCTCCATAGGAAGGTGGTGACGCTTTTTCCATACACGAGTGAAAAGGTGAAAAGGTGACATGCCCAACGGAGTTTTGTATGCAGTCCTATAGGCCCATACTGCATCATCCAACTTTAACGACCAGTCCTTCCTCGTGGGATTCACAACCTTTTCAAGGATTCTTTTGACTTCTCGATTTGACACTTCCGCTTGGTCATTTGTTTGTGGGTGATAAGATGTAGCAATGCGATGGTTCACCCCATACTTAGCCAACAAAGCTGTGAACTGCCTGTTGCAGAAATGACTGCCTTCGTCACTGATAATGGCCCTTGGAGTCCCAAACCTAGTGAAGGTACTTCTGTGTAAAAACCTGAGGACTACATTGGCATCATTTGTCGGGAAGAGTCGCCGCTTCTACCATTTTTCGACACATAATCCATCATGCGAGCAAGATGTAGAGATTTCCGCAGGAAGAAACAAAAGGTCCCATGAAATTAATCCCCCACACATCAAAAATTTCCACTTCGAGTATCGTATTCAAGGGCATTTCATCTCTTTTCGAGATATTCCCCACTCTCTGACATCTATCGCACCGCTGGACGAAACTGTAGGCATCCTTGAAAATTGTCGGCTAGTAGAATCTTGCTTGTAGTACTCTAGCCGCTGTTCTTTCTCCACCATAGTGACCTCCATACACCGAAGAATGACAATCCTACAAAATCCCCTCGGTCTCGCTATACGGGATACACCTTCTTATCATTTGATCAGCACACTGTTTAAACAAATAAGGCTCATCCCAGATATACCATTTGACATCATGCAGAAATTTCTTCTTTTGATGACCCACCAAGTCAGAAGGTACCATCTTACTCACCAAATAGTTTGCGTAGTCTGCAAACCATGGCACTTCCCCTTTCACCACAAACAACTGCTCATCTGGAAAGGATTCATTGATCACAACTTTGTCGTCTCGCCTCCCCTTTCCGGATTCTCTAGTCGAGATAAGTGGTCCGCCACTTGGTTTTCAAAGTGTTCTTTTTGTCCTTGATCTCCAAATCAAATTCTGCGCAGAATAAAATCCATCCGATCAACCGGCTTTTGCATCCTTCTTTGCCACTAAATGTCGAATTGTCGCGTGATCCGTGTACACTATCACCTTTGTGCCAATCGATATGCTCGAAATTTGTCAAAGGCATACACCATCGCTAATAACTCTTCTCTCGTGGTGGTGTAGTTCAATTTTGTGCATCGTAAGGGTCTTTCACGGCATAATATATCACATGAAACATCTTCTTCCTCCTCGCCCAAAAACAGCCCCTACAACAGTAATCACCGGCATCACACATCACCAAATGGCAAATCCCAACTGCGCAAGAATCATCGGTGTAAAGTTAGTTTCCTCTTTAAGTGCTCAAATGTTGACACGCAAGCCTCATCAAAATTAAATTGTGCATCCTTTCTCAAATAAACCGCATAGTGGTTTAGTTATCTTGGAGAAGTCCTTGATGAATCTCATGAGAAACTCGCATGTCCCGTAAAACTGCGAACACCTTTTATCAAGTAGGTGGTGGCAAGTTCTCAATAGTTTTTAGCCCTATCCACCTCGAGTCCCTTCTTCAAAACCTTGTGTCCCCAAGATGATTCCTTCTTGTACCATAAAATGGCACTTTTCCCAATTCAAAGACTAAATTTGTCTCAACACACTCTTCAAAACCATCACCAAATTCTCAAGGCATAGATCAAAAGAGTCCCTCAAGACCGAAAAAGTCATCCATAAATACCTCCACATTCATTCCACCATGTCTCAAAAATATAGCCATCATGCATCTCTCGAAAAGGTGGTTGGAGCATTCAGACAACCCAAAAGACATCCTTATGAAAGCAAAAGTGCCGTATGGACATGTGAAGGTAGTCTTTTCCTGGTCTTCTGGAGCTATCATAATCTGATTGTAGCCTGAATAACCGTCCAGAAGGCAATAATACTCATGACCTGCTAATCTGTCCAACATCTGATCAATGAAAGGTAGTGGGAAATGATCTTTTCTCGTAGCTTTGTTGAGCCTGCGGTAGTCCATGCAGACTCTCCACCCCGTCACTGTTCGTGTTGGAATTAACTCATTATTCTCATTAGTCACGACGGTCATGCCCCCCTTTTTCGGTACACACTGCACTGGGCTCACCCATGAGCTGTCTGAAATCGGATAGATTATGCCTACATCCAGCCATTTTAGTACCTCTTTCTTGACCACTTCTTTCATTATCGGATTAAGCCTTCTTTGTTGCTCAACCGACGGCTTACTACCATCTTCCAGCAAGATCTTATGCATGCAAAACGAAGGGCTGATCCCTTTGATATCTGCTATGGTCCATCCAATAGCTGATTTGAACTCTCTAAGCACTCGTAGCAGTTTTTCTTCCTGAAAAGATGTTAGTGCAGAAGAAATAATCACAGGTAACTTTGAATCTTTATTTAAAAATGCGTACCTGAGATGTTCTGGAAGTGGTTTTAATTCAAGTTCTGGAGGTGTCTCAAGAGATGGCTTTAATTTTACCGATGTCTCTCCAGCTTTCGTTAATGGCTCGACAGGTGTTCTGAATTTTCTGAATTGTGGAGTGGTATCCAGATATTGCACAAGTTCGTCGAATTCCTCATCCTCCAATTCTGAATTTTCAACAATGATACTCCTCAATGGTTCATAATCCACTAGACTCTGTACTTCATCATTTAGAACCCGATCCACCAAATCAACCCGAAAACATTTTTCTTCATCTGTTGGGAACTTCATTGCCTTGAAGACATTAAAGGTAACTTCCTGATCATGTACACGCATAGTGAGTTCCCCTTTCTGCACGTCTATCAAAGTCCTTCCTGTGGCTAAGAATGGTCTCCCCAGTATGATTGGTATACTCTTATCTTCCTCATAATCTAAGATGATGAAGTCAGCCGGAAAGATAAATTTGTCCACTTTCACCAATACATCTTCAACAATTCCCCGTGGATACGTGATGGATCTGTCAGCTAGCTGCAAAGAAATGTTTGTTTTACCTTGAGCCGTAACCCTAAGCCGATTAAACATCGACAAGGGCATCGATTGATACTTGCCCCAAGATCACACAAACATTTATCAAAGTTCATCTTTCCGATCGTATGGAATTGTGAAACCCGCCGGATCTTTCAAATTTTTGGAGGTAGTTTTTTACAAGCAAGCATCGCGACCGCATTCCTCTCACAAGGCCACTATCTCAAATTCGTCTAATCTCCTCTTCCTTGACAATATACCCTTCATGAACTTTGAATAACTTGGCATCTGTTCCAATACCTCAGCGAAAGGTATGTTGATCTGCAGCTTTTTAAATACCTCCAAAAACTTGCTGAACTGCTTGTCCTCCCTCTGCTTATTCAATCTCTATGGATACGGAACCGGAGGGTGAACTAGTGGTACTGTATTCACGGGATTTTCCATTGAACCTGCTTTATCTTTCTCTTCATGTTGTATCTCAGAATTTTCCAGATTTTCTTTCTGTTCAGGTCCTGTTTCTACCTCATGGCCGCTGGCCTCCTCAAGATAACAAGGCGCGTAGCGATGCTCGATGCCGATTCAATAATATTTTCCTGCACCTCAATGTGATCGCGCTGACACTGTTTCCTTCCCATCTCTTCGTGGATTTGCTTCAGACATTACTTGGCAATGAACCCCGGGCCTGTTGTTAAGCATGCTCGCCATTTTGCCCCATCCGAAGTTTCTAGATTTTTAATAGCCACCGCTTGACTTTTGATCATAACCTCCGTGTTTGCCATGTACTTCAACATCATCTCCTCCATTTCTGATTTCTTTTCTTGTTGAGGTGCAGATGGAGTATGATGTTGTTGTTGAGAAAATCTCGGTGGAAACGGTGGTTTTGGTGTAAACTGTGGTTGAGATGGCTGAGATCGAAATTGTTGATTCTATTGAAACCGATTATCTTGATTTCATTTGGTTATTTGACCAACCGAAGTTTGGATGATTGCGGTTGTTGGAGTTGTATGTGTTTCAAACCGCCCTTGGTCTTTCTGTAATTGCTCTCACATACTGCATCGACTCGAAATGATAAAGCACATTGATCCGTCGAGTGTGACCCGCACAAATCTCACATAAAGGAAGGCAACTTTTTCGCTTTGCTCTCGCTAATGAATCTATTTTCTTCGCCATAGCCGCCATCTCGTGTCGATAACCGAGTAATAACATCCACTTCCAACAAACCTGCAACTTTGGGCTGTGGCATCCGAGATGTAGGGTTCTGAAAATCATTTGCTGCCATTGTTTCAATGAGGTTATAGGCCTCGTCATAGCTCTTTGACCATAATGCCCCTCCCGCAAACCGTGATCTACAATAGGTCTCGACTGCCATCCCAATCCATTGTAAAACGTGTTGATCACCATCCAATCTGGCATACCATGGTGCAGACACTTCCTTAGCATCTCTTTATATCTCTCCAAGCTTCGTATAAGGATTCACCACGTTGTTGCTCAAACTGAGAGATAGCTGTCCTCATCTTCGCAGTCTTAGCCATTGGGAAAAACATGGCTAAGAACTTCTGTGCTAGGTCCTCCCATGTAGTAATTGATCCTGAAGGCAAAGAATGAAGCCAACTTCTCGCTTTATCCCTTAAAGAGAATGGAAACAGCCTAAGTCTGATGGCATCCTCCGTCACCCCGTTGTATCTGAATGTATCACAAATCTCAATAAAGCTCAACAGTGTTCATTTCGATCATCTCAGAAAAGACCTAAATCAGATCGAATTTCGCACCATCTGAATAGTGCCCGGTTTAATCTCGAAAGTATTTGCTGCTATTGTCGGTCTGACTATGCTAGACTGAAGTCCATTAATATTTGGCATTGAATAGTCTCTTAGAGCCCGGTGCTCTTCTCTTTACTCTTCTGCCATACTAGATGTAGTACCCTCTAACTGTGTTTGCAAATTTCTCTGCACACTCGCTTTCCAACCTCTTCCGTTAATATTATCCTGTGTTGGTATCAATTCTGAGTTGGACGATCGTGTGTGCATAAAAATTCTACAAGTACCTGAAACCAAAACAAAAACAAAAATAGAAATGAGAAATGATTAGATTTGTCTAAGTCATACAATATAGCTTAAAATTGATGATAATTATTTAAATTTAAACGCCTTTCCCCGGCAACGGCGCCAAAAACTTGTTGCCTCTTTTTAAATCTAACAAAAGAGCTCTAACTCATGCAAGTATACATGCGTCAACAAGCAATACAGAGTAAGTCGAGTATCGATTCACGGAGAAAGTTGCTAAATTAAATTATTACGCATCAACTAAATCACTATGTTTATATGCTTAAACTAATAATTATAATTATGATTGTAAATTACTCTAAAATCAAATAACTAAAAGATAAATAAAAATGTAATAAATCAAATCTGAAAATAATGGGATCCTAACTTCATTTAATAGTTCATCTAACTATCACCATCATGCAAGAATATTCACATATCACAGAAAATTAGCCAAGAGCACTAACGTAGACATAACCATTTTTCAATGTATTATGACCTACTTGCATAATATCCACATGCAATAGATACCATGTAATCATCAATATAACCAAAATCACTATATGTCTACGTGAAATTGCAGCAATAATGAATTTAAGCACAAGCCCTTATATAACTCATACGGTGAAACAGTATATGTCTATCTGATTCACGAAATACAAAGCTAAGCAAAACAGCCTCATATACGCATGCTATCATGATTACAATCCGTACTCGCATGTTATTTTTCAATTCCATACAAGCACCTAAAACGAATGGTGATCAATCATTCAGGCATAAACAAACAATTAAAAGAGAGAAGATAGAATCGATCAAACCCAATTACTGATTATAATCCAATCGTAACGTTCAAATCCTCAATAAAATCCAGCAAGACAACAGTAGTTTATCCACAGTGATTGAAATCCAAAAGTAGAAGTAGAAAATAAAGAGTTTATGCTTGGTTCATCAATGGAAATCTCTCAAAGTGTAAACCCTAGTTCCAAATGAAAAACATGTCAAACTAATGAAAAAATACGTTTGGTACCAACCAGAATTGTTTTAACCAACTCAAACTCTTAAAATTTAAAAATTAAAATAAAACAGATCAGGTACCTTAGATGTTTTTAACCAACCCAAACTCTTAAAATTTAAAATTGTAAAATCATATCGTGAGGGTGATGTGTCGTGCAGCTTCCCTTTATGAGTGGTGTTGTAAAGTGTGTCAATCCGTGACCTGCGCCATGTAGTTGGATTACGGATTCTGCTTCGGCGCTTTTGATTCTGTTCGTGCTTTCCGCTTCATCCTTGTCATCATATCCGCTTCTCTAAGTCAATTGTCCACCAATGCTTTGTTTCTTTGCTCCACTTGATCCTCATACCTCCATTAGCTTCACTGCCACCAACCAACGCTAAGCTCATGCCATTTCCTGCACTTTTGCACCAAAGGAGTTCTCAGTACATGCAATGCAAAACAAAACAAAATGCAACTAAAAACACACTAAAATGTACTTGAGATGGGCACAGTTCTCGTGAATTTATATCCAATAAGTAGGTATAAAACCCACTTATCAACTTTTTATCTGTTTGACAAATAGAGAATGATCTGCTCGACTCTGCTTGTACCCAAATTTTATCATTGCTTTGTGAAATTTACCAAACCAGGCTCTGGGAGATTGCTTCAAACCATATAAAGCCTTTCGCAGTTTACACACCTTATCCTTAGTGACAGATGAAGCAAAACCAGAGGGTATTTCCATGTATACTTCCTCCTCCAAGTCACCATGAAGGAACCCATTTTTCACATCCAATTGCTGAATATTCCAGCCAAAGTTTGCTGCACATAAGATTATGGTACGAACAAAGTTATCTTTGCCACAGGAGCAATGGCGAAGGTATGATTTTTTTTCAGTGGGGTCAAAATATTGTGATGCTATAAATATTCTGGTGGGGGTTCGGAGGCAGCGCACCCGAGCTAATTTTTTTAAGATAATTTGTGCTTTTTGGCCGACTGCATATGTAAAACATGTATTTAGTTACAATATTGTTAATATAACAAGTAATATCATTATATATATATATATAATATATATATATATATATATATATATATATATATTTACACACACACATACGTGTATTGACCCCTAATACGTAATTCTAATCACAAATTTGTTAATAAATATTTAAATTTCTTATGTTATAAAAATAATATATTAGATTATTATTTATTTTAAAAATATTAGAGGAAGATGCATACATCAAGGAGTGAAGTAATATAGAATTGAGAAAGTTATAAAAAATTTAATTTGACCTCGTACATTAAAAAAAATTAAAATTTCAATAGGTTCAATTTATTCATTACACTTAAATTTCTTCTAAAATTTTCATATATTATAAAATAATTTTTTTCCCAGTGGGGTCAATTGACCCCACACCCTAAAGGGTGGCTTCGCCCTTGCACAAGAGAAAATGTTTCATGGTAATTAATTTCATGAGTTTGAGTATACCCTTTTGCAACCAGCCTGACTTTGAGTCTCTCAACCGTCCCATCTGGCTTATGTTTGACTGTATATACCCATTAGCAACCATTGACATGCGATTGGCCTCATTGACATGCGACATGCTTGAGTGTTGCATTGACATGCGACTTGCGATTGGCCTCATTGACATGCTTGAGTGTATATTCTCAGGCATAGTGGTTGTTCCATTGATGAAGTGTTGCATACGATTGGCCTCATTGACATGCGACATGCTTGAGACCATGCTAAATAGTTGGTTCCATCCAGTTTAAAAGGGTTGAGAGTCAATGTTGTATTAAGAGTATGACTTCTGAACAAGCCTTGTTCCATTCTACTGTTCTGAACCTCACTGCTAGCACCACTTTCTTCCTCCATAAAATAGTATTAACAGGGAGATACCAAGGAGAATAAACTTTCCAAATGATATCAAGGGATTGTACAACACTCCAAAATACAGGATAGGCAGGCAAAGCACAAAAAAAAATCACTGTTAACCAACTCAATTCTTTAACAGTGACTCTAGTCGCGAAAAAACAAATACTGTTAACAAAGGTTTGTGAAAAAACTCAACCAAACACCTTAAGTGGATAGCAAGAGGAGAGAGAATAGACCACCCGGGAAGAAGTCGCGTTGGAAAAGGTTGCTGGAAAAAGGCTCACGCGTCGACTTGAGTGGCGTCGGCGACATTCGAGTGGAGCGACGTGTGAGGGCGCATGCGGTAGTGGGTCGGAAAACTGAAAACTCTGGTCTGATCGCCCGGCAATAGGTATTCTAATTATGATCTCAATTCCTCTATATACAATTGTTCAACTAGTTTCTAATAGAAACTATGAACGACAGTGGAAAAAGGAAGAAAAGAAGAGGAAAAAACTTCTAATAAATGATTAAGCTCTGATACCATGATAAAACTGAATAGATTATTTCATTGAATAATAATTCTCTATTACATAGGCTGATATATATATACACAAGTATCCTAATTACAATTATGGTAATTTCTAAATGGGTTAATTGCAAATTATACCCTGAAGTATACACCCTTTTACCATTCGTACCTTGATGTTTAAACACTCCCATCCCGCTACCTAAAGTACCGTTAAGTTACCATAATTGACCCTTTTGTAATTTCCGGCCAAAAAATGGCCGGAACTGCCACATGTTCCGGTGGTGTATGTATAAGTAAGATTTGACCAGATTTTTATACACTTGACCGTATAAAACCTTTGAAAACCTAATTAATTAGATTAAGTAATACATTTATACTTACTAATACAATAAATTACAAATTTACAAACTTAATTTTGTTTTGTTTTTCCTCTTCTTCCCCTCCTTCATCATCTTCCTTTACCATGGAACTCACCAAAAATTTCAAAATCCAAAATACCCAAATCGTTCATCCTCTTCCCTTGTAACCATTCATAAAACTCGAAAATCTCAAACTAAAATCCTCAATTCGTTTAACATCAAAATTTTGCCCAATCTCAAACCCACTTCATTTTCTCTCTAAGAGAAAGAACCGAATACCCAAACCCAAACCCAAACCCAGAATTTCAGAAATGAAATTCAGCGCATCCCGGTTGGGAAATATTGGAGTTTTTCAAGAGGAAGCAGTGGAACTGAATTTCAGCAGAACCCAGTTGGTGAAAATTGGAAATTTTTTAGTTGATGTTAAAACCCTGGAAATGAATTTCAAGAGCATGTAGGTGGGCAAAATGGAAGCTTTAATGGTAGTTTTGGAGAGAATGAAGGGGCGTTGTGGCAAAACCCAAGTGGACTTAACAAGGAGAGTTTAAAGGATTCACATAAAAGTTCAAATGGGGTATTTGGAACAAAATGGGTTTTATGGACAGGGATCATTAGAGGCTAATGGGAGTTATGACAAAGTACCATACAATCTCAGTAGAGCTCGATCGGGTGACTATAACACCGAAAATACAAGAAACTTTGGGGTTTCTCAACACAACTCTTACAAACCCAGACCCAAACTCAGAAACCAAGGGTAAGATCAAACCCATCTATTATCTCATACACCAAACTCAGAAAAATCAAAGAAACAAACCCATAACAGAACTAGCACCAAGCGTAAAAGCCCTAATTTGATTTAAGAATCCATGGTGATCGGGACCAAAACCAGTCGCATCAATCGTAGATCTGGGTTTGAATCTTCCAGATCTTTCACAAAAAATTGCCTTAATTTAGGGCTTTTGGGTTGATAATAAAGATGAAGATCAAATGAAAATGAAAGAGATAAAGATGAATATTTTCACTCTGTTTTAGTTTGATGAACGACATGAGATGGAATTACAGGATCATTTGGTTTGTTGCTCTAATTTGTTGTCTGTTTTGGTTTGTTGAATGAAATGAAATTAGATTGATGAAATCCCCAAATTGTTTGAAATTTTTACCTTTTATTTTGTTAATCTAGTATTTCACATGTATTTCTACAAATTAATTAAGTCAACTACATATTTATACGGTCAAAAATATTTAATTATTTAATTATGACACGTGGCCATTTTCTGGCAAAAAATTGACCGAAAATATGAATTAACGGTACTTTAGGTAGCAGGATGAGAGCGTTTAAATACCAGGGTACGAATGGTAAAGGGTGTATACTTCGGGGCGTAATTTGCAATTAACCCTTTCTAAATTACAGTAATGTGTACACACTGATTATGGAAACTACAATCATGGAATATCTTCTAACATTTGTTTAATTGAATTCAAGATCCGGTCAATAGTCTTTGGGAATAATTGACAAATGCATTTTGCGTTAACTGTTGATTATGCCTTGGTGAAAGAATAATCGACGATGAAGGAGGAAGACGAGCTAGGTTTTGTTGAAGTAGGGGCGGAATTGAATGATTATGAAATGGTCCACTTACCATTAGAGAGGACTTGTACCAATATCCCTCGAAGCCATGAGGTGCAGCATGAAGTAGTCATACAAAATTTTCTATTCTTTTCGCTGGTTCAGCTGGGCATCTCGGAATTGAACTACAGAGCTCACCTGGAGTAAATCAGTGCACCTAAAGTCTAACCAGTGTTTTAAAAAACATAACTGACGAACGTTTTGGGGCACACCCTTGCGAAACACAGCAAAAACATAATTATTTGGGTGAGAGGCTTGCGAAATGTATGTTTTTTTTTGACAAAGTTGTGCTCGAGCATTTTGAGATGGATCGTGCCTTTTTTTGCGTCTCAGTCAATATGTAGCCTAAGTCGCTCAGTTATCACAGGAAAAAGGAAAAAAGGGAAAGTAGAATCGCAGATCACAAAAATTTTCCTTTTTTTGTGAGATCGCAAATCGTAGGGTTGTGGGCCTTTTTTTGTCTCTCTCCCTTCCATAGTAAAAAATCGTGTCACCAAGCATTGGTAAGGTTGTGGGTCGCCACAAGCACCACATGTGTGGTTTTTGTCGTAACCTCTCGCTTGGTAGGGTTTCTTTCATATTTGTGTTGTCTTGTTTTAACATAATATAAAATTATGCCAAATTACTAATAAATGCCTCACTATTTCTTTATAATTGTAGTGGTAATGCTAAAGTTGTAAGTTACGAGCCCCCTATATTTTCGCCATGAATTATTAATTGCAATTTAGTTTAAAAGTATGTACAATTCAACCCTTAAAAGTTATATTTTGACCACGTGTATCATAAAAACTCATTCAGCTTCCGTTAAATATGCTAAACAATAACTTTTTCTAATAAATATATATTTAAGTTTTTTATTAAAATTTCAATAACCCAAAAAACTTTTGCCTCGGGACCTATGCCTCACCTTTTAAAACACTGGGTACAACCAATTGGGAGAAATCAATAGATTCCTTTTTGCGTGAACAATCTTGTTCTGATAGTAATTGGTCAATTAGACATAAACCAACTCTTGAAGCAATTTTTCCCTTCCTACGACTTACTTTGCGCAATATGTTTGGGTGAATAACAAACAGTAGGCTATAAGATAGCTGGTAATCTTTGAAGATATAGTTCGAGGCAAAGGATGTTGATGGGGATCACCGTAGATGATTTATTTACTTTGTTTATTTAGTTATGGACTTATTTTAATTTTAGAAGATAGATGGTATTTATTTTAATTAGTTAGGGTATTTTTGTCTTTAATTATTGTAGACACCCAAAATTTTCACATCTTTTCTCTAACAGTGGTATGAGGGCAAAACTGTCACTTCACCTCAAGTCAAGGATGTCAAAGCAAAGATTACAAGGCTTAAAATGACTATTTGGAGTCTGCACAATGACCTCTAAGCGACGAGCTACAGAAAGGAGGACAAACGACTAATCGGTGTTTACATAAGGATGTTTTTTTTCCTTTTTCTCCATCTTCCCGAATTCGAAATTGATCAAACTTGATGACATTGTGTAGTTCTCGAAAAGAGCTTTTTGGATTGGTATGACACGTTTTTTTAACTCTTGTCGGTTTAAAAGTTACGAACGTTTCAGTGCGCAACACGAAAAACCGATTGTGCGACACGAAAACCGATGCAGGTGGGCCCCACAGGTGGACCTGCGGTAGGCCTAGGGTGCCTATATAATGCGATTTTTGCTCAATTTTTTAGAGAAGGCATTTTAGAGAGAATGTGTTATCTAGGGAGAGAAATATAGAGTACGAGAAAAATCTCTCTAAATCCAATCTAGATCTAGTTTTTCTAATGAAATCTCCCACCAATCTATAGTCAAGCCATCCATACAAAGTTTAAGGAAGAAGAAACTCCTACTCCCAAGGTCCATTTCTCATGTTTATGCTAGATCTAGCTTAGATCTTGCTTATTTTGTCAATTATTGTGTTTGGATCCTGTTTTTGGGAGGGTAAAATGCAAATGTTGCCCTTGAACTTTAGGTATTTTTGGGTATTGAGCCCCTTTCTTTTGGTCTACGCAAATCGAGCTCCTTTCTGTTCGAAAATTTGGATATTGAGCCCCCAAGTGCTACATGGGGGTGACGTGTACTTTTACAAAACTAATTCCCAAAAACATGTTATTCCTTAGATTTGAACCCAAGATCTCAAGTTTAAAATTTTGGCAATAAAACCACCTGAGCACCACAGGCTTAACCGTTAGATTATCACAATGAATGAATTATTTATATACTAAATCAATTTATAGCATTATTATTATAATGCTATATTATAAAATTAATGTTAAAGTAATAGAATTTCTATATTGTTTTGAAAATAAAGTTTATTTTTTTGAATCTATCTATATAATAAAACATAACCCATTTTGAATCTTTCATTTGACAAAGCATAAGGACGGTTCAGATTTCATCTCAACTCTTCCAACTTGATCTAAAGGCTCACATTTCATCTCACACTAAAAATTCCCGCCCAAATCAAATTCACCCTTAAAAATTTCCTATCAAATAAAATAATAATAATAATAATTATTATAATAATAGTAATAATAAAAATAAAAATAAAAATAAAAATAAAAATAAAAATAATAATAACAATAATAATAATTATAATTATAATAGTAATAATAATAACAATAACAATAATAACAATAATAATTATAATAGTACTAATAATAATAATTATTATTATAATAATAGTACTAATAATAATATTAATAATTATTATTAGTCTTATTAGACTAAAAGACAAATTGCACCCCAAACTTTACACCACTGTTGATTTTGTACTCCAAACTGAAAAAGGTGTCTAAGTACACCCCAAACTTCACTTATGCTTAACAAAAGGCACACTTTCGTCACTTAATCGGTCACTTTTGACTTGCTAAGGCACACATGTGGATCTAAAGGGGTATTTAAGTTTTTTCCTTCTTATCTTCTCCAACATTGAGTTAGGACTCACTTATTATCAGGACTGACAGAACAACATAAACAGATCATCCATGTACAGAGCAAACACAAAAACACAAGCACATACTAAATTGCAAAATCTAATATTTGAAAACATTAAACTAAGTTTGGGACATAATGAAAACTAAATACATATAACTTCACCATGAAAAGAACCGTTATGGCCTGATTTTAGAGTTAAACAATACGCATCCTTACCATTCTCGTGAGCTACAGTTTTAAGCATCCTTGCCAGTTTTGAAACCCAAACTCTTGAGCTGATATTGAGCAGAAATAGTAGAAAATTACTCGAGTTACAAAAAGAAAGAGCTTATCCAATTAAGAAGAAAACCAATTCTACCATTTCCACCGTTAAAAACCAAACCAAACTACTTAAACCCAGAAGTGGATCATCCAAAAACCAAACCAAACTCACCAAAACCACCATTGACAGTTCGACCAAAAACCAAACTGAGTTTCTCAAGCTCACACTCAATATTTCATTACCCAAAAACAAAACCAAACTCATCAAACCCACCACAGATTCCAACTTACCCACTGTCAAAACCCTGCTCAAGAAGCTCAATTCCACCTCAAAACCATCAAATTCAACCAAACCCACTTCACTTTCCGTAAAGAAATCCTCGGATCTAACCAAACCAACCACACCAAAGATCAAAACAACCAAACCCATTATTATTACTACCAGACTTCAAACCTAAGACCCAAAAACCAAAACAACCCAGTTGGGTAGACGAGGATGATTTAGTTTCAGAATTTAGAGATCTACCCTCAAGATTTGAAGAAACATTATTGCCAGATTTAGAGAGAATTTCCTCAAATTCCAAAGTGTTTCTTACCAAGGCCAATAAAGAGATCACAAATGGATTCAAACCATTGGTGGGTAACAAATATGCACCTGCCATTACTTCAATTGTCTCTTGTGCATTCATATTAACCCCTCTTATTTTAGTCTCTTTCATTTTCAATAGAATCAAAGCTTAGCACATGGCTTCAGTCCCTTTCTCTGAATTGATTTGATATTTTTTCTTCAACATCCGAATCTTATCATACAACTGATTTTTCTGAACAGGTTCTTTTTCAGACTCTTCAGATTCTCCTTCGTTAGACTTGTGGTGCATGGATTCCTGTTTCTGATCTTCTTCCTCGTCATCGGTCGAGACTTCTTCCTGTATTTCAGTATCAGTATCAGATGAAGCAGCATGAAGGTCATTCAGATGAGGGGATCACTTTCGTGCAATTTTCTCTTCAGGGTAGGATTTTATGTTTTGACAGCGACAAGAATTGGAAGGGTTTTTGGGGTTTTGGCAAGAATTTTCCATCGGCTTGGAGATAATGGGTCTGACGGTAAAAGCAGAGGCGGTAAGAGAATTTTTGTTGGAGAAGATAAGGAAAAGACTGAAATATCCCTTCAAATCCACATGTGTGCCTTAGCCGGTCACTTTTGACCGGCTAAGTGACGAAAGTGTGCCTTTTGTTAAGTATAAGTGAAGTTTGGGGTGTACTTGGACACATTTTTCAGTTTGGGATGCAAAAATCAACAGTGGTGTAAAGTTTGGGGTGTAATTTGTCTTTTAGTCTTATTATAATAGTACTAAAAAAAATAATAATAATAATACTAATAGTAATAGTAATAATAATAATAATTATTAGTACTATTATAATTATTATAATAATAGTAATAATTATAATAATAATAATAATAATAATAATAATAATAGTAATAATAATAATAGTAATTATAATAATAATAATAATTAATAATAATAATAATAGTAATTGTAATAGTAATAATAATAATAGTAATTATAATAATAATAATAATAATAATAATAAAATAATAATAGTAATAATAATTATAATAATAATAATTATTATAATAATTATAATTATTATAATAATTATAATAATTATAATAAATATTATTATAATAATAGTAATAATAATTATAATAATTAATATAATTATAATATTATTATAATTATAATAGTAATATTAATAATATAAAAAATAATAATAATAATAGTAATATTTATAATAATAATTATGATAATAGTAATAATAATAGTAATAATAATAACAATAATAATAATAATAATAATAATAATAATAATAACAATAATAATAATAATAATAATAATAATTATTATTACTATAATAATAATTATAGTAATAGTAATTATAATAATGATAATAATTATAATAATAGTAATAATTAATAATAATAATTAATAATAATTATAATAATAGCAATAATTATAATAATAATAATTAATAATAATAGTAGTAGTAATAATAATAATAATAATAGTAATTATAATAATAGTTATAATAATAGTAATAGTAATAGTAATAGTAATAATAATAATAATAACAACAATAACAATAATAAATTTTGTAGGCGAGGTTTAGATTTTTACGGATATCTATTTTTAAAGAAAAATTAATTATTGTGGTAGTGTGGAGAATTATGATAATTGTTATATGGGACTATAAGTTATTTTTAGTTGCAAAAAATTTTTAGGTAATGTAGTATTTTTCAAATTTTAATCTAATTTTTCATTATGTGTCGTGCTTTGGGCATGAATAATTACTAGTATTTTATAAAGCTTTACTCATTTTTTAAAAAAAATCTAATTTTTTCTGAAAATAATAATTATTTTTACAACTCTTTAATTTTTTTTAAAATTAAATCAATTTTTTATTTATTTTTCTTGTTATTTGTATTTTAATTTCTATTTCTATTTTTGGTTTTTAAAAATTCTAATATTAAGAATACATATAATAATGTAGACATAAATTTTATTCTTTTGAAAATAATTTTACATAAAAAAAATAAAAATATACTATGTTTTTTGAAAATAAAGTTTTATTTATTTATTTTTTTGAATCTATATTTTATGAAACTACTTATTTTTTGAAAAAAAATTTAAGTTTCTAATAATATTTATTTTTAAAAATATTTAAAATAATATTCAGTTTTAATATTTTAAAATAGAATATTATTTTATAAAATAATGTTAAAATAGTAATTATTTTTAAAATAATTTTTAATTTTTTAATTTTTTAAAAAATTATTGGTGAAATTGAGATCGAGTCAAATTTGGTCGGATTGGGTCAAAATGGGTCGGGTTGGGTTCAAATTTGGTAAAAGGAACGAAAACGCAAAAAAATTACTTTAAAGACCTAATTTGCCAAAAATGAACTTTATGGACGACTTTAAATGTTGGTGGCAACTTGGAGGGACAAGTGTCATTCAGCCTTTTTAGATCTATGGAGTCTTAGATATATGGGTTTCATTCCCTAAATTCTAAGTTATTAAATATCTTCGATATATGATAGATCCTTGCAATTTCTATGATAGTTGGTGATATAATTCGATTCCTACGACATAGTTAAATGATATAATTGTTATATTGTTGATTCGTTGTGCGATCTATAGATTTAGGAATTACGGAAGTCCTTTCCTAAACTTTAATCTCCGTTTATCTCAATGCGTTGTTGGGTATGATTATAAATTATGTGAGCCTAAGAATGAATTCAAGGCCCTTAAACATAGTGTTTAACAGGAATTGAAGGATATTTCCACGATGAACATAGTTAACGATTGTAATTTTTTTTCGATTTGATAATTGTAAATGTAATTCGGGCCTTAAAACGATATCAAGGGTTCCATCCCACGAAAATTGGATATAAGGCCTCTTGATAGTGGATTTTGTTATTTTGAGGTGTTTGGAGTTATTTAGATGGCTTACATTCCCACGGGTAGCTCCAATCCTTTTTTTCGATGCTTGATTTTATCTTTTGACATACTAAAAATGATTTTTGTAGAAATTGCAAGATCTTTAAAATCGTATCAAATTAGGTTATTAGATTACTTCTATGAATAAATTGGAAATAATAGAGAGCCTTGATTCCTATTTGACGAAAGGTTTGCAAAACAATATTTTCCCTAAACGTCACCTTAAATTTCGGACGAAAACTAAAACGAAACTTTTCCTTCAAAATCGAATCTTTTGTGCATAGGTTCAAAGAGGCTCAAAAGTTGCTTTCAAAATAATGCACCCACTAACACATTTGACGAAGCTAGGACACGATACCCTAGATTCCACGACTTGACCTAAGGAAACGACCCCTAGGTTATTTACATCTTACGACTTGATTCTAGGAGACACTCTAGATTCCCCGACTTGACCTTAGGTGACGACATCTAGGTTATTTACATTTCATAAATTGACTCTAGGAGACGATACCCTAGATTCCATGACTTGACCTCAGGAGACAACCCTTAAGGTTACTTATATTTCATGACTTGATTCTAGGAGACAATATCCTAGATTTCGACTTAAATGGCACAAGGGACAATACCTTATGGTTCATGATTCTACATTTCATAAATTGACTCTAGGAGACGATACCCTAGATTCCACGACTTGACCTCAGGAGACAACCCTTAAGGTTACTTATATTTCATGACTTGATTCTAGGAGACAATATCCTAGATTTCGACTTAAATGGCACAAGGGAAAATACCTTATGGTTCATGATTCTATGGCACAAGGGACAATACCTTATGGTTCATGATTCGATCCAAATTAACTCTAGGAGATGATACCCTAGATGTTTCCCAATGACACAATTTACATAGCCACAGAATACAAGCACACACTTCACGACCCTCAAGGCAATTCATTTAAATCTTTGCAAGGAAAACATTTATAAAGCGGTAACCTTGTTTTACTGAAGTCGGGGGTGCCTAACACATTCCCCTCGCTTAAGCAAGCAGCCGAACTCTACGAATTTCGGTTGCGGACCAATTTTACGGAGTCACACGATGGGCTATATCTCTCGAATATGAAAACCTAAAAATCAAGATGAGTTTGTACATCCATTTGAATCTTTACCAATTGGTGATTCTGTCTAATTGCCTCACATTAAAATCAAACGTTCATATCAAAACCTAAAAATAAGGATGAGTTTGTACATCCATTTGAATCTTTACCAACTGGCGATTCTGTCTAATTGCCTCACATTAAAATCAAACGTTCATATCAAAACCTAAAAATTAGGATGAGTTTGTACATCCATTTGAATCTTTACCAACTGGTGATTCTGTCTAATTGCCTCACATTAAAATCAAACTTTCGAACCCTGTTGACATTTATGTCGGTTTTTTCAAAATCACCCTTAAAATCCACAATCTCAAAACCATAATAAAAAATAAACAAAGTAAAAATCCTGGCGTCGCCAATTATTTTCTTGGTCCCCAAGTGCAATTTAGGGTTTGCTTTATTTAAATACCAATGTAATTCTCCAACTCGTGACATTATTTTCAATATTGAGATTATCATTGGACTATTTTATATCGTGGAGATATTTTCTTGAGTTAAAAGATGAGAGTTAAAAGTGTAGAGCTTAAATCCTAGATATCTTGTTCTGTTACTCGTTATCAATATTGATTTAGAAAACTTGTCTTGCATCAGATATGCTGGCATCTACTCCCTCCATTCCATAATAATACACTCTTTAGACAAAAAAATTGTTCCAATTTATTTGTCGTTTACAACTTTCTAGGAGAATAGATTATTTACTTTCTTATATCACCTCTAACTTCTCTCATGGTCCCAAGAAATTCTCTCTTGTATTAGTAGTTTTCAACTTCGTATAAAGGGGTAATAATGAAATTTTACACAAATTTTAATTGTTAAATGATAGTACTAAATGACTTTCTTAATCCATGTGCATGAACTAAAACGACTATTATTATGGAATGGTGGGAGTAACATATAAACTCTATATGGAATCTTTACTATACCTATTTAGGATATGAGAAATTATTGGCATCTGATTTTTACTTTATATAAGTAAACGTTGATGCATGCATCAGTGCTTCAAAGAAATAAGTGATTGAAATTGTGCCATTAGATACAGGGAAGTAAACCTCGATGCATGCATCAGTGTTTCAAAGAAGTGCTTGAAATTGTGCTATTGGATACATCATTGTGCAGTGTTGGCTAAAAGACAATGTATTGTTGAAAGAACTGAAGTATATGATTATCTACATATTATATGATGAAGAAGAATGTCGTGTAGGAAAGCTTTATGAGGCAAGAATCGAGTCTCTTACAAAAATCTTTGTTATTCATAGTAGGACAGTGTAAAGAGTGAGTTGGTGTTTTTAAACATCAAGTATCTTGAGGTTTTGTTGTTCCTTAGAGGTGGCTAGGGTTGAGGGAGTTTATGAGGGTATATTTGGAGAAGAGCTATGAAGCAAGGATACTTCTCGCAGGTCAACGTATACGTATCAGACATGTGTCCGACACTCACGGACTAGTGTTCTAAAAATCATTAGGCAAACCTAGGTGGCGGATGGGGCGCCTAGGTATTTTTCTAGGCGGACTAGGCATTTTCTTAGACGATCTCATTTATTTAATTTTCTATTGTATATATTTATTATTCTATAAAAAACATATAATACATGTAATTTTTTTAAATTTTACATGAAACATTACCAAAAAAAAATAATTGTTAACAAATTTATTTACCTATTGTAGAGCTTCAAAGTAGAGGTTTGATTTTGCCTAGGCGTGGGCCTAGTCGCCAAGCGAAATAAAGGCGGTAGAGGACCGCCTAGCGCCTAGGCGGGGATTAATCGGACCTAGGCGATAATTTTTAAAACACTGTCACTGACACTTCTGGATGTAAAATCAACTTATTATATTGATTTATGTATATCCTATGCTACACAGACTTGAGTGGAGTGTCTGTTTGGACACGGTATTTTGAAGAGTCCAACACGAGTACTCCTTAATTTTACCAATTTTATATGTGTCTAGTACCCGTACCCTTATTATAGTGTCGAGTGTCGGACACGAGTACTTTAGAGCAAAGTAAAGAGTTTGTGTAACATAGTGTATATTTATAAGAATATAAATAGTTTCATCTTGTTTCGATGGTAAATTGATGTGAGATTGTTGATAACTTATTGATTTCCTAATTTGTATGTCTAATGTATTGATTTTTTTTTCTCTATCATTAGTATTTAGTTAAATATCAGCTATTTAATTAGAAGGATCAAATAAAGATTCCAAATTCTATATTGATATGAACCTACACGAGTCTTCCTTAAATATGGTTCTCTTAGAGTTGTATGTTATAATCTTATTTGTTATTAGACTTGGTGATGCGGTGGAAGAGTCCAATTCGGAAGTGGATTAGACGTTTGAGTGCGTTTGGGTTAGTAAACCTTCAAAGTAACTTAACTTTTGATTCGTTTGGAGTTATGGGTCTCATAATATATCAAATCGAAGCTCTCGACGAGCTTTACAAGACTTATTGCCTTCGGCCATGACACATAAGTTTTTAAGCGAAAAAACCTGATTTAAGTTGTTTTATCGTTGGTTAAAATTGGATTGTTTTTTTTTAAATTTTTTTTTTTCGTTATTTTAATTCTCCTAATCTTATGTTGGGAAGTTGTTTAGGACTATAAATACTCATATTATGGCTTGTTAACAGTTACGTTTTATTCAATCAATATTATTATCGTTTTATTCTCTTTGCGAGTTCTTTATTCCTTGTGGATTCAAGAGTTTATCTTACGTTTGTGTTAGAGCGTTACAATCTAACCATATTCCGCTGCGTCAATTAGAGTTGTTTAAGGTACAAGTGTTTCTCAATATTTTGGTTGATTTTGTCATGCTTTAATTGTTACATTAATTAACACATTTATATTTATTAAAAATTTACGGTAAATTCAATGTGTATCCCCCAATGTACTGTATCATGGTTTGTGGAAAATGGCATGTCCCTTGTCGCGAATTGTGTCGAATCTATATCTCGTGTCCGTATCCATGCTCCCTGGGAGAATATCTTGGGTGTCATTCTGAGCTTTGAGTTGTAACCATTTAGGAAATTTAACTTTAATTTTTATGCTTCAACAATAATACAAGCGCATACATAGATTTTAACCATATAAATCTTCAATGACTAAGAACTATGATATTTTTTGGTTTCTAGACTCCAGATAATATTAAGCTTTATTATTGGGGCTATTAGGACTTGTTTATACCATGAGTGCTTTATTATTGAGGCTATTACGACTTGTTTAGACCATTAGTGCTTTGTAAATCTAACTGAAAATGAAGAATGGATCTGTGCTATTTAGGAACTACAGTAATCTAAGTGATTTCTTATTTTCAGGCTTTTATTGAAGTTCTATGTTTATCTTGTTTGGGTTTCCTGAAGGGGATCTTATCAATGGAATTGCTAGCTTTTGATAAAAGGAAATATTGATGTACCACAATGGAATTAGCTTTTGATGGAATTGCTAGTTTTCAGGATTTATTGATTTAGAGAAAGCTGCTAGTATTAACGCTAATGCTTATTCTTGTGATCCATTGCGAGAGATAACACGTTAGATTTCTTTGGGATTAGTATAGCCTTTTGCTTTAATCAAGTTTGTCTTTGGACATATTTTCGTTGTTGGTTCAACTTAAATTGCATCACAGTTGAGGACAATCCTTACTTGCAACACTTTATATGCTTTATTAATATTTAATTGGTGAATATTTCTCCATGTTTTCATTTCTAGACCCTATTTGCATGTCGTTAGCTCGTTAAAGTTTACTAGGAGAAGAAATAAAATCAGTACTTGTCCTTTTGATGTTCTAATGATTTGTTTCGTTTCTTTATAGGTTGTCTTTTTTGGTGACAATGTCCCCAAGGATAAAGCGGATTTAGCAATGGAAGCTGCTAAAGGATGTGATGCTTTCCTCGTACTTGGTTCATCTGTCATGACCATGTCAGCTTTTCGACTTGTTAGGTAAAAAGTGAACTGTACATTCCTTTTGTGTTGAACTGGTAGGAAATATGTGGGTTCAATCATCTAGTACCTGTATATAAATATCCAGAACATCTTCATTTAAGCACATTCTCTGTATTCTTCAGCTCTTTTGGTAGGCCAAGCTCGTGATATGAGTTTTTGTGCTTACTGGTCATAAGTATTGTGCTTATCTTCTCATTGGTTTTGTTTGGCTTTGGGGGATCAAATTATATATAGCCCAATAAAAAAGAAGACGACTATTTACGATTTCTTAGGGACTCCAGGTATTGTTGATAGCATATATGTAAATATAGCAATAATCTTTAATTATCTTTTGTGTCTGTTAGGTGTATAATTTGTTACCTTAATTAGAGCCTAGATTCTCTCTTGTAACAGCCTTAATTAGAGCCTAGATTCTCTCTTGTAATAGCTATATATTATTGACCTTTGTTAACGTAATGGAAATGGAAAAGGAAAATCACCTTCTTTCATGGTATCAAAGCCCTAGGGCACAATCCTCTTCTCTTCCATCATTTTTTCCACCGCGCCCTGGTGTTTCGCCAACCATTTACTTCTCGCCGTCATTCTCTTTTCGTCAGCCACCATGTTTGACTCCAAATCCTCATTCCACCCGGCTCTTGCTGTCTCTAACATCAAGAACCATATCTCCATTACTCTTGAGTTAGAAAACGTCCAATATGCGACGTGGGCGGAACTCTTCAAAATTCACGCACGATCTCAACGGGTCATCAACCATATCATCCCGCAGGACAAAGGCAAAGAAAAAGTGCCTACAACTGACGATGAGAAAGAACTTTGGTCGACCCTTGATGCTATGGTCCTTCAATGGATTTATGCAACAATCTCGAATGACTTATTGTATACGATTCTTGAGCCCGACTCAACGGCAATGGATGCTTGGAATCGGTTGCGTGATATATTCCAAGACAACAAAAATTCACGTATCAAAGGCTCAAGATTTATTAACTCAAGAACGTAGGAGCTCCGGTCTCAAATAACCGCCTCGTCCTTCAAATGGTAGCCGGCCTCACCGAAGCATATAGAGGGGTGGGAACACTTATTCGTTAAAGCAATCCCCTTCCACCCTTCTATCAAGCTCGATCCATGCTCACTCTTGAAGAGGCGGGCTTAGCAAAACAGGTCGCTACGAGTTTGAATGCCGCCATGATTGCACGGGAGTCTGATAATAATTCATCCTTTGAAAATTACCCTCAAAACCGTCCCAACGGTGGTGGTTAAAGGGGTCAAAACCGCAACAATGGCGGTAAAAACATGGCGGTGGTGGGCGGCGGTGGCGGTAGTGGCAAGACAGATTAGTGGCCATGGGCAATGAAGAATAATGCCAGCCAGCCCGAAGCTGTAGCGATGGCGACCTTGGCCGGCCAGTGGGCAGCAAAGAATGGCCATGGTCTTTCATGCCATGGGTCATTCCTCCTTGTCCTTACCCAACAGCTCCTTGGGCCAGGCCCACAACTCCACAGACGCAGGCTGGAGTTCTTGGCCCACTCCCTCAGCAAGCATATTATGTCGCAACACAACCCTCTCCAACCGACATCGAGGCCGCGATGCACATACTTGGGTTCACTCCTCCAGATGCAAATTAGTACATGGTTACCGGAGCCACCTCTCATATGACATCCGCGCAAGGTAATCTCTCGTCTTATTTTAATTTGAGCAATACTCGTGGTATAATTGTCGAAAATAGTCATTCAATTCCAATTCATGGTTATGGTCATACAAACTTATCTACCCCGAACCCACCTTTATCCTTAAAGAATGTCCTTCATGCTCCTCAACTTGTTAAAAACTTAGTTTCAGTTCGCAAGTTTACTACTGATAACTTGGTTTCTGTTGAATTTGATCTTTTTGGGTTTTCTGTGAAGGACTTTCAGACGGGGATGCGTCTAATGAGATGTGATAGTCGGGGTGAGCTTTATCCCATCACCACCACCATCACCACAAATCAAGCCACCTCACCTTCAACTTTTGCAGCTTTAGCACCGGCTTTATGGCATGCACGATTGGGTCATCCGGGAGCACCTGTTTTTGACTCTCTTAGGTTAAATAAATTTATTGAATGTAATGGAACTTGTAGTTCTCATGTTTGTCATTCTTGTTCACTTGGAAAACATGTTAAATTGCCTTTTATTGCGTCTACTTCATGCACTTTTATGCCATTTGATATTATCCATAGTGATCTTTGGACATCTCCCGTTTTGAGCTCTTTGGGCCACATATATTATATCCTCTTGTTGGATGATTACTCTAATTTTTTGTGGACTTTTCCCCCGTCTAAAATGTCACAAGCTTTTTCCACTTTCTTAACATTTCAAGCATTCATCCGCACTCAATTTGAACGAGAAATAAAGAACATTCAATGTCATAATGGTAGGGAATTTGATAATGGGCCATTTTGGGAATTTTGTAAAGCTAATGGTTTGTCTTTTCGTCTTTCTTGTCCTCATACTTCATCAAAAAATGGAAAAGCCGAAAGAAAAATTCAAACCGTTAACAACATTGATCGCACTTTACTTGCCCATGCTTCCTTACCACCATCATTTTGCCATCATGCATTACAAATGGCAACCTACCTTCTCCACATCCTTCCAAGTAAACAATTAGCCTATCAATCCCCTCTCAAAATTCTCTATCAAAAAGAGCCATCCTATTCTCATCTTCGGGTGTTCGGTTGCTTGTGCTACCCTCTTTTCCCATCTACTACAATTAACAAGTTACAAGCCCGCTCTACCTCGTGTGTCTTTTTGGGTTATCCATCTTATCATCGTGGCTACAAATGCTATGATTTATCCTCAAATAAAATCATAATAAGTTGCCACGTCATTTTCGATGAAACCCAATTCCCTTTTGCTAAAGTGCATACTCCATCAACTCACACATACGATTTTTTGGATGATGGTTTGTCTCCTCATGTAGTCCATCATTTGGCCTCACAAAGCCCCAAGCCTGTGCAATACCAACTCGCTTACTTCTTCTTGCTTTCACCCGACCCAACCACCAAAGAGCTTTCAACTCGACTAACGCGTCCTCCGAGCCCAACACCTGGCAGCCCAGCGCACACCGAACCACTTTCTTTTCCAATCCCTGCTGCTGAGCCACATATCTCAGTCCAACCTCCTCCAATTCCAGGCCACAGGCCATTTACTAGGAGTCAACATGGGATTTTTAAGCCCAACAAAAGTACAGTCTTCTTACCCATGTTACTAAATCACCTCTACCTCGTAACCCCGTGTCTACCCTTCATGACCCGAATTGGAAATTGGCTATGGATGATGAATATAATGCTCTTATTAAAAATAAGACGTGGGATTTGGTGCCCCGTCCACCTGATGTTAATGTGATTCGTTCTATGTGGATTTTCAGACATAAAGAAAAGCCTGACAGTTCTTTTGAGAGGCATAAAGCTCGACTTGTAGGTGATGGCAAAACTCAACAGGTTGGCGTGGATTGTGGTGAGACTTTTAGCCCGGTAGTCAAACCGGCAACTATTCGCACTGTTCTCACTTTAGCTCTCTCTAAAGCATGGTCTATTCACCAGCTTGATGTGAAGAATAACTTAAGGAAATTGTATACATGCATTAACCAATGGGTTTTTGAGACCCAACACATCCTGACCATGTCTGTTTGCTGAAGAAGTCTTTGTACGGGCTCAAGCAAGCTCCACGGGCCTGGTACAAAAGGTTTGCAGATTATGTTTTTACTATTGGATTTTCTCACAGCAAGTCTAATCATTCTCTCTTCATCTACCGTAAAGGTACTGATATGGCTTACATTCTTCTATACGTGGATGATATTATTTTGACTGCTTCCTCTAATGTTCTTCGCAAGTTTGTCATGACTCTTCTCGGCTCAGAATTTGCTATGAAAGATTTGGGGCCACTGAGTTATTTCTTGGGGATAACTGTAACTCGTCATGCAGGTAGTCTATTTTTGTCTCAAAGGAAGTATGCTGAAGAGATCATAGAATGGGCTGGCATGTCATCTTGTAAGCCCAGTCCCACACCGGTTGATACTAAACTGAAGCTAAGTGCTACTTCTGGCATACCATATGATGATCCCTCACATTATCGCAGCCTTGCAGGAGCCCTGCAATATCTCACTTTCACGAGACCCGACATATCTTATGTTGTCCAACAGATTTGTTTATTCGTGCATAACCCGCTGGAGGAACACATGCATGCTCTAAAGCGCATTGTGCGCTATATTCAGGGCACTCTAGACCATGGCTTGCATCTATATCCATCTTCGACAACCACTCTAGTTTCTTACACAGACGCCGATTGGGGTGGGTGTCCAGATACCAGACGCTCAACATATGGTTATTGTGTATTTCTTGGTGATAATTTGATCTCTTGGTCCTCGAAACGACAGGTTACTTTGTCTCGATCTAGTGCAGAGGCCGAATACCGAGGGGTCGCCAATGTGGTTTCTAAGTTTTGTTGGTTACAAATCCTTCTTCTGGAACTTCATTGTCCTATTCAGAAGGTCACATTGGTCTACTGTGATAATGTTAGTGCAATATCTCTCCGGGAATCCTGTTCAACATCAGCGCACTAAACATATCGAGATGGATATTCAGTTTGTCTGCGAAAAGGTTGCTCGTGGACAAGTACGTGTCTTACATGTCCCGTCACGCTATCAAATTGCCGATATTTTTTACAAAAGGTCTTTCATTGGTTCTATTTGAAGATTTTCGGGACAGTCTCAGCGTACGAAAACCTCCCGCTTCGACTGCGGGGGTGTGATAACATATATGTAAATATAGCAATAATCTTTAATTATCTTTTGTGCCTGTTAGGTGTATAATTTGTTACCTTAATTAGAGCCTAAATTCTCTCTTGTAACAGCCTTAATTAGAGCCTAGATTTTCTCTTATAATAGCTATATATTACTGACCTTTGTTAACGTAATGGAAACAGAAAATCACCTTCTTTCAATTATGTCTGATTACGGCCATGGAATTTTTTGTGTTTGTCCAAATATATCTAAGCAGAGCTCATTAAAGGTAGGAATGATGCTTATATCATAGTAATTAGTTGGAGAGGCAGAGCGGTTTCTGATTTATATAGCAGTTTAAACAAGCTGCAATATTATGGAGTTGGGATGTTATATTGGTTTTCTCAATTTATTATGAAGTACCCTAATTTTATGAACTTATTCCAGAATATAATATAATTATCTCAACTAAATTGACAATTTGACATAGATTCATTTGACTTTAGTCAATTCAATAATGAATGTTGTGAATTATCTTAAAATAGTACTTCCTCAGTTCCAAATTATAAGATCATTATTGACTTTTGAAAGCCAATTTGAAATATTTTTAAATGCATTAAAATTTTGAAACAACAAATCTTATAATTAGTAATATTTTCTAGATAATTTACAATATTCATAATTGTATTAACTAAAATTAAACAATTCCATGTCAATTTTGAGTTTGAGAATGTTTTAGCTGACTTTAAAAAGTCAATAATAGTTTGGAACGAAGGGAGTACTAATTATAAGATATAGTATTTAGTAGTATCAAGTAAAATTCAGATAACCACGTGGAGTTTTGCCAAAAAGCTTGAATGACCACGTTTCATTTGAAAAATACACTTAAACCCCTATGGTAGTGAGACTAAGTAATTGTTAACTTTTCTTTTCAGAATGACTTTCCTTTTTCGTTTTACTTAGAAATTATGAATGCCTGTACTATTTGAAACATTTGTACAAGATTTAAAAGTAAAACACAAAGGGAAGAGGCCTTCTTGATTGAAAAAGTTAATAGTTTTAGTTAGCCTTAAACTACACGGTTTTTGTGTCTATTTTTGAGGTAATATAGGATTTTGTCAAAACTCCATATGGTCATATGAATTTTATCCAGTGATTTTTAATGATTCTTATTAATTTGAGTTTGAAAATGTCCCAAATTGATTTTCAAAACTCAATAATGATCTTTTATTTTGTAGTATTTATTTAAAAACAAGAAAAAAAAAACAGAGAAGAAAAATAATCTTTTGGAATACTTCATCTGGTTAAATAATCTGCATCTGATGGGTATTTAAATTGATTTTTACAGATCTGCACGCGAGGCATGTGCTGCTATTGGAATTGTAAATGTAGGTGCGACAAGAGCTGATGGAATTGTCGATCTGAAGATCAATGCTCGCTTAGGAGAGGTTACGTGTTAATCACCTTATAACTATTCCAGTTCCTGTGTTTGTATTATAACTATTCTGATCCACTGTGGGCATGGTTGTTAGCAGATACTACCAAGATTGGTTGATATTGGATCCCTCAGCATTCCTGTTCCGGTTTTGTGATGCTAGTAAGAAAATGGGTATATCATTTGATTATTTATATAAATATTTCTCTTTTTTCTATTTTGATTATGCGGTACATGTCTTAATTTATGGAACTTCTCTTTTCTATTCTGTTGGGGATTTGGGCTCAGTGGAAATAAAAATTTATGCATATACATTGCATTGTATTAAGTTAAATAAATTATACATTGCATTGTATCAAGTTAAATAAATAATGCTATGAAAATTGACGTTTAGGGTATATTATTTATTTATTCTTTCCACTTGTTCACATTTTGTGGTTGGGTCTTTCGTCTGATTTTATTTATACACATTTTTTATGTGACCTGCGTGGTTCTGATACGTAGAGATGGCAGTGGTGACGTGTGGTTGTGGTGCAAGATTTGTTAAGGCGCACCGGTCTCGATTCATGTAATTGTAGCACCATAATTGCATCTTCCGTTATTTAGTATATGATTAAACAAGCCATTTGTAACTTAAATTACAATAAAAATAAAGTTTATATAGAAAAAAAAATTTAAATCGATTTTGCATAATAAATGTTTTTGATAATAGTTGGGTTTATCTCAACAAAAACAAAAGTAGAAAAACAGAATAAATATAATTAATTTTTTTTAAATAAGTCATCATTACCATCTTTGGTGCCGTAAGGTGCACCAATACAATAAGTTTACTATTACATAAAAATCGTTCACATACCACTCACATACTCACATGCATATTGGTATGGCTCACATGCATATTGGTATGGCTCACATGCAGAGCAAGTCATGTGGGTCATACTAATATGTATATGAGTGTATGTGAGCGGTTTTATGTGATAGTAGCATTGCTTGCACCAATATAGCAAGGTTAGCAAACGGTGTGGGATAAAAATCGACTGGTTTGATGGGGTTTGGTCAGTTTCGGTTTAAATTGTCATACTTACTGATATGTAGTTTAATTTGCTAACCTGTAGATTGAATTGTATGTATATTCAACCAAAGGTTTTGGCCCAATTGTTATCTTCAACCCTGTGTACCGAGAGGGTGAAAGTTCAAAGGTGTCTTAAACTAGAAAAAAAATTTAAAAAATAAATAGATAAAAATAATTGTATGTATATTAACTTGCTAATTTGTAGTTTGATTTTTTCCCCCTCTTTAAATAGACATACTTATTTCTTTTTAAAAAAATTATTTCTTGCACCCCTTTCTTCAACAAATAATCAATTATTTAAAAGAAAAGATTTTAAATTATTTTTTATGTTTTAAATCTACCAGTAAGGAGGAACATGAGAAATTCAATTCTAAAAACTCAGAATTGATTATGACAACCCAAATTGGGAAATATCTCTCTCAAAAATTAGCGAGGTTGGTTTAAGAGATGCTTATTTTTAAAATCTTCGATGTAAATATTATTCAAGTGCATTTGTTAAGCCAAATTGAAGTGAAGAATCATGATGAATATTAATTGCGAGCAGAGGGAAGTAAATTTTTACCCTAAATAGCGCAGTAAGTTTCGATCTGATTAGATTGATTAATTGGTTAGGGTTGGCCGCTTGTGAGTTTTGTTTCGGATAAAGGGATGGGAATGTTATGTGATGGAAACTAACATAATTAGTAGGAGTCGAATTGCCAGCATGGCAGATGACATCAGAAGTTGTTATGCAATTCAAAATAATTTAAGAAATTAGAGGGAAAGTTATGCAGGTCTGTTATTTGCTAGTTGTAGAATTCCAGCTGTATAAATGTACCAGAGAGGTGGAGGAGGGATTCATTTGATATTGTAATAAGTTGCTTCTTGTTAGCTTAACTTCTAAGTTTGTAACCTTTCTTCTCATTTCAATCAATCAATTCATTTTGTGTTCCATATTTTTATTTTACTTGTTATTTCTCTGTTCTTTTGTTTCCAATTTAATAACACTCATAACAATTGGTATTAGAGCCACTCTTTCCTTGGCCCTAAATTCAGAAGTCTTTTTTTTTTTTTTTAATCTAATTCAACCTTTGTTCCATATTAATCTCCCATCAATTTTAATTTAGTATTCTTTCTTGTAATTCTTTTTCTTTATCATTTTCGAACCTAAAAAAATCATTAAAAATCTACACCCTAGAAACTTTGATATTATCTAATTTTGTTGTTGCTAATTTGCTGAATTGGAAACCCTAAATATTTAGCAGGCAAATTCGTCGTGTTGAAATACAGGGGAATATAATCAAAAGTTCTGTAAGTCTCATTTCTTGTTAATCCTTGCATTTATTTTATATTTTGTCATTTTTGAGTCCAATTTGTTCTTCTTCCTCATTTTCTTAAGGCCTACATCATTTCTTCCAAATTCTTTTGTACCCTATCCTTAGACTTCCATGTTTTTCCTTTTGATCTATTTTTTTGTCAGCAATTAAACCCAGTGATATTTTGAAACTAGAAAATCATTGTTCCCATTTCTGTAGATATATCAATTTTCTCCATCTATTGTTCTAATTTCTATCTTGTTTCATTCCAAAATGGTTCAAAACATAGATGTTGTTACGTCAATTGCAACACAATTGATACTATGTTCGAAATTATGAATGAAAAAGGGAAGGGTTGGATCCAACTGAGCTTATTAGGCTTAAATTTAATAGGCTCCATCAAGAAGGCTCGGTATACTGAAAGGTTTCACAAATTGCAATCAAGGGTTGACAGAGATAATTTTTGTTGAGTGATTTATAAAGGGATTAAATGAAGAATCTAGAAGTTGGGTGCAAAAGCTATGTCCAAAATCCCTATCTATTGCTTATAGCCATGCTAAAATTCATCAATATTATCTTGAGGGTTTGATGGAATAATCTGAAACACCACTGATGAGTGGGTTTTATACTTACGATTTGGACATCTTTAAGGCTTAATTCTTTGTTAACTTTAAGTATTTTTAGTGTCATTTTACTTGTTTTTGTGTCTGTATTGTACGAAACGACTTCGGAGAGTCAAAACATGAAAAATGGAGCTTAGCGGCATTTTTGTAATTTCTGGAACTGTTCATGCGCAGGGGCGAATTTCTCTAGTACAAAAACTCCGTCGGGCGGAGTTGTCGGGAAGAAAGAGAGTTTTTAGAAGTTGAGTCTAAAAAGGATTTATTTGGCTTATTGGTTTCAAGGACTTTAAGGAGGACTAAAAGACACATGAAGAGGGATATAAAAGGAGGAGTATTCACAAAGATGAGGGGGATTCCATTCCATTAGATTAGATTAGGACTTAAACCTTAGTTTGAAAAGTAGATTTGGAGATTGAAGCAATTGAGGAAGCGCGAAGGATTCATTGCAGAGTCAAAGGGAGGGGGGGGCTCAAGGATTTTTGTCTACAGATTCTATTCTCTTCCTTATCTTCTACTTTTGTATCTTGAATGTTTATTCAATTGTGGATTATGGATTTTAATTCAATCATGAACTAAATTCTATTTTGAAATTTAAATGGATCTTGTTGTGTAGTTTATTTTGATATGCTTATTTGTTAGTTTTGTTAACTATTATGGGATTGTCTGTTATGGTTTGCCCTTAATTGATTAATTGCTTAGCTAATAATTACCGTGATAATCCATATGAAATTGAGAGACGGATTATGGGTTTAGATTTAATAATAATATCATGTGATTGTGTTTTTTGCATGGCTTTGAAATTCATGATTTGTGTTTAGGATAGAGATATACCTATACATCGCATGTAATCTGATAAAGAATTTGTGCTTTAAAACATTTTTAATTGTAGTTCACATAGAAATATAATGCATTGAGAGATGGTCATATTTATTTTTGTGTTCTTTATTAACAATTCCGAATAGTGAGCATAATTGATAAGAAGTGTATTAATTTAAGTGAAACAATAAGTGAAGTTGTAATCTTAAATTTCCATAATCTGATTTTAACTAGTGGTAATTAGAATTAGTTTAATTAATTAATTTAATTCAAAACCTTAAATTGATTGTTTACATAAAATTAGTTTGGTTAAGAGTTAGTATTTAGTAATTTTTATTAATAATTTTTCGTGGGAACGATACTCTACTTTCACTTTATTACTTGTTGACCGTGTATACTTGCACGAGTATATTGATCGTGAAAACGAGCAATAACCACAAAAAGTCATTGTTGTGAAGTAAATGGAAGTCAATAAAAGGGATTAAGCCATTGTCCTCTCATCTTGTTATAGATGAGATAGCCACACAGATGTTAGTGGAGTTGAAACTAGTACATGGGAAGAAGAATTCATGATTTCTAATGAAGGAAGTAAGTGTTATAGTGAGGAAATTTTAGAACCAACAGCTTCTAGGATGTTCACCAGTCCAATGGTGGATGATTTTTTCCAGACTTGTTCAAGTATGAATCCAACTATGGAGTTTTCACAGGAACGGTCACAATTTTGGATGAATTTACTTTGAAAATTAATGGGAAGCTAAAAGAGATTTCATGCATGTACTGACTACAAGACTAATTATATTTGCTATCATGGGTGCTAAGAAGCTTAATACTCTTATAGAATCTGGAGATAAGATGAAAGAGGTGTGGGATAACAATAACTCCTAAAATGGTAGTAATTTGAATTGGACATGTTTTGAAATGGTTGGAAATATTAAAGCTTATGATGCAAATAAGGTTGAAGTTCATGTTTCAATCATGAGGAATCCTTTTGAGCTGCTATTTGGACAAAAATAAGTGTTTTTTGGATTTTACAATTCTCTGCATATGGAAATGGGGCTGCTCTAACAAATGACTTGCAATGGGGATGGTTTGTATCCTGTACAATGACTTTCAGTTTCAGATGAGGCAACCTTCGTATTCGATTGAGGAGGACTTTGGTAGAACATATTCCACCTAATTCGTTTTCTTCAATCATTGAGGACAAGGACACTTTGAGGAAAGGGTAGTGTTATGAGCAAACCAGTAGCAGTGTGACAGCTGGACATTTCAATTCAGTAGTAGTGGGACAACTGGACATTTCAATTTAAGTAGGAGAATGATTACTACATGACTCGGCGGTTACTCTACGATTCAGTGATTACACTTTGATTCAATGGCCACTCTACAACAGTGGTTACTCTACGATTCAGTGACTACTCTACGATTCATTAATTCACTACTCTACGATTCATTAATTACTCTACGATTCACTGATTTCTACTCTAAAATTTGAACAATATTACTCTACAATTCACTAATTCGTACTCTATAATTTGAACAGTTTCAGTCTGTATCCTTGTGGACAAGGATTCATTAAAGGAGTCGCAATGTTAGTGGTGCACAAATGGGCACGGTCTTATTCCAACCTGAACCTAACCTGATCAAAGCCTGACCTGGTCAAGGCCTGACATGCAAGGCTAAGAACATACCACAATTTTTTGGCTCGTATTCGGCCTGGTCTTTCAAAAAGCCTAGACTAGCCTAGCCTTCGGCCATGTCTTTCTAACTTGAAGCTTGGACTGGCCCGAGGTCAGGTCTGGTCTGGCTTATGGAAATTGGACCCCAACTTGTGTCTTTCTTAATTTGTGTAAGCTGAGGAACCATATAGGTAAGTTTGTTTTAACGATGGATGCATGTTTTATTTATACTGTCAATGACCTAGCATAAGTTTGGTGGGTAGGGGATGTGGGACTTAACAAAAGATTTCATTGAACACACCCATCCACTTTGCAAGGTTGAATGCTTCTGTTTCTGGGGTAGATGGCGACACTGCAATATATGACTTGTCATTTGGAATGAAAATTACCTTGACAACATTTTCTCTTAAAGCTGCAATGCCTTTTTGGACTTGAACTTCTCTTCTTTGCCCCTCAAAAGAGAAAAGGGTCGTGACAATACCAACCGTCAACACACCCATCGACTTTGCAACCCTTGCAATCATAGGGGTCCCACCAGTGCCTGTTCCTCTACCCATTCCAGCTTGCACATAATAATTTAAATTCCCAGATAAGAGAAGGCGTTTCACTATTCCAGCAGATGGTTGCATGAAAATTCTGCAACATCAGGCCAAAACAGACCAATTACTACAGGATCTCTATTCCACCTTATAATTCATGGCATGCCTGTAGATCATTTCACTACTATGAATCACATCCACTGATTATCATAATTTAATTTTGATGAAAGATAAAGAAATGTTATTTAACAACAGAAGAAATGTCTCCCTACAAGAATTGAAGTTTCGATATATTTTATAACTACCTAATATTTTTCTGTTCAAAGATAAAGAAAATTTTAGCAACTTTTCCATCACTTCAATATCAACATCGATATATCATGTACTTACAGAGCCTTGCTAATTAGAATGTAATTGAATATTTAACCTTTTATATCAGAAGGATTGCAGAAACAAGATCAAAATTTAAATCATACAATCTAATTGTAAACGCAACGGAAGCATGCAAAATACCAATTTAAATTTTTTTTGCAATCCCAATGTATAATCTTATGAAACATCATTAATTGAGGAAGGATAAAGATATACCTTTGAATAGAATCAACGCTTTGATATAAACTTCAAATTCCAATTCTTGCTCATTCGTGATCTCTTCAATCCCAGTATCACACATTCGTCACAAAGAGTATGCAACGCCCAAGAGGTATCCACCAAGACTAATAGATTGAAGATGTGATTTTGACTCAACAATGTCTTAGATGGCTAGTCCTTAATTTTCTCTATCCTAACAACTTAGGGTTTTGAGAATACTTGCAAGAGAGAAGCAAGTTGCATGAGCATTAGTCTTTCCTACAATAAGACTTATTTTAAAGACTAACCCTAATTCTAAAACTTTTAGAAGTTAGGATTTTTATTTAATTCCCAAGGAACTAAATAAAATAATAATAATAATAATAATAATAATAATAATAATAATAATAATAATAATAATAATAATAAGACTCTCTTATTTATTTATTTATAATCTAGTATTTCTCCAAATACTTATAATTATAAATATTAGTATTTCTCCAAATACCATATTATTATTATTTAGTGAATTTAATAATAATAATGAGATTAATAATAATAAGATGACTAATCTTATTAATTTATAATATTAGTATTTTCTAAATACTTAATTATAAATCTTAAGCTATATAATTTATTCCACTAATAAAATAGAACAACTCTAATATTATTTATAATGAATTAAACTCTTTTAATTAAAATACACATAAATAATATTTATTCTAAATTATGAGTGACACCTTATAAATAATGAATCATGACTATCCGGATAATATGAATTTAACATTAATCACAAAGATTATCACAAAGAAAAGAACTTATTCCTTGAATAGTTACCGTACAATTCAATCATTCTACAGTATAATGTCTCAATCGAATATAAAACATGGAATTACTGCCAAGTTTTATTTATTTGATTATATGTATTATGATTCTAAATGCAGAACTGTAGTTAATGTAAATTAGAAACTTATTTCAAATTTTCATTCAAATCTGGTCAGGGATTTCCGAGTTGTCACTTTATCTAATCACATAGGAGATTCTCTCTATTTACTAGAAGCGGTAGATCCTTTGTTGATCATTCCCATATCTCTATATATACTTTATTATATTCGAGCATACCCTACGACATACTCGAGTATTTAAGAATATGTCAAAACATAATTTAGTATATATACAAGATATTATGATGGTCTCAAGTTCAAGGATTACTTGTACTACTATCACATTAGGAACTTCTATTGATAGACAAGTAAAATTTCATTAGGTTTCCTTTATAAGTCACCTTCAATGAACTTATTCTCCAACAAGCACCTATGTGACGCCCCCAAAATAGGTATACATTATCTATTTTGAGTCGCCAAATACACGATACAGAATACAAATACAATCTTAAATATACAACATGAGCTGTGAGTTTTAATACAAATATTATCTTCTAGACAATATTCAAACTCAAAATAAGTCCTCAATATATTTATTGTCACACTATTTAACAGAATAGTGAGGACTACTAATGCTATCATCTGGACCGTCACTCCGTTCCCCGACTCGTCCCAACTATATTCTCATTTCCTGAAGAGAACAGTGAAAGAAAGAGTGAGCTCAACTAGCCCAGTAAGAAATATTATGACTAAGATAATGCAGAATAAATTATCATTAGCCTTCAACAATGTTAAACTGATAAAATACAATAGACATCAAGTTTAATTGCAGTGGAATAAGCAATCCATTAGAAGAGTCAAGTAGAGCATGGTATTTACTATCTTCTATGATTTAAAATGTTTTCATCAATTTTTATCGCCGAGACTCAGCTTAATAAATAAAGCATATCATCGAATCTTCCCTGCACTACGGGCCAAGGATATTCATTAAATCATCAATGGTCATGACTATACCCAATAATCCCTGGTTATAATCATACCAAAAACTGTCCATCAATGAACTTCAGACCACTGAGGACTTTCACTACATCATTCGTCACATTACGGTCATGATTATACCGAATAATCCCTAGTTATAATCATACCAAGTCCATCTATGCACGTAAGCCAAAGATGACTTTCATCATAATATAAGCATGAGGATGATGACAATGATATAAATATTAATCAAACGAAAATAAGGATAAATATTAAAGACTTTAAATTTATCCAAATATTATCAATCACTTAATAAACTCATAATCTAATATTATTAATATTATAATAATATTTTAATCACTTCTTAAACTTATAAATAATTTATTTCAATTATTCACACTTTACCAAATAATGTATTTAATCATTCAAAATGCCTATACTCATAAGATTTCATCACCAATGATCAAATCCTCATCAAAATGCATATACCCTATATAGGATTCCCAAGCTATAAAATCCTATTTTTCAATTTTGTTACTTCACATAACATATTTAATTCATTTACTCATAACTAGTTCATTTTCATGAAAAATACCAAATCGGCCCCAAAAATATTTCTTTTCCGAATTTAGCGAGTAATATAGTCCCATATGAACATATATTTTTCTCAGAATTTTTAAAATTCATTTACTACTTTTCATATGGCCAAAACTGTATCATAAATTGTACTTTTGTCCAAAAATTACAAAATTTACAGGTATACTCCTGTTATATACATGTACTTTCAATAAAAATTTTACCAATTTTGGAGTTAACCATAAGGAGTTAGAAGGGTTTACTTTTAAAATAGTCTTTTCTCATAAAATCCATAACTCTTAATCTATGCATCCAAAAATCGCCATCTTTGGACACAATATAGAAAACTCATCAAATTATCATATCAATTTTTTTCAGAATTTTTTGAGGGTCGAAAAATTACTTAAACCGATGTAAACCCTTTTGAATGAAAATATTATCCATATGAATACAAAGGATCATTCACCATGCACGCCGTAATCCACATGTATGTGTTATTCCAATGTAATAATAATGAATTGAATAATGTAAGAATTCACCACGCATACTAGTAGTCCCAGATAGATAAAAGTTATTCCAATGTAATAATAAAGAATGGAATAATCAAGAATTCACTGTGCATGCGATAATCGCATGCATGCAAAGTTATTCCAATGTAATAATAAATAACGAACAGTGTCATGCTGTAATTCGCATGCATGTGATATTCCAATGTAATAATAAAGAATGGAACCGAGTCACGCAGTAATACGCATGCATGTGATATTCCAAATGTAATAATAAAGAATGGAATAATGTAAGAATTTCACCACGTATGCAGATTCAGATAGTATGTGTTATTCCAACATAATAATAAGGAATGGAATAACAATAGCTCTCTTCATGAATACGAAAGAAATAATACCCCTTATCTTAGAAAGAAACCGGATATCGGAGTAGAGAGGTAGCATTTCTTCTTCTTTTCTCTATAATTTCTCTCTATAATAATTGCTTCTATAGCTTTAGTGAATTGGTGAGAAATGAAGGAAGAATGATCTTCTATTTATAGGAAAATATAGTTTCGATAATCGCACGCTTTTTGGGGCTCAAATATTACAAAGATAATACCTCTAACTTTTCTTTCATTTTTAATTTAGTCCCGCAAGTATTATCAAACTTGCACCACCTCCCCTAATAGTAAATAATGTGAATCAATAGTTCAATCATGTGATTCAATAGTTATAGTCATGTGAAAATACTGAATAACAAAGATAAGACTCCATCTATACCTCTATTTTTAACATACCATGCAAGTATTATCAATCTTGCACCAACTCCCCTAATAGTACATGAATGTGAATCAATAGTACACATATGTGAACAAATAGTTATAATCATGTGAATTAATAGCAATTAATTCCTCATTTATCCGATTAATTACCCGAAAACTTCTAGACATCAATTATCATCGGAATAGATGTCGATTTCCACTAACACTAATAATCCTAACACAATGGAACTATCAAATTCATCTTTAATCAACACGAACTTATTCATCATTAATATTATAACTCACAATATTTAACAACCGTGTCGCTCCCACTTAAAGAGGGGGCTTTCCGATAAGGATTTCTTCTTATCAGGCGCAGCAATTAGATGACCAAACCTCTTCGACAGTAACTTCAGACATATCAGAATATTACAATTTAATAATATGAATAACATTTTATGCATATGATAATCGCGTGACAATAATCGAATCAATAATATACGAGAGATATGATGCAAAATTATTTGAGTAATAATTGAGTATAATCGAGTGACTTCTCACGTAAGCATCAATAATCAATACCGTGTGCTACTACGCAACTAACGCCAGACATCAGCATTTTTTTGTAAGACTCAATTTTATGAAATAAAAGTATTTAATTTTTCTTATAATTAATATTCAAGAAATGGTTAAATTGATAAAATTTAAAGTTAAGGGTGGTATATATAAAATTTTCAAAATACGCAAGTGGTCATAAAATACTCATCATTGTTGTTTAGAAATATTCGCTTCGATCGTTGAATATTCTTTTTTATCTGAATATTTGTACGATCGCTACAAACCATTTGTGGGCCCCATAATGTAATAACCGCTTGGATGAAAAAACGATTTAGTTTGAGTTTTTATAAATAACTACGTAAGTAGTTACCAAGCTAACATCGTTGAATACTCGGTGGTTAAAATACAAGAATACGCTGTGGTCGCATAAAGAGAATACTTCAGATTGCATAAAGATTTTTGAATTATTGATTCTTACGTAAGAAGGCACTACTCAATAATTGTTACAAGTAATTACTATTCAATATTTTATTTATTGATTCAATAATTGTCATATTGATATTTTATATTATCGTTGTTTCAATAATTGTCACTCAAGACAATATTTTCCATTATCGATCAATAATTCATATTATTTGAATAATATTATTAGATAGCATTATTGGCAATGTCTAGAAAGTTCTCACAAGGAGAGGTTTGGTCACCTAATCATGCGCCAAGAAGGAGAAATCCTTATCGAAAGCCCCTCTTCCCGGGAACCCCTGTCGTCATAATCAGGATTTCGTAATATTATTTGTGAATAATTAACTATTGATTTATATGATAAGGAAATATTTATTTGATGTGGGTATAAATGATGAATTTATTTATGTGGTTATAAATGATGGAATTAATGTTGAGGTGTTTTATCAAGATTTTGTTTGATTGGAGGTATTAAAACTCAAACCTGTTCTTAAAGTTTTATCATGTGAGTTGTAATTTTAATCCCACCGTTGATCGTTATAATTTTTGGATATGTTATATATATAAGTCGAGTATATGTCCACAAATTTTGAACCGTTAAAAATTAACGATGATTTGTTATGAATTTTAAAAGGTGTTGAAAATCGTCTGCTTATGGATTTTGGATATTTTTGGTTTGGAATTTGGAAAAACTTTCTTCTGCAAAGTTGTAGAGAATTCGATTTCGTGTGGAATGGATATAAAATTTATATTTTTCTGATAAACGGGCTATTTTCTATGAATTACTGAAGTTTCAAAAAATAAAATGATTTTTGTTAAAATTAGGTGGGACCCACTTTTTGGTTGGTGTAGTAAACATGTGCTAGAATTAATTTTCAAGTGTGGTGGCTGCTGATTTCTCAAATATGGTCACAGTGGGAGAAAGGAGAAAATAATAATATATTTTATTAATTTAGTCTCCTGCTGCTTAAAGATTTTTCCTATAAATAAGCGCTTAAGTTAGAATTGAAAATCATACCGTAAAACAAGTTTTCTTTTCTCTCTATATTCTCGAGTTTATTTTTGTGAGTATTTAGATACTTGGAGAGTTGCTATTTAGTGGAAGTTTTCTTCGCTTTTCATCCCATATTTGCCGTAAGTACGCTTTTTGAGGTAAGGATTTTAAGGATTATTATGTTTATCATGTTTCGTAATTTTTGGACCTTCAAAAATTCTCGAAAAATTTGAAATGATAATTTGATGAGTTTCTTGATTGTGTCCAAAAATGGCGATTTTTGGATGTATAGATTAGAGCTATGGATTTTATGAGAAAAGACTATTTTAAAAGTAAACCCTTATAACTCCTTGTGGTTAACTCCAAAATTGGTGAAATTTTTATTGGGAGTACATCTATATAACATCAAGATATTCTCAGAATTTCAAAATTTTTGGACAAACGTATAATTTATGATAAATGTCTAAATATTCATAGCTTTTGGCCATGTGAAAAATAGTAAATGAATTTTAAAAATTTTGAGAAAAATATATGTTCAATATGGGACTATATTCTGCTAAATCCCAGAAAAAAATATTTTTGGAACTGATTTGATATTTTTATGAAAATGGACTAGTTATGAGTAAATGAATTAAATATGTTGTGTGAAGTAACAAAATTGAAAAAAATAGGATTTTATGGCTTGGAAATCCTATATATATGGTATATACAGATTTTTGATGAGGTTGTTGGTTATTGGTGATGAAATCTTATGAGTTTGGCATTTTAGTATGATTAAATGCATTAATTAGTAAGGTGTAAACAATTAAAATAAATTATTTATAAGTTTAAGAAATGATTAAAATATTGTGGTAGTATTAATAACATTAGATTATGAGATTATTAAGTGATTTATAACATTTGGATTAAGGTGTTATGAAATCATTGATTTATGAATTTTACTTTTGAAATTAAATGCAAATTGTTGATCATATTGTTTTTATTATCATATATAACATTTTTATAATCCCGATGATGAAATCTCTTCGACTTAAGTATAAAGATGGGTAGATTATTGGTACGATCGTGACTACGGGTTCTTTTTGGCCAAGAAGGCAAAGTTGAATCGTTGAATGGTATGATCACTTAACCATCAATTTACAATTGAATATTTTTAGCTTAAGTGCAAAGGTGAATCGATCAACATGATTATAATTATGGTTTATATAAATTCTTAAATAATTGTATGTTTTTTTGATATATGAATATCTTTGGCCCTTCAAAGTGCAAAAGATCAATTATTGATGAATATCTTGGCCCGTAGTGCAAAGATGATTTATTGTGAATATCTTTGGCCCGTAGTGCAAAGATGTCTCGTTGTTGAATATCTTCGCCCGTGAGAGTAAAAGATGAATCATGTTAATGAATATCTTTGGCCCGTAGCAAAAAAGATGAACTTATTAGTATGATTATGAACAAGAACTCGTGATTTGGTATAACCATGATCTTCGATGTTTCGTAAAGACACGTGATGAAGAATATCTTCGCTCTTGGATGAGAAGAGAAAATTAGAACTACAATTATGATTATAAGTTATTCATACGATCGTGAACATGATCCGTTAATTAATGTTACAAGGTTAAAGCATTGTTGGTGGATTTTTAACATGGAGAAGATAATAGATTTTACGGTCTATTCGACTCTTCTAATGGATCGCTTCGTTCACGCAACTATGGTTGAAAAGTTTCATCATCTACCATATGTTCTAAATCTCTAATATATTACTGATGAAGGCTATTGATAATTTAATTATCTTTAGTCATGATATTCTTTACTAAGCTAGTTGTGCTCACCCCTTTTGTTTCATAATTCCTTTCAGGTAATAAAAGTGTAGCTGGGTCGAGTGGGGATAACAGGGGAATAGTGTGGTGGTCCAAGACTATCAAAGTTTCTCAACACATTATAAAACAGCATGACATACAATATATAATTATATTGAGGACCTAAGATGTGTGTGTCGTATATTATACGTCACTTAATAATTTATTTTGGTGAACAACAAAAAGGTGAGGTGAACCCAACTTTGGAAGGGTGTTTTGCCACTATCATACAAGATGTCTAATGACATACAATCTCGTGTTATCATAAGAAAGGGTTGTGCACATCCACTTGCTGAGTATATCTACGAGCACTACCTATATGATCTTGGAGTTGGGTTGAAACATAATGTTCAATCGCAGACGGTGGAGATAGTTATATGTCAAGAGAAGACTCACCATTGGAAGGAACATAATAGTAATCTTCTCGCTTTTCTTTGGGGTCTATCGATCAACCAAGGATAATTCTTCGACATATAATATCTATCATAACTTAGATTCATGGCCTCCTATGCAAGGTTTCTCTCGAGCACTTCCCAAAGATTTTAATTTCTAAAAATGCTTCTAGATTGTACTTTATGTAAGGTATCACCGTGAGGTGTTGTCCATAGTTGGGACATGAGTCACGCTTAGTATTAAAACTCACAGATATATGTGTTGTTGTATTTTGCACCACAATTGTAGTAATAAAGTTTTAGTTATTTTTTGTACTATGTATTTGCTTAATTCGTAATAGGTTGGATGGATTAGACCTATTTTGGGGGGCGCCACACTTTACTACCAAAGTTGTTCAACAGCTTTTAATTCAGAACACTTTCGCCGTTATTTTTAATAAAAGATAACTCGCTGCGTTTTCTTTACTACGATAATACTTCCATTGTGGGGTCCACTAATGATTGTGTTGCCGCATTTAATATTCCTCGTTAAAACGAATATTCTCCACCAATCGAATATTATATAACCACTTGCTTACTTTGCAAAATTTGTAAATATTACCCACAACTATAACATTATATCAAATCCACACCATAATATTCAAAAAAATATTTCGAGAAATTTAAATCTTTATTCATAAAATTTGGGGTCTCACAATCTCCCCTCCTTATGAAATTTCACCCTCGAAATTTACGACGCATACTGGTATGTCAAGAGGTGAGGATACCTAAACTACATTTCATATTCCAACTCTTGAGGTATAACCTTTGAGTGTTGAATACAATCTTTCTTATCCAAGATTTTAAAACGTATCTTCTCATACGTTAAATCTTCTGCTATCTCGTCTAGTTCTAATTTAATAACATAGTTCGGGTCATCCACATATTTACGTAACATCGATATGTGAAAAATGTTATGAACACGCAACATACTTGGCGGTAAAACGAGTCTATAGGCCACAGTTCCTACTCCATCGAGGATTTCAAATAGGCTAATTGAATTGAGGGTTGAGATAACGCCTTCTTGAACCTTCTTCTTCACCTTCATCGATTCGTGTGTAGCTTGAGCGCTTTTAACTTTATCGATTAAAAGTCGATTCTACTCGTATATTCGTTATCTTCACGTGGGTCCCTAGAGTCTTTAACTCTATATTCATCATTTGTAAGTTATACGAAATGGGTTTAACAACATCGCACTCGTAAATGCATACGATCTTCTACTCAACGCGTCAGCTACCACGTTCTCTCTTCCACAATGATATTGAATGGTATGATCGTAATCTTCAATAGCTCGAGCCAACGTCTTTGGCGCATAATACGTTCGTTTTAGGTAAAGAAATATTTGAGGGTTTTAGAAATGGGTTTTGTACTGGGGTCAATACAAAATTCGATTTCACGCTCTAGGGGTAAGCTAAGAAGTCTTCGGGAATACGTCAGGAAATTTATTAACAATAGAAATATCATTCAAAACTGTGACCCTCATCCAAGAATTGGATAACACGTCACATTGATATCTATCAACTTGCCACCATTATTCACGACGTCCCTTACGGAAAGTTCGGCTTCGGTGCATTCTACACAAGGAAGTCAACAACGAAAGGATCGGGGCTCTATACTTATGGCTTGATATAACAGTGATTAACTTTAGTGGTTTGGTTGCTTGAATTTGCATAACAGGTTGGTTAGGAATATAAAAGCTAACAACCTTACAAAAATAATCAATTTTGGCAATGATGAGTAGTTAACCAATCGATTCCTAAAATCACATCAAAGACAAGTATTTTCAAAGAGATAAGATCGACAGGTAATGTGAAAGTGTCGATTTGAATCAAACAAGATTTATAAATAGCAGAGGTAACGAAGGTTTCTATTAACGGAGTTTCAACTGATAAGTCAAAGTCTAATTTCTCCGGAGTCAAATTTAAACGTTGAGCGCAAGCAAGAGAGATAAAAGAATGGGTAGAACCGGTATCTAACAAGGTATAGACTTCGCAAAAATTTATAATTAACTAACCCGTGCTAACTTCGTTTGGGTTACTCGCTTTTTGAGAAGTCACGAAAAATGCTCTTCCTAAAACCACCGACTTTTTTTTGTCCATATCCGCCTTTGGTGCCACCGTCCCAGCTGGACTTGATTTTGGTGCATGCTAAAATTGAGCTAGGTGACATTTTCTTCCACAATTGTAAAATAGTTTTGATTGTCATTGCAGATGTTTGATCGATATGTCCCTCCCTCCGCATTTGAAGCATACGATAGGTGGTCGTTCTCCTTCCTTAACAACGGTGTCGGCGTCGACGCCTTTCCATCATTGTTGAATCTCCTCTTCTTGAAATGTCCATTCTTATTATTTTGGCCATGATTACCACCAAGTGGTTACCATTTTCGCATGTTGATTCCCTAAACGCTTATTGTCACCGCTTCGATGATCGCTATCACCGGTATTATCATTTCATTTACCGCTTCTTTTGGTGGGTTGACTCATTATCGCTCCAATAATCGAGTCCTATTAACAACATCCTAATATAAACACAGCTTTACGAGAGATAAGATATCGACGTATCTAAGGTTTCAAACTCTTAGAAACATTCGCCATTCTTTCCTCATTATCAACCGAATGGGACCCAAACCGACAACTCCTAAGCAAACTTAGCTTCGCATGATCACGATTAATCGCCATGTTGTTTTGCTCCAATTTAATGAACTCTACCTCTTTCATGTGATTTAATACTTTGGGAAAGTACTTGTCGTTGAACAATTCTTCGAACTTTTCCTAAGTCATCTCAAAAGCAAGGGCAGTTGGGTACGCTTTATGATTCCCACCAAGAATCATCGCCGCCGCAATACGAAGGTGGCAAAGGAACCTTTACTCCCCTGAGCATCCCGAGACATCAAATATCTTGCAGATCCGCTTTATCCACGTCTCGCTTTTAAGTAGTTTTGGCTCTCCAAAAACTCCGGTGGTCCCAGCTCCTTGAACTATTTAGCAAGTTGATCGTCCGAGAGTTGCCATGCTTCCACCTACATTTTGGACAGAGCCGCCTCGTCTCGATGTCGCATGAATTCAGATAAAGCCTCTCAACATTCCATCGCTCATCATTGGTGGTCGGTGTTTGCGTTTGCATGAGGATTGTCGCCTTCCCGATGCACATTATCCCGATTATCGATCCGTGGAGACTCAACGGTCTCCTGTGCTCCATTGCTATTTTCAACATTCTCGGATGTCATTTTCAAATACTTCCACAAAACAAGGGTTAATTAACATATCACATATTATCCCTATACTCTGACCGACCAATTAAATACCAAATAAACTTAGGTAGGTCATACTAGCGAAGGAATTCCCTGCCTCTCCCTCCTAGTTCTTGTCTCACATCTCACCAGAGATCATATAACTGGCTTTGATACCATCATGACGCCCCAAAATAGGTATACATCACCTATTTTGAGTCGCCAAATACATGGTATGTAATACAAACACAATCTTAAATATACAATACGAAATGTGAGTTTTAATACAAATATTATCTTCTGCATAAAGATTCAAACTCAAAATAAGTCCTCAATACATTTATTGTCACACTATTTAATGTAATAGTGAGGACTACTAATGCTATCATCCGACCGCCACTCCGCTCCCCGACTCGTCCCAACTATATTCTCATTTCCTCAAGAGAACAAAGGAAAGAAAGGGTGAGCTCAACTAGCCCAAGAAGAAATATTATGACTAAGATAATGCGTAATAAATTATCATTAGCCTTCAACAATGTTAAACCGATAAAATACAATAGACATCAAGTTTAATTGCAGTGGAATAAGCAATCCATTAGAAGAGTCAAGTAGAGCATGGTATCTACTATCTTCTATGATTTAAAATGTTTTCATCAATTTTTATCGCCGAGACTCAGCTTAATAAATAAACCATATCATCGAATCTTCCCTGCACTACGGGCCAAGGATATTCATTAAATCATCAATGGTCATGACTATACCGAATAATCCCTGGTCATAATCATACCAAAAACTGTCCATCAATGCACTTCAGGCCACTAAGGACTTTCACCACATCATTCCTCATATTACGGTCATGATTATACCGAATAACCCCTGGTCATAATCATACCAAGTCGATCTATGCACGTAAGCCAAAGATGACTTTCATCACAATATAAGCATGATGATGATGATAATGATATAAGCATTAATCAAACGAAAATAAGGATAAATATTAAAGACTTTAAATTTATCCAAATATTATCAATCACTTAATAAACTCATAATCTAATATTATTAATATTATAACAATATTTTAATCACTTTAAACTTATAAACAATTTATTTCAATTGTTCACACTTTACCAAATAATGCATTTAATCATTCAAAATGTTATACTCATAAGATTTCATCACCAATGATCAAATCTCTCATCAAAATCGAATATACCCTATATAGGATTTCCAAGCCATAAAACTTATTTTCCAATTTTGTTATTTCGCATAACATATTTAATTCATTTACTCATAACTAGTTCATTTTCATGAAAATACCAAATCAATCCCAAAAATATTTCTTTTCCGGGATTTAGCGTAATATAGTCCCATATTTAACATATATTTTCTCTAAATTTTAAAATTTATTTACTATTTTTCATATGGCCAAAACCGCTTAATATTTAGACATTTATCATAAATTGTACTTTTGTCCAAAAATTCAAATTTACAGGTATACTATCGTTATATACATGTACTTCCAATAAAAATTTCACCAATTTTGGAGTTAACCACAAGGAGTTATAATGGTTTACTTTTAAAATAGTATTTTCTCATAAAATCCATAACTCTTAATCTATACATTCAAAAATCGCCATCTTTGGACACAATATAGAAAACTCATCAAATTATCATTTAAAATTTTTCCATAATTTTTTGAGGGTCAAAAATTATAAAATCGCCTGGCGTAAACCCTTTTTGAATGAAAAATAGTATTCATATGAATACAAAGGATCATTCACCATGCACGCAGAATCCACATAGACAAAGTTATTCTAATAGAATAATAAAGAATGAATAATGTAAGAATTCACCATGCATACCAGAGTCCCGTGATGTACAAAAGTTATTCCAATGTAATAATAAAGAATGGAATAACAAAAGAATTCACCGTGTATGCGATGTAATCAAGATGCATAAAAGTTATTCCAATGTAATAATAAATAACGGAACCAGTCATGCGTAATTTGCATAGATGTGATATTCCAACAAAATAATAAAAGAATGGAACTGTAACGCGTAATACGCACGCATGTGATATTACAATGTAATAATAACGAATGGAATAATGTAAGAATTTCACCACGTATGCAGATTTTGATGTAGACAAAGTTATTCCAACATAATAATAAGGAATGGAATAAAAATAGCTCTCTTCATGAATACGAAAGAAATAATACCCCTTATCTTAGAAAGAAACCGGATACTAGTAGTAGTAGAGGCAGCTATTTCTTCTTCTCTCTCTATAATTTTTTCTATAATAATTGCTTCTATAGTTTTAGTGAATTGGTGAGAAATGAAGGAAGAATGAGCTTCTATTTATAGGAAAATATAGTTTCGATAATTGCAAGTTTTGGGGCTCGAAATATTATAGTATATTACCTCCAACTTTTCTTTCATTTTTAATTTAGTCCTCGCATGTATTATCAAACTTGCACCACCTCCCTAATAGTAAATAATGTGAATCAATAGTTCAATCATGTGATTCAATAGTTATAATCATGTGAAAATACGAATAAAAGATAAGACCTCCATCTATATCTCCATTTTAACTTATTCATGCAAGTATTATCAATCTTGCACTAACTCCCCTAATAGTATATGAATGTGAATCAATAGTATACACATGTGAACAAATAGTTATAATCATGTGAATTAATAGCAATTAATTCCTCATTTATCTGATTAATTACCCGAAAACTTCCAAACATCAATTATCATCGGAATAGATGTCGATTTCCACTAACACTAATAATCCCAACACAATGGAACTATCAAATTCATCTTTAATCAACACGAACTTATTCATCATTAATAATATAACTCACAATATTTAACAACCGTGTCATTCCTGTGAGAGAGGGGGCTTTCCGATAAGGATTTCTCCTTATTGGCACAATTAGATGACCAAACCTCTCCTCGATGTAACTTCTAGACATTGTAAATATTACAATTTAATAATATTTAATAACTTTGTCGTCTCAATTATGGATTTAATAATATAACATTTTATGTAGATGATCTTTCGTGACAATAATCGAATCAATAATACGAGAGATATGATGCGTTAATTATCGTAGAATAATTGAGTATAACTCGAAAGTGACTTCTCACGTGAAGCATCAATAATCAATACCATGTGCTACTACGCAACCACGCCAGACATCGCATTTCTTTTACTATCTGGAAGTTCAACAATTTTAACGGTAACACTTTTGCCGTTATTTTAATAAAAGATAACTCTGTCGTTTTCTTACTACGACAATACTTCCGTTGTGGGGTCCACCAATGATTGTGCCGTCGTACAAATATTCCCTGTTAAAACGAATATTCCCCGACCAATCGAATATTATATAACCACTTGCTTACTTTGCAAAATTTATAAATATTACCCACAACTATAATATTATATCAAATCCACACCATAATATTCAAAAAAATATTTCGAGAAATTTAAATCTTTATTCATAAAATTTGGGGTCTCACAACATACATACTTAGTGTCTCCACACAAATGATTATGAGATCAATCATCCTCTTCAATATAGTAAACATAGTATGTACTAATCTTAATCTATTTGGAATCAATAATCCCATATTAGTGATCCATACGATTAGGAATAGTTTAGTTTTGAGCTATCAGGAATTTAGATCTCATTAGCATAATCAACATCATGATTTTAAAAGCATTGCTCAATAACTATGGATTTATCACATTTATTAATTCAACTAATTAACATAGGTAACAAATGCCTTTTATAAAATAAACACTCTTATTAATAAATAAATAAGATTAGAAATTAAATGCTTATTACATCAAATATAATGGCTTTACGGCATACTACTTTCAATCTCCCACTTGCACTAAAGTCAATTGCCTTTGTATCTAATACCCATATTCTCTAAGTGACGATCAAACTGCTACTGAGTTAACGCTTTAGTAAATGAATATGCAATGTTGTTCTAAGAATCGACTCTCGTCCGGTTGACATCTCCCCTTTCAATAATTTCTTTAATTAGATGAAAGCGCCGCAATACATGCTTGGATTTCTGATGAGACCTGGGTTCTTTGGCTTATGTAACAACCCCATTGTTTGTCACAATATACAGGAATAGGTCTTTGTATGCTAGGAACCACTCCAAGTTCAACAATAAACTACTTTATCTAAACAACTTCCTTCAGTAGCTTCACTCAGTAGCTATGTACTCGCTTCACACACCTTTGAATAAGCAACCGTCATCGCTTGAACTCTTCCAACTCATTGCACCACCATTTAGGATAAATATATAACATGAGGTGGATTTGTTGTCGTCTTGGTCAGTCTAAAAACTTGAGTCTTTATAGTCTTTATAGCCCCTCTAATTTCAAATCAGACATACTAAACACTAGACACAGATCCTTTGTCCTTCTTAAGTAATTTAGAATGTTCTTTAAGACTTTCTAGTGTTCTTCTCAAGGATTTGACTTATATCTGCTTGCCACTTCTAGTGCATAAGCAACATCAGGTCTTGTACATATCATCCCATACATGATAGACCCTATTGCTAAAGTATAAGGCATCTTACTCATGCGATCTGTCTTTTCAAGTGTCTTTGGGGACATTTTCTTGGAGAGATAAATTCCAAAACTCATTGGTATGAGTCCTCTCTCGGAGTCAAACATGCCAAACTTCTTTAACATTGAGTCAATGTACGTTCTTTGGGTCAAGTCGAGTATCCTTTTAGATCTATCTCTATAGATTTTTATCCCCAATACATAGGATGTTTCTCCCAAGTCCTTCATAGAGAAGTGTTTAGATAACCGTATCTTTACTGATTGTAGCATATGTATGTCATTCCATATCAGTAGTCTATCACTAACATATAGTACTAGGAATGTCACAACGCTCCCACTAACCTTCTTGTACACACAAGGTTCATCCTCATTTTTGATAAAATCAAACTCTTTGATTGTCTCATCAAAACGGATGTTCCATCTACGAGAAGCTTGCTTCAATCCATAAATAGATCGTTATACCATACATACTTGATTTGTTATAACTTTTAAAACAAATTCCTCCGGTCAGATTATCATACATCCATTTTAGTTTCCCATTGAGGAAGGATGTTTTCACGTCCCTTTTCCAGGTCTCGTAGTCATAGTAAGCTGCAATCGTAAGTAAAATTCGAATGGACTTGAGCATAGCAACTGGTGAGAAAGTTTCGTCATAATCAACTCTTTGTCTTTTGCTTGAAATCTTTTGCCACGGGCCTAGCCTTATAGGTCTCCACCTTCGCCATCTCGCCCCAATCTTTCTTTTTAAAGACCAATTTGCACCCTATAGGCACTACGCCTTCTGGTGGTTCAAACAAAGTCCACACTTGGTTCTCATACATGGAGTCTATTTCTAATTTTATGGTTGTTTGCCATTCTCTGAGTATTTACTACTCATTGCCTCATCATATGTAACTGGATCATCATCTTCTATGATGCATACCTCTCCATCATCTTTTATGATGAATCCATACCTTTCAAGTATCTTCGGTACTCTTCCAGATTTACGACTTGGTTGTGGTACAAAAGGTATTTCTACTTGGACAGGTTCATCCATTTGACTTGTAGTGGTTTGTGGTACTTTAACTTCTTCAAGATCTATTTTCCTTCCACTAGCTCCTTCGAGGATAAACTCCTTTATCAAGAAGGTAGCGTGTTTGGAAACAAACACCTTTTGCTTAGTAGGATTATAAAAATAGTATCCTAAACTTTCTTTAGGATATCCCACAAATCTACACTTATCAGATCTTGTCCCAAGCTTATCATTTTGAAACTTTTTCACATAAGTTGGACTTCCCCAAATCTTAACATGCTTAAGACTAGGTTTTGTCTCCCTATCCATAACTCATATGGAGTCTTAGGGATAGATTTCGAGGGAACCTTATTAGTAGATACACAACCATCTGTAGGGCATAACCCCAGAATTATATTGGATGATTAGTGAAACTCATCATTGACCGCACCATGTCTAACAAGGTACGATTTCTCCATTTAGACACTCCATTGTCGTGGTGTACCTGTGAGGCATCCATTGGGAGAGGATACCATTATCCTTGAGATGATAACTCATTTCTTAAGTATTCACCTCCTCGATCGATTCAAGAATTTTAATACTTTTGCTAGTTTATTTTCTACTTTACTTTTGAACTCTTTTAAACCTTTCAAATTATTCTCGACAGTATTTCATCAAATACATATAACCATATCTCTAATGATCATCAATGAAAGTAATGAAAAATGAATACCCTCCGTGAGACACTCAAATTTTATGCTATTATTCCTAACCATACAGAGGGCGAATCAACTTTATCTTCCAAAGACAACCGTGGAAGTCAAAATCATCAAATCCAAATTTCCTGTGGACAACCCTAGAGATCAAATCACACCCCTTGATAACCCTGGGAGATCAAATCAAGCCTTGGTGATAACCCCGGGAGATCAAGTCAAGCCCCAGTGATAACCCCGGGAGATCAGGTCAAGCCCCGATGACAACCCCAGGAGATCAAATCCAAGCCCTGGAGACAACCCCAAGAAATCAAGTCACGCCCCGGTAACAACCCCGGGAGATCAAATCCAAGCCCCGGAGATAACCCCGAGAAATCAAATCCAAGCCCCGGGAGATCAAATCTAAACCCCGGATACAATCCCGGGAGATCAAATCCAAACCTCGGCGACAACCCCGGGAGATCAAATCACACCCCGATGATAACCTCGGGAGATCAAGTCAAACCCCGGCGATAACCCCGTGAGATCAAGTTAAAACCTGGAGATAACCCCGGGAGATCAAACCAACCTCAGAGACAACCTTGAGGACTATGAAAAGTCAACATCAGTCCAATCTCGAAGACAACCTTGAGAAAAGGCAACTACAACCGCATCAAGCTCTAACAAACTTGGGAGGGAAAAAATAGTAATTTTACTAACTAAACATCAATTCAGCCCAAATCACTGCAAAAGAAGTCATACAGAACCATAACATCAATCCCGAGTGAAAAAAGCACAAAACAACTCAACGGATGGACTGCGAAGACTTGAAGATCTAGTCATGGAACACCCATCTTCCCGAATTCAAAAAATGTTAAATCCCATGTCATTGTGTAGCTCTCATCAAGGGCTTTCCTGAAAGGTATAACACACCTCCATCGATTCCCTGGATTGAAAGTTATGAAGGTTCGAAGTGACAACACGCTGATCCGAGTGCACATACTTTGAGACAACAGTAACCCACTTGCAAAGGGCTCATCCGGAAGCAGTAGTAGACTCATGGCTACTTTGGTCTATAAATAGACCCCTATCACCCAAAAAGAAGAAGAAGAAAATATACGGAATTTCGGTCCATTTAAGCTCTTAACCCTCCCGTAATGTTCTAAACTTTGATATTCTTCTTTGTAAACACTTATATAAATATATACTACAATATATGAAATTTGAACCCATGAAACAGAGTTTTCAAGCTTCAAAAGCGGTTTAAAGCTCTCCTCGCTACACATCGAAGATCCTTTCAGATCCAAGCTTTTACCGCTTATATATATATCGAAAAGCGAGAAAAAGTTATGATTTGCAATCCGCACTCAACCTATCAGTAATCTGTGGATTGATAATTTTATAGTGCCCTGAATTGCTAATTTGTGTCCTTTTCCGCTTAATATATATATATATATATTAATTGTTTACTTACTATTAAAATATTTGTTTTCACCGCTTATTCATGGTAAAACAAATGATATTGATGTTTGTGGACTAGATTTATCTAAATCTAGCCATATCTAACTTTTAATGGTTCAAAAGTCAAAACTAGAACCGTTGAGCTAGAATAGCTAAGATTTATTTAAATCTAGTTTTTTCTAGTTTTGTAAATATTAAGCAACCACGCATCCCCAGATCTCGTATTCACAGGAAACAGAAGTTTGGCCACGCCAAGATACAAGGATTTAAATCGATTTAATCCTCTATTTTATGTAACGCTTAGATTAAATATCAATTTTATTTTATTATATTTGTTATGAGGCTATCCATGCCTCATTATGTGAGCATAGGAGCCACGGGATCTAAGATCCCATTGATGGATCTAGATCTTGTTCCCATGATGGACCCTTTTCAACAGACAAATTAGCTTATAAATCATATTTGTGGTGCTCGGGTCACTTCGATCGCTTTCATGCCCATAAGGAGCCCGCCACTTATATGTATATTATTTTGTCAAGATGCTTCGCATCTCGTGAATAAAATCAAAAAAAGCAATTAATACGAATAAAATGGAAGTATCAAAGGCCTCAATTACTATGTGAGCATAATGGTTTGAAAACCTGTTTTCAAAACATCATTTCTATATATTTTGCTTAAAATTGAACTTTATACAAATCAAACCTTTGTATATAGGTAAAAACAAGGCATAGTACTACTTCAAAACAATGCACTTAGGCCCAATTAACACACACTTCAAATAAATTAGTGGAATTGAAAAGACGCGATAATCGTGAGCTGACAGAAGCCTGAGGGTGTCTAACACCCCCCCCGCTTAATCAAGCTCCCTAACTCTATGAATCTCGATTTCCAAGGCCTCATAAAATGAGTCCAATAATTGGGTCTTTTTGCAAACCTTTTCAAATTTGGTTGAGTTGGTACATTTATTTCACTATTACCAATCAAGGGCTCTGAATTTTCAAATCGTCGACATTTCATGCTCTGGACTCTTTTCGCAAACTTGTCCTTTCAAATAAAATTCAACACGAGAAAACATAAAGGTAGAAAGAATAAAAGAGGAATTCCAAAAAGGAAAATTTTCCCGACGCCAACAAGTGGCGACTTTCATCGGGGACAATAGAGGGCTTAAGCCGCATTTCAATCTTTTCAAAACTCTTCTTATTTGTCAACAAGTGTTCGCTATACGTATATGAAGGAAGTGGAGTTCATCGATTAGAACAAAACAAAGCATGATTGTGTCTCAAGACGAGGCAAAGTTTGCAGAGTTATCTGTGTTTGCACCTCATTTGGTGGAGAATGAGGAACGATGACGCTGGATGTTTCTTAGAGGTTTGAAACCCTAAGATACGCCAAGATCTCATTTCTCATAAATTTTCTCTATTCGATGTTCAAATGTGGACTCAATTATTAGAAAGCGTAGATAACGAAAGTACGGCCAACTCGAGGGACCACAACCAGATCATCTAGGAGATGGCAAAACAACAAAACAACGATAACCAACGGAGAAAGAAAAAAGACGGACAAAAATGGTAACCACTCCGTGGTAATCATGGCCATGAAAATAGAAGAAACGAGTCAGAGGAGATTTTAAAAAGAGAGATTTAACAACTAATTATGAAGAAGACGAAAGGTTTACAAAGAATCGGTTCTGGTGGAGGAGAACGACCACTTGGCCATATGCTATAAATGCGGAAAGAGGGACATATCACCAAACCGCCCACAACAGCTCAAGGTATGCTATAATTGTGGAAAGGAAGGACATATCTCTCGAGATTCAGACGAGAGCGAAACCTAGTTCAATGGGACGGTGACTCAAAAGATCGTCCCCGTAAAAGTCAAAGTGAATGATTACCGGAAGAGCGTTTGTTCAGGATCGGGTCAAAATGCGAGGAACCCAAACGAGGTGATCACGGTAAGCTATTTATAAATTCTTGCAAGTTTATACCTTACTTGATACCGGTATACCCATTCATTTATCTCTCCTACTTGTGCTCAACGCTTAAATTTGACTCTCTAAAAATTAGACTTTGACCTATCTGTGGAAACTCCGCTAAGAGAAACTTTCATCACATCCATCTGCTTATAAATTTTGTTTGATTCAAGTTGGCACCATCACCTTACCCGCTGACCTTATCTCTTTAAAGATACTTGCTTTTGATGTGATTTTAGGATTGATTGGTTAACTACTCATCATGCCAAAATTGATTGTTTTCGTAAGGTTGTTAGTTTTCATATTCCTAACCAACCCGTTGTATTTAATTCAAGCAACTAAACCATTAAAATCAATCACCGCTATATCTAATCATAAAGCTATTCGCTTATTAAAAAACGGATGTCAAGCTTTCTTAGCCCATGTTATGGATTTGAATAAAGACACGCCAAATTTGAATAATATTCCGCATTGTTATTGACTTTCCGACGAGTTTTCAAGAACTTCCTGGCCTACCCCTAGAACGTGAAGTTGAATTCTTTATTGATCTTGAACTCCGGTACAAAGCCCATTTCTAAAACCCCATATCGAATGGCTCCTATTGAACTTCAGAGTTAAAGGTCCAACTACAAGAATTGTTGGACATCGGTTTCATTCGGCCCTAGTACATCTCCTTGGGGTGCTCCTGTTTTATTCGTAAAGAAGAAAGACGGGAGTATGCGACTTTGTATTGACTATCGGGAATATGCGACTTTTTATTGACTAGTACATCTCCTTGACTTTTTGACCAAACAAGAAGGTACAATTCTTTTCAAAATCGATCTTCGCTCCGGATATCATCACCAAGATTAGAACCGAGGATATTCCAAAGATCGCCTTTAGAACTTCCCAGACGGGCATTATGAATTCTCACCATGTCTTTCGAATTGACTAATGCTCCTGCGGCTTTCATGGATATGATGAACCGAGTATTCAAGGAATATTTGGATCAGTTCGTTGTTGTTTTTATTGATGACATCCTCATATATTCCAAAAGTCGTGAAGATCATGAGCACCATTTGAAGCTGGTACTCCAAAGGCTTCGTGAAAACAAACTATATGCCTCGTGACAACTTAAAGAATATGAGAGGAATTATCCTACTCATGATCTAGAGTTGGCAAGCAAATGCTGCTGCTAAAGATATGGAGGCACTATTTATATGGGGAGAAAGTGGAGATATATTCGGACCATAAAAGCCTCAAATATTTCTACACGCTAAAAGGAACTCAACACGCAGAACGACGCTATTTCGAGTTGTTGAAAGATTACGACCACACTATTCAATACCATCCCGGAAAAATGAACGAGGTAGCCGACGCTAGCGAGAAGAAGAAGATCATGCGTGAACGAAAAGCGATGATGTCAAGTATACACATAGAGCCAACTTTAATAGAAAAGTTAAGGTCGCTTTCAAACCACCGTAATTCTTGAGCCGATGCGTATGAAGAAGAAAGTACAAGAAGGAGCTATTCCTAAGCGAGAATTGATGAAGAAGGAATACTTGAGTCCACTCCGGACTTTCAGGTCCCTAACGACTACGATTTGATGTACAAGATTATGATGGAGGCACACAATACACCATTTGCAATCCATCTCGAAGTACCAAATGTATCGTGATCTTCTACATACATTTTGGTGGAACAATATGAAGAGAGAGATTGCAAAGTTTATCTCAATGTGTTTAACTTGTCAACGTGTAAAGGCGGAGCATCTAGTACCTAAGGGTCCGCAGTAACCACTTGAGATTCCGAAATGGAAGTGGGAACATATTACCATGGATTTCATACGGGTCTTCCTACGGCTTCTCAAGGCATCAATGCTATTTGGGTTATTGTTGATAGATTAACCAAGTCCGCTTCATTTCTTGCCGATACGGGGGACTTATTCCCTTGAACGTCTTACTAGTATGTACATGAATGAGATTGTGAGGTTGCATGGCATGCCAGTATCCATAGTTTCGGATCGTGACCCAAGATTCACTTCACAATTTTGGGTTAGCTTGCAAAAAGCTATGGGCACGGATTTACGATTGGGCCGCAGATACCATCCTCAAACGGACGGACAATCGAAAAGGACTATTCAAACTCTTGAAGATCTATTAAGACGTCGTGTCCTAGACTTCAAGGGCGGTTGGGATAAGTATTTACCATGGTGGAATTCTCCTACAACAACAGCTTCTCGTGCAAGTATAGGTGTGGCTCCATTTGAAGCATTATATGGACGAAAGTGTCGCTTCCAATATGTTGGGATGAGGTGGGTGAAGCAACATTGTTGGGACCCGAAGTTAGTACATACGATCACCGAAAAGATCCAAATGATTCGACAACGTATACAAACGGCAGACAAGATGTAGACAAAAGAGTTATGCGGATCTTCATCGAAAGGACGTGGAATTTAGTATAGGGGATCGTGTATTGTTGCGAGTTGCTCAATGGAAGGGAGTTACAAGATTTGGGAAGAGAGGAAAGCTCAATCCACGATTTATTGGTCCATTTCAAATTCTTGACCGAGTAGGAAATGTAGCCTATAGACTTGCATTACCTCCGAGTATGTCTCAGTGTTCATAATGTGTTTCACATATCTGCATTTCAGTAAATATGTGAAAGACCGAACCATGTTATAGAAGTTAGAACCGGACGAGATAGCCAAGACTTAACGCATTTAAGAGGTACTGTCAAGATTTTGGATAGGAAGGAGCATGTTCTACGCGCAAGAAAGGTCATACCACAAGTTAAAGTTTTGTGGAGGAATCATGCTATAGAGGAAATGACCGGGAATTGGAAACGAAATGAAAGCGAGGTATCCTCACCTTTTCAAACACTGTGTACGTACGTCGTCAATTTCGAGGACGAAATTTCATAAGGAGGGAGGTTGTAAGACCCCAACTTATTATTAATGAAATTTAATTTTCTATTTATTATTTTGAAATAGTAATGGTTGATTTGATTAATGTGGATAGTTATGGGTAAAATACGCAATTATTTAAAAATAAGCAAGTGGTTATAAAATATTCATTTGTTGCTTGGGAATATTCGTTTGGTCGTGGAATATTCTTCTTTGTTTGGGAATATTCGCATTTACGTATGATCTTTTGTGGGCCCCATAACTAAAAGCGATTGGACGAAGAAAACGACAAATATAAGTTGTTTAAAATAACTACAGAGTAGTTGTTATCGTTAATCTTTGTTAAAATACTTACCTTGGTTAAAACACAAGAAGACATTACAGAGTTATTGCACCAATTATTGATTCTTACGTAAGAAGGCACTACTCAATAATGGTTATAGTAATTATCGCTCAAGATTTTATTGATTTAATAATTGCAAAGATTGATATTTTATATTCTTCGTTGTTTCAATAATTGTCATTATTACATCGTATTTTTCATTATCGAAGCAATAATTCATATTATCCGAATAATATTATTAGATAACATTATTGGCAATGTCTAGAAAGTTTCTGTCTAAGGAGAGGTTTGGTCACCTAATTCGCTTGCTGACAAGAAGGAGAAATTCTTATTGAAAGCCCCCTTTCTCAGGACCGCCTCGTCATCAATATTGTGATTCTCAGTAATATTATTTGTGAATAAATAGTTATTGATTCATATGATGAGGAAAATATTGATTTTATGTGGATATAGATGGAGAAAATTTTTAATATGACAATTGTTGAAAATTGAAATTTTATCTTTTTCTCGATAAAATAATTATTTAAATATATTATTATATTTTAATAATATAATAATGGTGATATTTTTACAACGAATGTGGGATATATGAGTATCTGAGGAGGAAGAGTATTTTTGTTGCAATAAATGTTTAAAACATGTTAAACATGCTCAATTGACCCCATTTATCGAATCGAAATTTGATTATAGCTTGTAATATCGCCTGGTTTGTGGATTTTTGGCCAATTTCTGCTTTGGAATTAGGAAAAATGTTCTTCCGCAAAGTTGTAGAGAATTGAATTTCCTATAAAAATTTGCGAAGTTTCAATTTTCGATAAAAGGGCTATTTATTGTGAATTATGAAGTTTCAAGCTCAAATAATTGATTTTGGAAGTATAAAATATTTAAAATGACAAAAATATTTTTGTCATTATGTGGGTCTTGCATGTGTTAGAAGTGGTGAATTCAGATCTCTAAATGTGGGCATAGGAATAAAAATTAATAAATTAATATTTTAATAAATTTTTCGCTTTGGTGTTCTAAGCATTTTCCTATAAATAGGTGCTTAGGTTAGAATTGAAAAGCGGCAATGACGTTGGCTCGAGCTATTGAAAAAGACTACGACCACACTATTCAATACCATCCCGGAAAAGCTTAACGTGGTAGGCGACGCGTTGAGTAGAAGATCAAATGCGAGAATGAGTGTGATGATGTCAAGTATACGATAAAGCCAACTTTAATAGAAAAAGTTAAGGTTGCTCGAGCCAATGGGCAATCTTGAGCTAATGCGTATGAAGAAGAAAGTACAAGAAGGAGCTATTCCAAAGCGAGATTTGATGAAGAAGGAATACTTGAGTCCACTCTAGACTTTGTGTTCCTAACGACTACGATTTGAAGTACAAGATTATGATGGAGGCACACAATACACCATTTGCAATCCATCCTCGGAAGTACTAAAATGTATCGTGATCTTGACACACATTTTGGTGGAACAATATGAAGAGAGAGATTGCAAAGTTTATCTTGATGTGTTTAACTTGTCAACGTGTAAAGGCGAGCATCTAGTACCTAAGGGTCCATTGCAACCACTTGAGATTCGAAATGGAAGTGGGAACACATTACCATGGATTTTGTTACGGGTCTTCCTACGGTTTCTCAAGGCATCAATGCTATTTGGGTTATTGTTGATAGATTAACCAAGTCTGCTCATTTCTTGCCGATACGGGAGACTTATTCCCTTGAACGTCTTGCTAGTATATATGTAAATGAGATTGTGAGGTTACATGGCATTCCAGTATCCATAGTTTCGGATCGTGACCCAAGATTCACTTCAAGATTTTGGGTTAGCTTGCAAAAAGCTATGGGCACGGATTTGCGATTCAGTTCGGCATACCATCCTCAAACGGACGGACAATCAGAGTGGACTATTCAAACTCTTGAAGATTTATTAAGACTCTGTGTCCTAGACTTCAAGGGCAGTTGGGATAAGTATTTACCATTGGTGGAATTCTCCTACAACAATACTTATCAGGCAAGTATAGGTATGGCTCCATTTGAAGCATTATATGGACGAAAGTGTCACTCTCCAATATGTTGGGATGAGGTGGGTGAAGCAACATTGTTGGGACCCGAAAGTTAGTACGTATGACTCACCGAAAAGATCCAAATGATTCGACAACGATACAAACCAAGCACAAGATCGTCAAAAGAGTTATGCGGATCTTCATCGAAAGGACGTGGAATTTAGTATAGGGGATCATGTATTGTATTCATGCGAGTTGCTCCATGGAAGGGAGTTACAAGATTTGGGAAGAGAGGAAAGCTCAATCCACGATTTATTGGTCCATTTCAAATTCTTGACCGAGTAGGAAATGTAGCCTATAGACTTACGTTACCTCGAGTATGTCTCTATGTTCATAATGTGTTTCACATATCTCGTATTTCGTAAATATGTGAAAGACCCGAACCACGTTATAGAGTTAGAACCAGGACAAAATAGCCAAGACTTAACGTATGAGGAGGTACCATCAAGATCTTGGATAGGAAGGAGCATATCCTACATGAAAGGTCATACCACAAGTTAAAGTTTTGTGGAGGAATCATGCTATAGAGGAAATGACACGGGAATTGGAAACGAAAATGAAAGCGAGGTATCCTCACCTTTTCAAAACACCAGTATCGTCACGCCAATTTCGAGGACGAAATTTCATAAGGAGGGAGGTTGTAAGACCCCAACTTATTATTAATAAAATTTAATTTTCTCTATTTATTATTTTGAAATAGTAAGGGTTGATTTGATTAATGTGGATAGTTATGTGTAAAATACGCAAATATTTCAAAATAAGCAAGTGGTTATAAAATATTCATTGTTGTCGGGGAATATTTGTTTGGTCGTGGAATATTCAATGCTGTCGGGGAATATTAAATGACCACAGCGACCGATAATGTGGGCCCCATAGCGGAAAGCGATTGGATGAAGAAAACGACAAATATAAGTTGTTTAAAATAACCAGATAGTTATTACTGAATTAATCTTTGTTAAAATACTCGGTGGTTAAAACACAAGAAGCTTTACAGATTGTGCCAATTATTGATTCTTACGTAAGAAGACACTACTCAATAATGGTTACAGTAATTATTGTTCAGTATTTTATTTTATTGATTTAATAATTGATGCGTTGATATTTTATATTGCTGTTGTTTCAATAATTGTCATTACATAGTATTTTCATTATCGAAGCAATAATTCATACTATCTCGAATAATATTATTAGATAACATTATTGGCAATGTCTAGAAAGTTCATCTAAGGAGAGGTTTGGTCACCTAATTGCCAAGAAGAGAGAAATTCTTATTGAAAGCCCCTCTTTCACAGGAACCTATTCGTTGTCAATATTGTGATTCTGTAATATTATTTGTGAATAATTAATTATTAATTTATATGATGATGAAAATATTGATTTTTATGTGGATATAGATGGAGAAAATTTTTAATGTGACAATTGTTGAAAATTGAAATTTTATCTTTTTCTAATAAAATAATTTATTAAAATAATTTATTATATTTTAATAATATAATAATGGTGATATTTTTACAACGAATGTGGGATATATGAGTATACGAGGAGGAAGAGTATTTTTGTTGCAATAAATGTTTAAAACATGTTAAACATGTAAATTGGACCCCATTTCTTGAATCGAAATTTGATTATAAACAGAAAATCGCTTGTTTGTGGAGTTCGGTCAATTTCTGTTTGGAATTTGGAAAAACTTTCTTCTGTAAAGTTGTAGAGAATTGAATTTCCTATACTAAGTCGAGAGATTCGAATTTTTTGATAAAAGGGCTATTTATTATGAATTATTGAAGTTCCGAAGCTCCGAAATAATTGATTTTTGGAAGTTTTAATTATTTTATAAAAGAAAAATGTTTTTTAGATGTGTGAGCCTCATTTTACATGTGTTAGGTTGCTGATTTCAGATTCTCAAAGGTTGGCGTAGACAAATTTTTATAAATATATTATTATATTAAATTTTCGCTTTGGTGTTCTAAGCATTTTCCTATAAATAGGGTGCTTAGGTTAGAATTGAAAATCACACCGTAAATCAGTTTTTCTCTCTATATTATCGGCGTATTCTTATAAGTATTTTGAGTATAATTTGAGTATTGCTATACGATCTGCAAGTTCAAGTTATAGCTTTATATCCTGTTTCAACTCTAAGAATCTTGTCTTTCGAGGTAAGGGATATTATTTTTTTTCAGTAATAATATTATTTCTTCAATATCATTATCTTTCAAATATTGATCTGAAGTTTTATCAAATTTGGAACTTTTGGTGTCTGAGTTACTATTCACGATATCAAGACTATTCACGATATCGACATTATTCACGATACGACACTTATTCACGAATACGGCATTATTCATCGAAAAATGAAAATTTTCCCTTTTCATTCAAAATATCTATTCTGGATACTAGCTTTGATTGTATCTATGTTTTGATCATTCTTGAATTTTACACCACTATGATTATTTTTGAGGTATTTTTGGACATGGATAAAACAAAGTACGAATCCTTAATCCTTAATCCTTGTCATTTTGTTTCACTGTATTCGTTTCTTTAAAAATATTTTTCATCATCCTCTGTCTTAGATGATGATATTATTGAATATCTTTGGCTTGTACTGCAAAGATAAATGAATTCTGATGAATATCTTTGGCCGTAGTGCAAAGATGAACAGGTGTTTAGATGAACATGACCAACTGATGAATATCTTTGGCCTGTAGTGCAAAGATGAATATTTGATTCAAGATGTATATTGATTGATGTTATAGGGATAAAAGATAGACAACGAACTTTTAAATTCATACATAGAAGATAGTAGTTTGCATTCTCTACTTAACTCTTCTAATGAATTATTATTTCCGCTGCGAATATTGATTTAAAACTTGTTGTCTATTGTATTCTATTAGTTTTTTCCCTGTTGAAGACTAATGATAATTTGTTGTATATTATCTTAGTAATAATATTCTTTCTTTGGGCTAGTTGAGCTCACCCTTTTCCTTTTGTTCCATTTTTCTTCTCGGGAGGCGAGAATATAAGCGAGTACGTAGTCTGGGTATGGAATGAAGGTTCTAGAGAGAGTTGTTTAGTAGTCCTCACCATTTTGTAAAATAATGTATCAATAAATGTGATGAGGATTTATTTGAGTATAGATATTGTCTAGAAGATAATATTTGTATTCAAACTCACAGTTTCCATTGTAATAATAAAGTTGTAGTTGTTTCTGTACCATGTATTGACAACTCAGAATGGGTGATGTATACCTATTTTGGGGGCGTCACAGGTGAGCTTTATTTTTTCAGCTTGCTATTACTTAATATTTATTCAATGATTCATAGTCCTAGCTTAATTTTATTCAAGCAAGGTTTATTATTGTCACTCAATACTTATGCTTTGTAGTTGTTTCTAAGCATGAGATCAAGTATTGATAGTTCACTTACACTTATTCATTGTTTAATATTATTATTGATCAACTGCTGTATTATCAAACACTATTGATTCAACTAGTCCTCTAGTTGATGTTCGTTAAACTTCAAATTACCCTAGAAAGCTTATCCAAACCAAACTTTCTTTGGTGCGGACTTGTACTCTAAATACTGAGATGAACAACCCTATTAATATTAGGGGATAACTTACGCGTAACGTTATATGTTTGTGCACAATACATGGTACGAAGGGCTGATCCCCCTAAGTACGAGGTCCTTATAGTCTTATGACTGTTAAAGTTGGAGTTGAAAGATTACTTGCAACTGTAGACGTAGTTCATGGTCTTATAACCTATAGTGATGTATATTCCATATTTTGGATTCCAGTTTCTGATTATCAATGTTAGAGTACTATTCAGTCTTGATGAGCCTATTATTGGCGGTAATTATTGTTATACTCCTGTTGATTCTCTATTATATCCAGTGAACAATTATTTTGCTCACTCTTGCATATTTATAAATTCATTGCAGCTAAAGAGGAGAAGGTAGATGAACCTTCGACTAGCAAAGGAAAGGGAAAAATGTACAAGTGATGAAGACTTGTAATTTTGATTATGATTAAGATATTAGACTTTTATTTGTTATGATAATATTAGACTTTATCTTAACGATGTTATGTAATAACTTAATTCCTCTTTTGAATGATGTTTAATGGTTAGATAACCTGAGATGTTTTTGAACTTAATGATGTAACCCTATTTATTATAGGAGGATTTTATGATTTAAATATTATTTTATTTGGGTAGATAGTATAAATGTTTGATTAGTGAGCACCAAATCTTGTGGGAATGAAGTACCTAGATTTGGGGGTGTCACAAGCCTAGTTTCGGATCACCAGATCCTTCACTTAGGTCAGGTTTTTCAAAAACCTTTCACACCTTCAGTTTGTCCCGCTAGGGATAAACATTTCACACTTGCAGTTTTGTCCCACCAGGGATAAAAACTTTTCACACCTTTAGTTTGTCCTGTACATGGGATCAAATTTTTCATCTGTAGTCTATCCCCATTTTTATGGTCCGGTCTCACCATAAAAAAAACAAAAAACATGTCTACACCTTTTCACATACAACTTTGAACCTTTTACACCATGTTCAAACTACGCAGACCTGATCTCCCCTTCTCAATGGGAGTACGTAGGCAACCATTCATGGTTCGGTCTTACCCCTACCAAAACACAAAAACTTGTCAGCGGTTCTGGGATCATCCTTCAAATCCTTTAATCCACCACACTTCATCGGCTTAGACTAAAGGTGTGACAAACGAGATTTTGTAATTTTATTTTAATATTTATTGAATTAAATAAATATTTTTCGATGATTTAATTATTGGATTAAATAATTAATTGATGTAACTGTGGTAGATTAATTTAATTATAGGTGTTATATTTATTAAATTAATGTGGAGAATTTTTATTACTCAAAGTATGTATTTATGTGAGCTTATTGAATTAAATGAAATATTTAATAAGCATAATGCTATTTTAATTAATGTAATAATTAATTAAAGAATTAATAATTTGACATAATTAATAAATGAGAAAATTAATTATGTAACTATGTGAATTAATGAGAAATTATTATATTTTATTTAAATTAAATTAAATAAGATATTTGATTTATTGTGTAATTAGGTGTGACATTATTAAACTATACTATAAAGGATTAATTAAATTAAATGGGAAAATCTTTTAATAAGTTAGCCAAACAAGGTCTTAGTGGAGGTTGAGAGCAGTTAACCCATGATTGAGTAACTGACCACCACCACGCCAGTTCCTATACGCATCAAGCTTATTAATCTTTCACGTATGTTAATTTTTAAATAAAACTTGAGAGCTCAGAGAGAATTTAGAGGAATTTTGTGAGAAACTCTATGATTGAAGAAGTATCTGAAAACTCTGGAAATTTGAAAACTGGAGTTTCGCACCACGGCGCCAACTCCATACCTTAAGGCCTGCTAGCAGATCGCCACCATGGCCATGGCCTAAAGAACAAGCTTAGCTTTGGTGAAATGCAATACCTCTCTGCAGATTGCTTTTCGAAATGAATTTTTTTGATTATTCATGTCCAGGAATGCAATAGTAACCTAATCTAATGAATATAAAAATTGGTAAACATATAATGAGATGTTAACATAGGTTCTTAACATGTCGATAAGGCATTTACATGTTGATTGAATTGTTGAACGCATAGTTAGCTTATTACTCGTGTAGTGTGATATTATGTGAAAATAAGCGTGGTAATTGACTAAGTATAGTCATAACCAAAATTTAGACAAAAAGAATGAACTTGTGATAACTAGTTACGTTATAATTGACTGGTATTGTGAATGTAAATGGTATGTAGGATTAAATCAAGGAACGTGTATAATTAACGTGTAATCTATGCACGAGGCAAGTTTCCTAACCCTACTTGTTATTGTTATTCAAGTTTATGAACTTACATCGAGCAAATCCTCGTTATTATTAATCAAGTTCGAATTGTTATATTAAAGGTTATTGTAACGCCCTAGAAAATTTGGATTTTTGAGAATTAAAATTTTTATTTTAATTGTGTGGATTAAATGAATTTAATTAATTATTTATGGGAGTAAGCTAATTGAAGGTCGTTCTATGACCTAGACATATCGGAATGACGTAGTATTTTGGCTATATGATAGAATTAAAGTGTTTGAATTTCCAAGACGAAAATAAAAGCTTTTCGAGAAATTTTTCGAAAAATACTATTCACGCATTTCTGCTCGGGAATTATTTTTGAACTTTTGAGAAATACGTAATGATAGAATATCGAGGTGAGATAGAATATCCAATAATATTTCAGTTATGGCAAACACAATTTTTCGCCTGCGGACTTAAAATCTAACGATTAGGGAAAATGAATTCCGAGAAGGAAATTAAATACGTATAATGAATTAAAGCAATGATTGTATAATATGTAGGTATTGTACGAGGTAATGAATACGAGTATAATATGAAGTGTTATACGAGTATGAATGAATGATGGTATGTCGTATATGAATAAGTATACGAGTTAGAATATGAGATTAATACGTAAATTATATGTTATAAGGCTTTAAGCCATATGTAATGAATTTGTAGGAATGTGTAAGAGATTGTAATGTCCAATTGGGATAATAATAAAGCCCAATATAAATTAATGTTAAAGCCCATATATTTATAATGAATAAGCCCAATGTATAAGATAAGTTAATTAAGCTAATTGAATGAAAAGCCCAAGATAAGATCCAATGGGTTAAGCTTGATCCATGGGGCAACCCATGGGTGAATTAGTGATCAAGAATTTTGTGTGATGAGCAAGTAGACTTAAGGGATAAGCAAAGGATAAGTTAAGTAACTTAAAGGCTAAGTAAAGTGCTTATGTGTGATGAACAAGTAAAGTGCTTAAGTGTGATGATCAAGCAAGTTTAATGGCCAAGTGTTGTTGTGACCAAGTAATTCATGTGATGAGCAAGTTAACTTAATGTCTAGGTAATGAATAGTAAGGAGGTGAATAAGGAGGTGGGTTGGATTAATGACATTTATGCCCTAACCTAGAAACTCCTATAAATAGCAAGCTTGGTTTTCATTTTGTTGGTTGTTCATTTCATCTAACAAGTTGAGAGCTTAATTGTTAGAGAGAATAAGTGAGAATAAGTTAGAAAAGCTAGAAAGCTAGACTTTCATATTTCAAGAAGCAAGAAGGAGATTAAAGCTTAGTCAAGTGATTATCAAGGGTAAGAACTTAAACCATGAATCTCTTTCTCTTCCATTGTTAGAGTGGTGGGTAGTGGTAGAACATGTATGTTAAGGAATGATAAGAATGATTAATCACTGGACTTAAGCCATATAAGTCATGAATAAGTAATTCAAACTTAATTAAGTTATGAACTTATAAAGAGCTTATATGAACTACTCATATGGTTACTTTAATAAGATTGTGTGATAATAAGAAGCAAGAATGGTGGGTAATAGATTTAATCTATAATAAGTCATGAGAAAGGAAGTCATAAGTAGTTTATACTTTTATAAGTTATAAACTCACAAAGAACAAGTAATAACATATCATGTTTATAAGTTAATGAAGTATGTATGTCAAGATGTTAGTATGATGGATTGAATCCATTTGAAACGATTAACAAATCATAAGAAATGAAGTTAAGACGAAATTTACGAGTTTGGACGATAATCGTCGAATTCCTGAAATTCTCGAAATTGAAGTCGAATTTTGATATTGATCTTGGAAACATTGGTTTTCAATGGAGACAAGTCATATTTAGCATTATAGAGTTGCAGACTCAAAAATGACCGAATTCCAACTTAGAACGAAGAAACGAGCGTTGAACATTCACGAACGTTTATCGTTTTAGTTAAAATTGAACTAATAGGTGAATTTTTAGCAAACAAAGTCAAATAGATAAAATTCTTGCATGAACGCATAGAGTATGTAATTTGTGAACCGTAGGCTTTTGAACGAGCCAATTTGAACTTATAACGAAGAAGTTATGCGTCCGGGAGTTTCAAAATATTTCAAAAGCTGTAAATTTTTCTAAGACAGAGTCAAGCCATGGCACCAACCCATGAGCCAAATGATAAATGATAAAAGCAGGCAGGCACGTTGTCATTACCTCATCGAAAACTCATGTACAAGAAGAAGGAGAGCTACTATATGTGAAATGCATACGCTGATCCTAGGGTTTCGACAGACAAGAATGTTTACAAGTATAGAATGAAAGATAACTCATTAGCAATGAACTAAGGTATAAATATAACATTGTTAAGGCATTGTTAGACACTTAATGTATGATGATTAAAGGTTAATAATCAATTGAAGACGAACATAAAGTATAAAGAACGTGAACCATATTCAATAATGATAAGGCCTATAACGTTAAGAGTTACAACTAAAAGTTGTTAAGTAATACGTGAACGTAAACGGTATGCAATAAAGTGTACTTAAAAAATGACGATCGAATTTTGATTAATAACGTAAGGATGTTAGTAAGCCGTGAGGAAGGATGATTAACTCAAAACGATTTGGATTAATGAAGTAAATCTACATAAGACATAGAAGAGAAAGAAGTTGGTAAGAATAATGTAAAATATAATGGCAAGCCGGAACCAATAGTAACAAATCTAATATATGATTAGATTGAGAAGAAGGGTAAGATTCATTAGGAACCATATATGTTCATTCATGACCTAATGTGGTATGTTACGTGGTTATGTATTGTATAAACCGTAAAGATTGAAAGGAAAAGTTATTTTTACTGTAGCAGACGATGAAGGCTTGTTTTTCTTAAATGCTTGTCTAACCTTCATGTTAGCCAAGTTTTCTGTGATTCATGTTATGAGATGCATGAAGTGTTTTACTAAAGGGTCGATGCCATTTTTATCTCGGCTAGACTAATCTTGAAGAGTTAATTGACTTATTTACAAGTCTTTCAATATAGAATTGCTAACGCTATCCTACGCCAATTGTACGGATTCAAGGTAAGCTTGAGTATGAATAAACAAATGTATTTTTCATCGATGATTCGATGGGCACGCGAGGTTGCCAAAACTTAAACGTACATACATTTAACAAAATGTAGTGTTGATCAACATAGAGTACTATGGGCTGATCACCCAGAAGTGCTTGTAAGATATGCCGAACTTACGGACTTAGTGCCGCGTTGTCCTTTTCAAAGAAATTATGAAACACTCATGGTCTTGAGCCAGAATTGATGTTTTACTGAATATTGTTATTGTAAAACATTTTGAAGGAAAAGAAGTGCTATTTTGAATTATTGATAGTACTTCATAACTATTATCCAGTTATTGAAGATATACGATTCCTCTGTTTTAAGCATGTTGTTTAAAAGAAATTATTGTACTTGCTGAGCTTGTTATGCTCACTCTTTCTTGAACTATATGAATGCAGCTAGGACCGAACGAACTGAGGGATCTGACAAGGATAAAGGCAAGATGAAGATAAACGATTAGTTTACCTTGTAATAAACTAGTAAGTTGTATATATTATAGTATGATGAACAAAGAATGTAATGGTTTTAGAACCTGGGAATGAGATGTAATATTATTAATGTAATAAGAATGTCGTTGATTCACACATTTTGATGTCTTTTCAATAGAATGAATGTACAGTTGTGAGTACCGTGTAGCACCATCTGTCGGGTTGGAAGATACCCGGATTTGGGGGCATCACAGTTATTAATCTTTCAAAGTATGATTCTGTTATACAATACTTATTCTGTTGTATACCTCTTGAGTTTGTTATTCAATTTAAATATCAGTTATTGTTGAACATTGTAAGACTAGTGAAATCTTATTGATTCGACTAGTCCATAGTTGATGAACGTTCTAAATTTTAGAACCCTTGTTGAATTATCCAAACCAAACTTCCTTTGGTGCGGATTCTAATGTTAAACTGAGATGAACAACTCTGTATAGGGGATTATTTACGCTTTAGCGTTAAGATATTGTGCACAGTATGGTACTAAGGGCCGATTCCCCTAAGTACGAGAAGAAGAGTCCATAGTCTTATGACTGTTAAAGGTTTCAAGTATAAACACTTTGTGACGCCCCCAAAATAGGTCCATTCCATCCAACCCATTTTGAGTCGCCAAATATATGGTACGAAAAATAACTACAACTTTATTACAACAATTGTCGTGTAAAATACAACAACACATATGCTGTGAGTTTGGATACAAATATATACCAATCAGAAAGTACGTCACAATGACACCTTACATAAAGGTATAGTCAAAACTATTTTAGAAATTAGAATCTTTGGGAAGTGCTCAAGGAAACCTTCATACATGGGAGGCCATGCTTTTAGGTTATGGTAGATATCATATGGCCATGTAATTATCCTTGGTTGACCTAATAGACCCCAAATAAAAATGAGAAGATTACAATCATATTCTTCCCAATGGTGAGTCTTCTCTTGACATATCATTATCTCCTTTGTCTCTAATTGGGTATTATACTCCAAACAAACACCAAGATTATATAGGTAGTGCTTGTAAATATACTCAAAGCAAGTGGATGATCATAACCATGTCTTATGATGACACGAGGTTGTATGTCATTAGACATCTTGTATGATAGTGGCAAAACACCTTTCCAAGTTAAATTCACCTCACCCTCAACATCTATAAACCACCATTCTATTCCCTCGCTATCCCCGCTCGACCCAAATTTACTACACTTTTATTACTCGAAAGGAATTGTGAAACAAAAAGGTGAGCACAACTAGCTCGAGAAAGAATATTATGACTAAAGATAAATAAATTATCAATAGTCTTCATCAAGAATAAATCGTAGATTTAGAACATATGGTAGATGATAAAACTTTTCAACCATAGTTGCAGCGGAACGAGCAATCCATTAGAAGAGTCAAATAGACCATAAAATCTATTATCTTCTCCATGTTAAAAGTTCACCAACAATGTTTTATCCCTGTAACATCAATCAACAATTCCTGTCCACAATCACGTGTATAACTCATAATCGTAATTGTAGTTCTAAATTCCTTTCCTCATCCAAGACAAAGATAATTTTCATCACTTGTCTTTACGAAACATCAAAGATCATGGTTATACCAAATCATAGTTCATGTTCATAATCATACTAATAAATTCATCTTTGCACCACTACCAAAGATATTCATCAACAGATTCATCTTTACACTACAAAGCTAAAGATATTCATCAACAGTCATCTTTGCATTCTACGAGCCAAACATATTCATCAATAATTCATCTTTGCACTACAGGCTAAAGATATTCAACAACAGGTCATCTTTGCATTACGAGCAAAAGATATTCATCAATAATTCATCTTTGCACTACAGGCTAAGATATTCATATATTAAAGAAATACATAATCATTTCAGAAGTTATATAACAATAATTATAACCATGTTGATCAATTCACCTTTGCACTTAAGCTAAAAATATTCAATTGTAAATTCAATGGTCATGATCATATCAGTCAACAATTCAACTTTTGCACTACTGGCCAAAGAGAACCTATGGTCACGATCATACCAATAATCTACCCATCTTTACACTCAAGTCAAAGAGAAATATCATCATTAGGGTTATAAGAATGTTATATAAAAACAATATAATCAAAACATGATTTTAATTTCAAGAGTAAGATTCATAAATCAACGATAATTTGGTCAAAGAAGAAACCAATTTGTCGTGAATAGTACCCCATATTCGTATATAGTACCGTATACGTGCATAGTAACCTCGACACGAAAAGATAAAGTTTCATAATAAAATCCATATCAATATTTATAACACCTTAATCCAAATGTTATAAATCACTTAGAAATCTCATAATCTAATATTATTAATATTATAATAATATTTTAATCATTTCTTAAACTTATAAATAATTAAATCCAATTATTTACACTTTAATAATTAATGCATTTAATCATCTAAAATGCCAACTTCATAAGATTTCATCATCATTAACCAAAACCCTCATAAAAATATGCATATACCTCATATATGATTCTCAAGCCAATAAATCATATTTTCCAATTTTCTTACTTCACATAACATATTTAATTCATTTACTCATAACTAGAATATTTTCATGAAAATACCAAATCGGGTTCCAAAAATATTTATTTTCGGGATTTAGAAGAATATAGTCCCATATTGAATATATATTTTTCTCGTAATTTTAAAAATTCATTTACTATTTTTCATATGGCCAAAACCAGAATATTTAAATATTTATCATAAATTATACTTTTATCCAAAAATTTGAAATTTACTCGGTATACTTGATATTATATAGATGTACTCCCAATAAAAATTTCATCAATTTTGGAGTTAATCACAAGGAGTTATAAGCGGTTACTTTTAAAATAGTCTTTTCTCATAAAATTCATAACTCTCAATCTATACATCCAAAAATCGCCATTTTTGGACAAAATATATAAAACTCATCAAATTATCACTTCAAATTTTTTCAGAATTTTTGAAGGTTTGGAAAAATACAAAACTGAAAAATATAATCACCCTTAAAAATTCCTTACTATCCCTTACCTCAAAAAGAGCAAAGATTTCCATTTGGAATAATATTTGAATCTAACTTGCACCGTATAGCAATACTCAAAGTATACTCAAAATACTCACAAGAATATGCTCGATAATATAGAGAGAGAAAACTTCAGTTTCTTGTGTGATTTTCAATTCGACCTAAGCACTCTATTTATAGGAAAATACTTAGAACACCAAAGTAGAAAATTTAATAAAATATTAATATATATTATTTTTATTCCAAAGCACACTTATTTTGCTTCAAAACCTCAATACCACCAAACAGCCCACCTCACAAGACTTGCACAAAAAACGTTTTTGTTATTTAAATTATTTTAAACTTCAAAAATCAATTATTTTGAGCTTCGTAACTTCAATAATTCATAATAAATAGCCCTTTTATCAAAAAATTGAATCGCACAAGTTTTTATAGGAAATTCAATTTCTACAACTTTGCAGAAGAAAGTTTTTCCAAATTCCAAACATAAATTGATCAAATCCACAAACGGATGATTTTACGCCTATAATCAAATTTCGGTCAAGAAATGGGGTCCACCGACATGTTTAACATGTTTTAAACATTTCATTGTAACAAAAATATTCTTCCTCCTCCTCATATACTCATATATTCCACATTCATCGTAAAAATATCACCATTATTATATTATTAAAATAATATATTTAAATGAATTATTTTATCGAAAAAGATAAAATATTAATTTTCAACAATTGTCACTTTAAAAATTTTCTCCATCTATATCCACATAAAATAAATATTTTTCTCATCATAAAAATCAATAATTAATTATTCACAAATAATATTACATAATCACAATATTAACAACTGTGCGGTTCCCAAGAAAGAGGGGCTTTCAATAAGAATTTCTCCTTCATCGGGCGCCGCAATTAGGTGACCAAACCTCTCCTTAGACAGAACTTTCTAGGCATTGCCAATAATGTTATCTAATAATATTATTCAGATAATATGAATTATTGCTTCGATAATGGAAAATACTGTGCCGTGACAATTATTGAAACAACAATAATATAAAATATCAACGTAGCAATTATTGAATCAATAAAATAAAATATTGAACAGTAATTACTATAACAATTATTGAGTAATGCCTTCTTACAAAAAAAAAATTATCATGCTTCATGAATAGTACTCGTGAATAGTAACTCGTGAATAGTAACTCATGAATAGTAACTCGTGAATAGTAACTCATGAATAGTAACTCGTGAATAATAACTCATGAATAGTAACTCATGAATAGTAATTAAAAAAAAATTGAATAATTTTATTTCATAAAATTCGGGGTCTTACAATCTCCCCTCCTTATTAAATTTCGTCCCCGAAATTTACGTACCTGGTATTTCAAAGAGTTGAGAATACCTTGTTTTCATTTCAGATTCTCTCTCCCCTGTCATCATGATTTCTCCATTGCTCATCTCCTGTATTTCAGATATCATTCTAGAATACAGCTTCAAAACAAGGGTTAATTTAACAAATTAATATATCACATAATATCCCGATATTATGACTGACCAACAAATAAGCTTAGGTAGGACACACTAGCGAAGGATTTACTCATCTCTCCCCTCCTAGTTCTAATCCCGATCTACGCCAGAGATCATATCCCTAAGCTCTGATACCAACTGTGACGCCCCCAAAATAGGTCCATTCCATCCAACCCATTATGAGTCGCCAAATATATGGTACGGAAAATAACTACAATTTTATTACAACAATTGTCGTGCAAAATACAACAACACATATGCTGTGAGTTTGGATACAAATATATACCAACTGTAGCACGTCACAATGACACCTTACATAAAGGTATAGTCAAAAACGGTTTTAGAAATTAGAATCTTTGGGAAGTGCTCAAGGAAACCTTCATACATGGGAGACCATGCTTTTAGGTTATGGTAGATATCATATGGCCACAGAATTATCCTTGGTTGACCCAATAGACCCCAAAGAAAAACGAGAAGATTACAATCATATTCTTCCCAATGGTGAGTCTTCTCTTGACATATCATTATCTCCACTGTCTCTAATTGGGTATTATACTCCAAACAAACACCAAGATTATATAGGTAGTGCTTGTAAATATACTCAGCAAGTGGATGAGCACAACCATGTCTTATGATGACACGAGGTTGTATGTCATTAGACATCTTGTATGATAGTGGCAAAACACCTTTCCAAGTTAAATTCACCTCACCCTCAACATCTATAAACCACCATTCTATTCCCTCGCTATCCCCCGCTCGACCCAGCTACACTTTTATTACCTGAAAGGAATTGTGAAACAAAAAGGTGAGCACAACTAGCTCAGTAAAGAATATTATGACTAAAGATAAATAAATTATCAATAGTCTTCATCAGTAATAAATCAGAGATTTAGAACATATGGTAGATGATAAAACTTTTCAACCATAGTTATTGCGTGAACGAAGCAATTCATTAGAAGAGTCAAATAGACCATAAAATCTATTATCTTCTCCATGTTAAAAGTCCACCAACAATGTTTTATCCCTGTAACATCAATCAACAATTCTTGTCCACAATCACGTGTATAACTCATAATCGTAATTGTAGTTCTAAATTCCTTTCCTCATCCAAGACAAAGATAATTTTCATCACTTGTCTTTACCTGAAACATCAAAGATCATGGTTATACCAAATCACAGTTCATGTTCATAATCATACTAATAAATTCATCTTTGCACCACGGCCAAAGATATTCATCAACAGTTCATCTTTACACTACAGGCTAAAGATATTCATCAACAGGTCATCTTTGCATTACGAGCCAAACATATTCATCAATAATTCATCTTTGCACTACAGGCTAAAGATATTCAACAACAGGTCATCTTTGCATTACGAGCAAAAGATATTCATCAATAATTCATCTTTGCACTACAGGCTAAGATATTCATATATCAAAGAAATACATAATCATTTCAGAAGTTATATAACAATAATTATAACCATGTTGATCAATTCACCTTTGCACTTAAGCTAAAAATATTCAATTGTAAATTCAATGGTCATGATCATACCACCAACAATTCAACTTTTGCACTCATCGGCCAAAGAGAACCTATGGTCACGATCATACCAATAATCTACCAATCTTTACACTCAAGTCAAAGAGAAATATCATCATTAGGGTTATAAGAATGTTATATAAAAACAATATAATCAAAACATGGTTTTAATTTCAAGAGTAAGATTCATAAATCAACGATAATTTGGTCAAAGAAGAAACCAATTTGTCGTGAATAGTACCCCGTATTCGTACATAGTACCGTATATGTGACGCCCCCAAAATAGGTATACATAACCTATTCTGAGTTGTCAATACATGGTACAGAAACAACTACAACTTTATTATTACAATAGTAAAACTGTGAGTTTGAATACAAATATTATCTTCTAGACAATATCTATACTCAAATAAATCCTCATCACATTTATTGATACATTATTTTACAAAAATGGTGAGGACTACTAAACAATCCTTTCTAAAACCTTCATTCCATACCCAGACTCGTACTCGCTTATATTCTCGCCTCCCGAGAAAAATGGAACAAAAGGAAAAGGGTGAGCTCAACTAGCTCAAGAAGAATATTATGACTAAGATAATATACAACAAATTATCGTTAGTCTTCAACAGAAAAATATAATAGAATACAATAGACAACAAATTTTAAATCAATATTCGCATGTGAAATCATAATTCATTAGAAGAGTTAAGTAGAGAATGCAAACTACTATCTTCTATGTATGAATTTAAAAGTTCATCGTCTATCTTTTATCCTGTAACATTAATCAATATACATCCGGAATCAAATATTCATCTTTGCACTACGGTGCCAAAGATATTCATCATTGGTCATGTTCATTTAAACACTGCTCATCTGCACTACTACGGCCAAAGATATTCTTCAGAAATCATTCATCTTTGCACTACTGGGCCAAAGATATTCTTAAGAAATCATTCATCTTTGCACTACAGGCCAAAGATATTCCATAATATCATCATTTAAGACTAAGGATGATGAAAATATTTTTTAAAGAAACGAATCCAGTGAAACAAAATGACAAGGATTAAGGATTAAGGATTCGTACTTGGTTTTATCCACGCCCAAAAATACCTCAAAAATAATCATAGTGGTGTAAAATTCAAGAATGATCAAAACATGGATACAATCAGAGTTAGTATCCAGAATTGATGTTTTTAGACGAAAAGAAGAAATTTTATTTTTCGATTGAATAGTATCAGTATCGTGAATAAGGTCAGATATCGTGAATCGCGCCATATCGTGAATAGTAACTCCGACACCAAAAGATAGAAATTCCACAAAAACATCTTCACGCTTCATGAATAGTACTCGTGAATAGTAACTCGTGAATAGTAACTCATGAATAGTAACTCGTGAATAGTAACTCATGAATAGTAACCCATGAATAGTAACCCCGACATGAAAAAGTTCCAAATTTGATAAAAACTTCAGATCAACATTTCAAAGATAATGATATTGAAGAAATAATATCATTCTGAAAAAAATAATATCCCTTACCTCGAAAGATCAAGATTTCTAGCTAGAATACTAGGGTATAGTCTTTGAAGGAACTTGCACCATCTAGCAATACTCAAAGTATACTCAAAATACTCACAAGAATACGCCGATAATATAGAGAGAAAACTTCGCTTTTTGGTGTGATTTTCAATTCTAACCTAAGCACCTATTATTTAGGAAATTGCTTAGAACACCAAAGCGAGTAAAATTTAATATATTAATAATATTATTTTTCCACATCTTCCACTTTTACCATCAGCTGAAATCAACCACTAACACATGTCCCATAAGTTTACAAAAACGTTTTTCATGTAAAAGTTACTTAAAACTCCAAAAAAATGATAATCAATTAATCAGAACTTCAATAATTCATAATAAATAGCCCTTTCATCAGAAAATTCGAATCTCGTGAGTTTTTATAGGAAATTCAATTCTCTACAACTTTGCGGAAGAAAGTTTTTCCAAATTCCAAATAGAAATTGACAAGAAATCCACAAACGGTCGATTTTACGGTATAATCAAATTTCGATCAATAAATGGGGTCCACCGACATGTTTAACATGTTTTAAACATTTATTGCAACAAAAATACTCTTCCTCCCTCAGTATACTCATATATCCCACATTCGTTGTAAAAATATCACCGTTAATATATTATTAAAATAATATATTTAAATGAATTATTTTATCGTAAAAGATAAAATATTAATTTTCAACAATTGTCATTTTAAAATTTTCTCCATCTATATCCACATAAAATCAATATTTTCCTCATCATATAAATCAATAATTAATTATTCACAAATAATATTACGAGAATCACAATATTGTAACTAAGCGGTTCAGGAAAGAGGGGCTTTCAATAAGAATTTCTTCTTCTTCGCGCAATTAGGTGACCAAACCTCTCCTTAGATGTAACTTTCTAGACATTGCCAATAATGTTATCTAATAATATTATTAGGATAATATGAATTATTGCTTTGATAATGAAAAATACTGTGTAATGACAATTATTGAAACAACAGCAATATAAAATATCAACGCAACAATTATTAACTCAATAAAATACTAAACGGTAATTACTGTAACCATTATTGAGTAGTGCCTTCTTACGTAAGAATCAATAATTGGTGCAATACCGTGTGCTACTGTTCAACAACGCGTATTAGTGTGTTTTAACCACCGGGTATTCCAACAGTATTAACGGTAACAACTACGTCATTATTTAAAAACAACTTATATTTGTCGTTTTCTTCATCCAATCGCTTTCCGTTATGGGGCCCACACATGGCTGCTACTGTCGTCAGATTTAATATTCCTCGACAAAGATTTAATATTCCACGACCAAACGAATATTCCCCGACGATAATGAATATTTTATAACCACTTGCTTATTTTGAAATATTTGCGTGATTTAACCCTTAACTATCCACATTAATCAAATCAACCCTCACTATTTCAAAATAATAAATAAAGGAAATTCCTTTTTATTTAAAAATTTTGGTCTTACAACCTCCCTCCTTATGAAATTTCGTCCTCGAAATTAACGACGATATCTGGTGTTTCAAAAGGTGAGGATACCTCGCTTTCATTTCCATTTCCAATTCCTGTGTCATTTCCTCTATAGCATGATTCCTCCACAAAACTTTAACTTGTGGTATGACCTTTCTTGTAGCGTAGGACATGCTCCTTCCTATCCAAGATCTTGACAGGTACCTCCTCATACGTTAAGTCTTCGGCTATCTCGTCCGGTTCTAACTCAATAACGTGGTTCGGGTCTTTCACATATTTACGAAGTATAGATATGTGAAACACATTATGAACACGAGACATACTCGGAGGTAACGCAAGTCTATAGGCTACATTTCCTACTCGGTCAAGAATTTGAAATGGACCAATAAATCGTGGATTGAGCTTTCCTCTCTTCCCAAATCTTGTAACTCCCTTCCATGGAGCAACTCGCAACAATACATGATCCCCTACACTAAATTCCACGTCCTTTCGATGAAGATCCGCATAACTCTTTTGTCGATCTTGTGCCGCTTTTATATCGTTGTCGAATCATTTGGATCTTTTCGGTAGTTATACGTATACTAACTTCGGGTCCCAACAATGTTGCTTCACCCACCTCATCCCAACATATTGGAGAACGGCATTTTCGTCCATATAATGCTTCAAATGGAGCCACACCTATACTTGCCTGATAACTGTTGTTGTAGGAGAATTCCACCAATGGTAAATACTTATCCCAACTACCCTTGAAGTCTAGGACGTGAGTCTTAATAGATCTTCAAGAGTTTGAATAGTCCTCTCTCGATTGTCCATCTGGTTTGGGGATGGTATGTCGAACTAAATCGCAAACTGCGTGCCCATAGCTTTTTGCAAGCTAACCCAAAATCTTGAAGTGAATCTTGGGTCACGATCCGAAACTATGGATACGAGGCATGCCATGCAACCTCACAATCTCATTCACGCACATACTAGCAAGACGTTCAAGGGAATAAGTCTCCGTGTCGGCAAGAAATGAGCGAGACTTGGTTAATCTATCAACAATAACCCAAATAACATTGATGCCTTGAGAAACCGTAGGAAGACCCGAATCTGAAATCCATGGTAATGTGTTCCCACTTCCATTAGGAATCTCAAGTGGTTGCAACGGACCCTTAGGTACTAGATGCTCCGCCTTTACACGTTGACAAGTTAAACACATTGAGATAAACTTTGCAATCTCTCTCTTCATATTGTTCCACCAAAATGTATGTCGAAGATCACGATACATTTTAGTACTTCCGGATGGATTGCAAATGGCGATTGTGTGCCTCCATCATAATCTTGTACTTCAAATCAGTCGTTAGGAACATAAAGTCTAGAGTGGACTCAAGTATTCCTTCTTCATCAATTCTCGCTCGGAATAGCTCCTTCTTGTACTTTCTTCTTCATACGCATCGGCCTGCCGGTGGCTTGAGCAAACCTTAACTTTTCTATTAAAGTTGGCTCTACGCGTATACTTGACGCATCATCGCACTGCGTTCAAGATATGATCTTCTACTCGATAAATACTACTACATTCGCTTTACCGGGATGGTATTGAATAGTGTGGTCGTAGTCTTTCAATAGCTCGAGCCACGCGTCCGCCGTAGCATGTTGAGTTCTTTTTGAGTGAAGAAATATTTAAGGCTTTTATGGTCCGAATATATCTCCACTTTCTCCCCATATAGATAGTGCCTCCATATTTTTAGCGCTGAAAACGATCGGGCCGCTAACTCTAGATCATGAGTAGGATAATTCCTCTCATACTCTTTAAGTTGTCGCGAGGCATAGGCTATGACTTTCCCACGTTGCATGAGAACACATCCTAACCCTTTGCCTGAAGCATCGCTGTAGATAACAAATCCATCCGAACCAGATGGTATTGTTAGAACAGGTGCTGAAATAAGTCTCCTCTTAAGCTCTTGGAAACTTTTCTCGCATTCTTCGCTCCAAACGAATTTTGTATCCTTCCGAGTTAGCTGAGTTAATGGAGTAGCGATTCGAGAAAACCCTTCCACGAATCTCCGATAATAACCAAATTAAGCCCTAAAAAGCTACGTGACTTGATCGACTTGGTTGCTCTAACTTTGTATTGCTTCAATCTTCGCCGGATCAACAGATACTCCATGTTTCGACACCACGTGCCCAAGGAATGCTACTTCCTTAAGCCAGAACTCGCATTTCTTCAATTTGGCATATAGTTGGTTTTCACGAAGCCTTTGGAGTACCAGCTTCAAATGGTGTTCATGATCTTCACGGCTTTTGGAATATATGAGGATGTCATCAATAAAGACAACAACGAATTGATCCAAATATTCCTTGAATACTCGGTTCATCATATCCATGAAAGTCGCAGAGAGCATTAGTTAGTCCGAAAGACATGACTAAGAATTCATAATGCCCATACCGAGTTTCAAGGCGGTCTTTGGAATATCCTCGATTCTAATCTTGGTGATGATATCCGTAAGCGAAGATCGATTTTTGAAAAGAATTGTGCCCCTTGCAATTGGTCAAACAAGTCATCAATACGAGGTAGAGGATACCTATTCTTGATGGTGACATGGTTCAATTCCGATAGTCAATACAAAGTCGATACTCCCGTCTTTCTTCTTTACAAATAAAGCAGAGCACCCCTCAGGAGATGTACTACCAGACGAATGAAACCGATGTCCAACAATTCTCGTAGTTGGACCTTTAACTCCGAAGTTCAATAGAGCCATTCGATATGGGGTTTTAGAAATGGGCTTTGTACCGGAGTTCAAGATCAATAAAGAATTCAACTTCACGTTCGGGGTAGACCGGAAGTTCTTCTTGAAATCGTCGAAAGTCAATAACAACAGAATATTATTCAAATTTGACGTGTCTTTATTCAAATCCATAACATGGGCTAAGAAAGCTTGACATCCGTTTTTAATAAACGAATAGCTTTATGATTAGATATGATGATGATCGATTTTAATGGTTTAGTTGCTTGAATTCGCACAACAGGTTGGTTAGGAATATGAAAACTAACAACCTTACGAAAACAATCAATTTTGGCATGATGAGTAGTTAACCAATCAATCCCTAAAATCACATCAAAAGCAAGTATCTTTAAAGAGATAAGGTCAGTAAGGTAATGGTGCCAACTTGAATCAAACAAGATTTATAAATGTGGATGTGATGAAAGTTTCTCCTAACGGAGTTTCCACGAGATAGGTCAAAGTCTAATTTCTCCGAGTCAAGTTTAAACGTTGAGCACATGCGGGAGAGATAAATGAATGGGTAGCACCCCAGATCAAGTAAGGAATAAACTTCGCAAGAATTTATAAATAGCTTACCCGTGATCACCTCATTTGGGTTCCTCGCATTTTGACCGATCACAACAAACGCTCTTCCCTAATCGTTGACTTTGACTTTTACGGGACGATCTTTTGAGTCACCGTCCCTCATTGAACTAGGTTTTCGCTCATTGCATAATCTCGAGCGATATGTCCTTCCTTTCCACAATTATAGCATACCTTGAGCTGTTGTAGGCAATTTGGACCGATATGTCCCTCTTTTCGCATTTGTAGCATACGAATGGGTGGTCGTTCTCCTCCCTTAGAACCCGATTCGCAAGACTTTATCATCTTCACATGGTCGTTGTTAAATCTCCTCTTTTTAAAATCTCCTCCGACTCGCTTCTTCTATTTTCATGGCCATGATTACCACTAGAGTGGTTACCATTTCTGTCAAATCTGCTTTCTTTCTCCGCAGTTATCATTATTCATTGATCGCTATATCGACACGATCCCGGTTGTGGTCCCTCGGTGACACTGCATTACTCGTTATCTCGCTCTAATAATTGAGCCCCATTTAACATCCGAATAAAAGAAAATTTATGAGAAATGAAATATCGACGTATGCTTGGGTTTCAAACCTCTAAGAAACATCCGCGTCATCGTTCCTCATTCTCCACCAAATGAGGTGCAAACACGGATAACTCTGCAAACTTTGCCTCGTCATCGAGACACCGTCATGTTGTTTTGTTCCAATCGATGAACTCCACTTCCTTCATACGACGAACACTTTCGTGAAAGTATTTGTCATTAAATAGCTTCAAACGTCTCCCAAGACATGCCGAAAGGTTGGATGGATGGGTACGCTTCACAGACTCCCACCATGAGTCCGTCCGCTTCGCCACGGAACATAAAGGTGGCGAATGGAACCTCTGTTTCTCCGTGCATCCCAAGACATCGAATATCTTGGTAATTTGTTTGACCCATGTTTCCGCCATGATCGGATCCGCTTTCCCTTAAATTCGGTGGTCCCAACTCTTGAAGCGCTTGGGTTGTGACAACTCGTGAATTGCTATCATTTCCTCCTGTATTTTGAACACGAGTTTCCTAAATCGATTTTGCATGAATCGCAAAAACTTCTAAACATCCCTCGTTCATCATCTCGCTTCAATGGTGTTGTTCACGGGAGGAACATTACGACTGTTGCACGCGTTCTCCTCGTTGGTGAGTACAGCATCTCCACGGCCTCATTTCCATTGTTAATATTCTCGGTCGACATTCTCAAACATCGTCATAAAACAAGGGTTAATTAAGGAAATCAATATATCACATAATATCCCTATATATCGACCAACTAACAAATAAGCTTAGGTAGGACACACTAGCGAAGGATTTTACTCGTCTCTCTCCTCCTAGTTCTATTCCCCGATCTCGCTTGGAGATCATATATCCTAAGCTCGATACCAATTGTGACGCCCCAAAATAGGTATACATCACCTATTACGAGTTGTCAATACATGGTATGTAAAACAACTACAACTTTATTATTACAATAGTAAAGCGTGAGTTTGAATACAAATATTATCTTCTAGACAATATCTATACTCAAATAAATCCTCATCACATTTATTGATACATTATTTTACAAAATGGTGAGGACTACTAAACAATCCTTTCTAAAACCTTCATTCCATACCCCGACTGTACTCGCTATATTCTCGCCTCCCGAGAAAAATGGAACAAAAGGAAAAGGGTGAGCTCAACTAGCTCAAAAGAATATTATGACTAAGATAATATACAACAAATTATCGTTAGTCTTCAACAGAAAAAATATAATAGAATACAATAGACAACAAATTTTAAATCAATATTCATAATGGAAATAATAATTCATTAGAAGAGTTAAGTAGAGAATGCAAACTACTATCTTCTATGTATGAATTTAAAAGTTCATCGCTCATCTTTTATCCCGTAACATCAATCAATATACATCCGAATCAAATATTCATCTTTGCACTACTGAGCCAAAGATATTCATCGATTGGTCATGTTCATTTAAACACTGCTCATCTTTGCACTACGGGCCAAAGATATTCTTCAGAAATCATTCATCTTTGCACCACAGCCAAAGATATTCTTAAGAAATCATTCATCTTTGCACTACAGGCCAAAGATATTCCATAATATCATCATTTAAGACTGAGGATGATGAAAATATTTTTTAAAGAAACGAATCCAGTGAAACAAAATGACAAGGATTAAGGATTAAGGATTCGTACTTGGTTTTATCCACGTCCAAAAATACCTCAAAAATAATCATAGTGGTGTAAAATTCAAGAATGATCAAAACATGGATACAATCAGAGTTAGTATCCAGAATAGATGTTTTGGACGAAAAGAAGAAATTTTATTTTTCGGTGAATAGTACAGATATCGTGAATAGTCAGATATCGTGAATAGTGCCGTATACGTGAATAGTAACTCCGACACCAAAAGATAGAAATTCCACAAAAACATCTTCACGCTTCATGAATAGTACTCGTGAATAGTAACTCGTGAATAGTAACTCATGAATAGTAACCCCGACATGAAAAAGTTCCAAATTTGATAAAAACTTCAGATCAACATTTCAGCATAATGATATTGAAGAAATAATATCATTACTGAAAAAAAAATAATATCCCTTACCTCGAAAGATCAGTACTTCTAGCTAGAATCTAAGGGTATAGTGTTTGAAGGAACTTGCACCAAATCTAGCAATACTCAAAGTATACTCAAAATACTCACAAGAATCGCTCGATAATATAGAGAGAAAACTTCAGATTTCGGTATGATTTTCAATTCTAACCTAAGCACCTATTTATAGGAAATTGCTTAGAACAAAGAAAGCGTAAAATTTAATATATTAATAATATTATTTTTCCACATCTTCCTACGCACACCATCAGCTGAAATCAACCACTAACACATGTCCCATAAGCGACAAAAACGTTTTTCATGCAAAAGTTACTTAAAACTCCAAAAAAATGATAATCAATTAATCAAGAACTTCAATAATTCATAATAAATAGCCCTTTCATCAGAAAATTCGAATCTCGCGAGTTTTTATAGGAAATTCAATTCTCTACAACTTTACAGAAGAAAGTTTTTCCAAATTCCAAATAGAAATTGACCGAAATCTACAAACGGTCGATTTTACAGGCTATAATCAAATTTCAGTCAATAAATGGGGTCCACCGACATGTTTAACACGTTTTAAACATTTATTGCAACAAAAATACTCTTCCTCCTCGTATACTCATATATCCCACATTCGATGTGTAAAATATCACCGATTAATATATTATTAAAATAATATATTTAAATGAATTATTTTATCGTAAAAGATAAAATATTAATTTTCAACAATTGTCATTTTAAAATTTTCTCCATCTATATCCACATAAAATCAATATTTTCCTCATCATATAAATCAATAATTAATTATTCACAAATAATATTACGTAATCACAATATTGACAACCAGTGCGCGATTCTCAGAAAGAGGGGCTTTCCAATAAGAATTTCTTCTTCTTGGCGCGCAATTAGGTGACCAAACCTCTCCTTGTATGTAACTTTCTATACATTGCCAATAATGTTATCTAATAATATTATTCAGATAATATGAATTATTGCTTCGATAATGAAAAAAATCGTGTAATGACAATTATCAAACAACAAAGAATATAAAATATCAACGCATGAACAATTATTAACTCAATAAAAAAATTGAATAAAGAATTATCAGTAACCATTATTGAGTAGTGCCTTCTTCTACGTAAGAATTAATAATTGGTGCAATACCGTGTGTTACTTGTTCAACAACGCGACATTAGTGTGTTTTTAACCACCGGGTATTCCAACAAGATAATCTGTGAATAACTACGCCATAGTTATTTAAAAACAACTTATATTTGTCGTTTTCTTCATCCAATCGCTTTCCGTTATGGGGCCCACACATGGTCTAGGCCGTCGTCATTTAATATTCTTGACACAGCATTTAATATTCCACGACCAAACGAATATTCCTAACGATAATGAATATTTTATAACCACTTGCTTATTTTGAAATATTTGCGTATTTAACCCTTAACTATCCACATTAATCAAATCAACCCTCACTATTTCAAAATAATAAATAAAGGAAATTCCTTTTTATTTAAAAATTTCGGGGTCTTACAGTATACGTGCATAGTAACCTCGACACGAAAAGATAAAGTTTTATAATAAAATCCATATCAATATTTATAACACCTTAATCCAAATGTTATAAATCACTTAGAAATCTCATAATCTAATATTATTAATATTATAATAATATTTTAATCATTTCTTAAACTTATAAATAATTAAATCCAATTATTTACACTTTAATAATTAATGCATTTAATCATCTAAAAATGCCAACCTCATAAGATTTCATCATCATTAACCAAAACCCTCATAAAAATATGCATATACCTCATATATGATTCTCAAGCCAATAAATCATATTTTCCAATTTTCTTACTTCACATAACATATTTAATTCATTTACTCATAACTAGAATATTTTCATGAAAAATACCAAATCAGTTCCAAAAATATTTATTTTCTGGGATTTAGAAGAATATAGTCCCATATTGAATATATATTTTCTCGAAATTTTAAAAATTCATTTACTATTTTCATATGGCCAAAACTACCGAATATTTAAACATTTATCATAAATTATACTTTTATCCAAAAATTCTGAAATTTACACGGTATACTGATATTATATAGATGTACTCCCAATAAAAATTTCATCAATTTTGGAGTTAATCACAAGGAGTTATAAGTTTATTACTTTTAAAATAGTCTTTTCTCATAAAATTCATAACTCTCAATCTATACATCCAAAAATCGCCATTTTTGGACAAAATATATAAAACTCATCAAATTATCATTTCAAATTTTTCCAAAATTTTTGAAGGTCTGGAAAAATACAAAACTGAAAAATATAATCACCCTTAAAAATCCCTTACTATCCCTTACCTCAAAAGAGCAGTACTTCTGACTGGAATAACGCTGAACGAACTTGCACCGTATAGCAATACTCAAAGTATACTCAAAATACTCACAAGAATATGCTCGATAATATAGAGAGAAAACTTGAGTTTCGGTGTGATTTTCAATTCTAACCTAAGCACCCTATTTATAGGAAAATACTTAGAACACCAAAGCAGAAAATTTAATAAAATATTAATATATATTATTTTTATTCCAAAGCACACTTATTTTGCTTCAAAACCTCAGCCACCAAACAGCCCACCTCACAAGACTTGCACAAAAAACGTTTTTGTTATTTAAATTATTTTAAACTTCCAAAAATCAATTATTTCAGAGCTTCAGAACTTCAATAATTCATAATAAATAGCCATTTTATCAAAAAATTCGAATCTCGCGAGTTTTTATAGGAAATTAAATTCTCTACAACTTTGCAGAAGAAAGTTTTTCCAAATTCCAAGCATAAATTGACCGAAATCCACAAACGGATGATTTTACAATCTATAATCAAATTTCAGTCAAGAAATGGGGTCCACCGACATGTTTAACATGTTTTAAACATTTATTGTAACAAAAATATTCTTCCTCCTCATATACTCATATATTCCACATTCATCGTAAAAAATATCACCATTATTATATTATTAAAATAATATATTTAAATGAATTATTTTATCAGAAAAAGATAAAATATTAATTTTCAACAATTGTCACTTGAAAAATTTTCTCCATCTATATCCACATAAAATAAATATTTTTCTCATCATAAAAATCAATAATTAATTATTCACAAATAATATTACATAATCACAATATTAACAACTGTGCAGTTCCTGTGAAAGAGGGGCTTTCAATAAGAATTTCTCCTTCTCTTGGCGGCATGATTAGGTGACCAAACCTCTCCTTAGAGACAGAACTTTCTAGGCATTGCCAATAATGTTATCCAATAATATTATTCAGATAATATGAATTATTGCTCAGATAATAGAAAAATATCGTAACGTGACAATTATTGAAACAACAATAATATAAAATATCAACGTAGCAATTATTGAATCAATAAAATAAAATATTGAACAAGAATTATCGTAACAATTATTGAGTAATGCCTTCTTAAAAAAAAATTATCATGCTTCATGAATAGTACTCGTGAATAGTAACTCGTGAATAGTAACTCATGAATAGTAACTCGTGAATAGTAACTCGTGAATAGTAACTCATGAATAGTAATTAAAAAAAAAATTGAATACTTTTATTTCATAAAATTCGGGGTCTTACACACTTAACAACCTAGGACATAGTTCAAGGTCTTATGACCCTCAGAAGTTCTTTTGATTATTGTTATTTATTCTTGATTCAAAAGTTTTTAATTCACTCGCATGTTATTATTTTATTATTGTATTATTATACTTGTGGGAAATCGTGCTCACTCTTGCATAATAATAACATTGCAGTTAAGAACGAAGACAAAGGCAATAAGTGTTGAAGACTTGTTATTTAATTTTAATAATTTTATTGTCAAGACTTGATGTTATTTAAGACTTGTTATTTGTTTATATTTCTGCACAGATGTTTAAGGTTAGTTTGACCTAGGATTGTATTTATTATGTAGACAATGTAACCCTATAAGGGGAAGATTTATTTCTATCGATTGCATGGTTTGCATTATTATGGGTAGATAGATAGATGATATTTGTAAGTGAACACCAAATCCCATGGAACTACCTGGTCTCCCTACACCAATGGGAGAACCGACGACCATCTAAGCTGCGGTTGAGTCCTCAAAGAGAAACACCAATCCATAAGAGATGGAAATACCTGGGCTCCCCCATACAAAGGAGTACCGACGACCATCTGTGGTGCGATCAACCTCAGAGAGGAAAGCCACACTCCTCTCCACAACCACATACAGAAACAAGTCCCAAGACACCAAAGGGTAAGGAATATACACAGATTAACGATCCATTTTGAAAAATCCTGAGACATCTCAATGTCCATCCATTAAGGGGGAGTTCAGAATACATCAAGATCCAAGCCCTGGAGAAACATGCAAATATCAAGCAAGTAACAAGCACAACAAAAAAGGAAGTGAATCAATATATATTTCCCTGCCATATATAATGTTATTTGATATATACAATGTGTACTGTACATGACAAAAATGGATAAGCTAGTCTGTGCAGGAAAATACAAGCCCATCTACAATCAAATGGATATGTGTGCTATCAAATCCAACATAACATCTCTCTCTGAAGAAGGGGTAACGCTATGAGCTCCTGCCCAAGGGTATCAACACGAGATAACAGATTCACAGCCAACTGCATGGTGACACTATGCTCGTTAATATACGTGCTCATCTCTATAATGATATCAGTAGTATGAGACCTCACTGCAGTACTATCTGTAACATCGACATTTTGGGCAAATATAGCACTATCCTGCCCAATAATCAATGCATCTCTGGATGATCTAACCTCATCCTGCTCAGTAATAGCAGTGTCTCTATGAGCTAAGGTATCATCTCTCCAATAGAGCGACATCTCTCCCAACAAGAGCTGTCAACATCAAAGCCCTAGCCTGATCTCTTTTAAATGTCATCAGATGCAGACTCTACTCTAGATACTCTGCTCAGTGCGGGGTCATAGTAGCAGTCATACTGAGAGAATCCACACAAGCTGCTAACCCAGCAAATGGCTCCTCCTTAGTGGGAGAATTAACGTCCTCCATGGGCTCCCCACTGTCAAAATCAATCTTCGGCACGGTGGACACAACCCCAACTGATGTAATCTCTGCCTCCAACCATGCAGAATACACTGTGGAACGACTTGGATGGCTAATGAAAAAATCAACCCTCTCACGTTGAGCCTAACATGCATACACCCTGGATCTATCCTCTGCTGACAAATGCCGAGAAGATAAACGCTGACCTAATGCCACCTCAAAAGGATGAACGTCCTGAATGGTCGAACTGTGACATCACTAACCAGTGGGTGATACATGGTCTTGCCTCTTAAACAGCCTAGAGGGAGATAATCCATGCCAGGTGCATGAGTAATGAAGCTGTAGGGAGAACTAAGCCCTGTACACAACAAAATGTCAAATAGATTCTCGATCCATGCCAAGAAAACCGACCAGGATGCAGCGTCTGTACACTCCGCTGGCTGAAAGGAGTATGACATGGCTATCTCATGGGAAAAGCAGTACCCATGCCGTCAGTATAAGACCCCAACTTTTGTGAATAAAGATAAATTTTTCTATAAATATCATTTTGAATAATTATTGTGTTGATTTGTTATAATATTAAAGTTGTGGGTAATATTTATAAATTTTGCAAAGTATACAAGTTGTTATATTATATTCGATTGGTCGAGGAATATTCGTTTTAACAGGGAATATTCGTACGACGACACAATAATTGGTGGACCCCACAACGTAAGTATTGTCGGAATTAGAAAATGACAGAAATATCTTTTTATGAAAATAACGGCGGAAGTTTTACCGTTAACTGTTGAATTAACCGGTGTTAAAAGTACAGTAATACGTGTGGTTGCATAGTAGCACACAATATTTATTATTGATGCTTACGCGAGAAGTCACTCTGTTATACTCAATTATTGCTAAAGTAGTTGCTGCAATATATCTCTCATATTATTGATTCAATTATTGTCACAGTATCATCTGCATAATATTTTATATTATTAAATCAATAATTGAGATAACGAAGTTATTAATATTATTATTTGCAATATTGACGATGTCTAGAAGTTCTGTCAAGGAGAGGTTTGGTCACCTAATTGCGCGCCAATAGGAAAAAATCCTTATTAGAAAGCCCCCTTTTTCCTAGGAACGACCTGGTCGTTAAATACTGTGAATTATAATAATGATGAATAAATGTTGTTAAAATATTGAGGGGAATTTTATGAAGTATTTATAATAAATTTTGCTTATTATATGGACCCCATTTACCCATTTTTCAAAATAATGTATGTTATGAGTATGATAATATATATATATATATATATATATATATTATATGATGAAATTGACACTTTGGGGGGGGGGGGGCAAATGTTCACGGGTGTGTAATATATATATATATATATATATTATAAATGGTAGTATGATTAAGTTTTTGCTTTGTATATCACGGATGAATCTTGGAAACTAAAACTTTCCTCATTGCCGTAAATGGCAGGTAATATATATATATATATATATATTATATAAGTTTTGTTAAAAGAGGACGTCTGTGAATTGCAAGAGAGCAGCCCGCGAAAATTTTCAAATGTTCGTCCGTGAATTTCCTTGCACAGTGCCCCTTCAATTCTCCTATAAATAGGATGCTTAGTTAGAAATGAAAATCACACCAGAATCAGAGAATTCTTCTTCTATAATATTGTGCGTATTTCTTTCGAGTATTAGAAAGCTTTGAGCGTAGAAAATAGTGAAAGTTTTCTTCAAGAATATCTCCGCTATACCAGTTGGAATACTCTTCTTTTCAAGGTAAGGGATGTTATTTTTGTTCAATATTCGCTTGAAATAATATTTTCTTCCATACTCTGTAGTATGTAAGTAATATTATTTCGTTTTAGATTTCGAATTCTATACTCGTTTTGTTAAATTTTTGGCTTCTAAACTCCATGAAATTAGTAGAATATCCTTGATATTTACGCTTCATCCAGTATCTTTTCATAAAAATATTATTCTGAGTATTCTTGATAAGTTTTAACTTTTTCATGCCGGAGTACTATTCACGAGGTTACTATTCCTGAAGTACTATTCACGGGGTACTAGTCACTCAAGTACTATTCTCCCGGGGTACTATTCATGATAAAAATTGAATCGTTTTCGGTCCAAATTATTTTTGGTATAATATTATTCTTAAATTTTACTCCACAAAGCAGTATCATGTTGACAATTTGGACGTTATTGATTTTTGGATAAATTAAATTATAAATCTTTAAAAATTTATCCTTGAACTTGTTTTATTGAATTCTTATATCATTGTCATCATCCTCATGTTTATATTATGTTGAAAGTCATCGTATTCAGTAGTGCATAGATGGACTTGGTATGATTATGACCGGGGATTATTCAAAGATAATCATGATCGTAATGTTACAAATATTGTGGTAAAAGTCCTTATTAGCTCGTAGTGCATTGATGGGATGAGTTGTTGGCATGATCATGACCATTGATGAATACACGAATATCCTTGGCGTAGTAGTGCATGGATAATTTGTGGTCATGATACTAAAGAATATCCTCGTGGTAGAAGTGTGAGGGGTGATTCGATGATGTGAATTATTTATTGTCGAGTCTCAAATGATAAAAGTGATGAAAACCTTTTAAATCATAGAAGATAGTAGATTTTATACTCTACTTGACTCTTCTAATGGATTGCTTGTTTAACTGCAGATTAAACTTGATGTTTGTTATATTTTATCGGTTTAACATCGTTGAAGGCTAACGATAAATTATTCGCATTATCTTAGTCATAATATTTCTTACTGGGCTAGTTGAGCTCACCCTTTTGCTTTCATTGTTTTCTTCAAGAAATGAGAACGTAGCCGGGACTAGTCGGGGAACGGAGTGACGGTCCAAATGATAGCATTAGTAGTCCTCACTATTCTATGAAATAGTGTGATAATAAATGTATTGAGGACTCCATTTGAGTTCAATACTGTCTAGAAGACTATTCGTATTAAAACTCTCAGTTTATGTTTTGTCGTATTTTACACGACAGTTGTATGATTAAGTTGTATTTGAGTTTGTACCATATTTTTGGCGAATCAAGATGATTGATGTATACCTATTTTGGGGGCGTAACAGTTGGTATCAAAGCTTAGGGATATGATCCCTAGCTGAGATGTGAGACAAGAACTAGGAGGGGAGAGACGGGGAATTCCTTCGCTAGTATGACCTACCTAAGTTTATTTGGTATTTAATTGGTTGGTCAGGATATAGGGATAATATGTGACATGTCAATTAACCCTTGTTTTGTGGCAGTATTTGAAAATGACATCCGAGAATATTGAGAATAGCAATGGATCACAGGAGACCATTGAGTCACCACAAATGAATACCCAGGATAATGTGGAACAGGAAGACAATAATCCACAGGTAAACAACACTGATCAAATGATGAACGATGGGATGTTCAGAGGCTTTATGCAATTCATGCAACATCAGGCGAGAGCGGCACATGTCCAAAATGCAGGTGGAAACACTGACAACTCTCAGACGGTCACCGCTAAACAGTTTAAGGAGCTGGGACCACCGGAGTTTTTTGGAGAGCCAAAACCACTTAAGGTGGAGACGTGGATAAAGTAGATCTGCAAGATATTTGATGTCTTGGGATGCTCCGAGGAGCAAAAGGTTCCCTTTGCCACCTTCATGTTGCGAGCAGAGGCAGATTACTGGTTGGAATCTGTAAAGCATACTCAACTTGCCGCACTGAAGATGACTTGGGAGAAGTTCCAAGAATTGTTCAACAACAAGTACTTTCCCAAAAGTATTCGTCACATGAAAGAGGTAGAGTTCATTAAACTGGAGCAAAACAACATGACTATGTCGCAGTACGAAGCCAAGTTTGTCGAGTTGTCCCGGTTTGCATCCCACTTAGTTGATAATGATGAGAGAATGACGTGGATGTTTCTAAGAGGTTTAAAACCCGAGATACGTCAATACCTTATCTCTCACAAACTTTGCTTGTATTCAGATGTTGTGAATAGGGCTCAGTTATTGGAGCGCGATAATGAGTCAACCCAACCAAGAGAGAGCAGCCGATAAGTCGATAATACCAGTGGTAGCAGTCATCGAAGCGGTGACAACAAACGTGGAGGGAATCAACATGCCAGAAATGGTAACCACTTCGGTGGTAATCATGGCCAAGACAATAAGAATGGACATTTCAAGAAGAGGAGATTCAACAATGATGGAAAGATGTCAGCATCAGCACCCGTTGTTAAGGAAGGAGAACGACCACCTATCATATGCTTCAAATGCGGAGGGGAGGGACATATCAGTCCAAATTGTGCACAGCAGTCCAAAACGTGTTACAAAACGTCCAAAACGTGTTATAATGCGGGTCACTGTGACGCCCCCAAAATAGGTATACAACACCAATTCTGAGTCGCCAAATACATGGTACAGAAAGCAAACTACAACTTTATTATTACAATTGTCGTGCAAAATACGATAACACATACTGTGAGTTTAAATATAAATATTGTCTTCTAGACAATATCAACACTCAAATAAGTCCTAATTACAATTATTCAAATACTATTTTACAGAAATAGTGAGGACTGCTAAAACATCTTTCTAGAACCATCACTCCATACCCCGACTAGATCCTGGCTATGTTCTCACCTCATGAGAAGAAAATGGAACAAAAAGGAAAAGGGTGAGCTCAACTAGCCCAGTAAAGAATATTATGACTAAGATAATATACAACAAATTATCATTAGTCTTCAACATGGAAAAATCTGATAAAACATAATTGACAACAAGTTTTAGATCAAAACTGCAGCGAAAATAGCTATCCATTAGAAGAGTCAAGTAGAGAATGAGTTCTACTATCTTCTAAGATTTAAGAGTCCATCATCAATATTTTATCCCTGTAACAACAATCAATATACATCATTAATCGAATATTCATCTTTGCACTACAGGCCAAAGATATTCATTTGTATCACTAGTTGGTCATGTTCATCTCAACACCTGTTCATCTTTGCACTACGGGCCAAAGATATTCATTAGTTAATCATTCATCTTTGCACTACAGGCCAAAGATATTCAATAATATCATCATTAAGGACTGAGGATGATGAAAAACATTTTAGAGAACGAATCCAGTGAAACAGAAGGACAAATATTAGGGATTCGTGTTACAATTTATCCAAGATCACTAATACTTCATAATAACCAATTTTGAAGCAGAATTCAAAAATAACGATCAAAACATGGATACAATCAAAGATAGTAGCCAAAATAGACATCTTGGACAAAAAGGAAAATTTTTATTTTTCGGTGAATAGTGCCGTATATGTGAATAGTAACCCCGACACAAAAAGTTCCAAATTTGATTAAAAAGTTCACCAATATTTCAGCATAATGATATTGAAGAAAATAATATCATTTAAGAAGAAAATAACATCCCTTGCCTCAAAATAACGGTACTTCTGATCGGAATATCAGATCTAAAGCCGAAGGAAACTTGTACCGAACAGCAACTCTCAAAGTATCAAAATACTCACAAAAATACACTCGATAATCTAGAGAGAAAGAAAACTTGTTTCTGGTGTGATTTTCAATTCTAACCTAAACGTCTATTTATAGAAAAATGCTAGAACGCCAAAGGAGACTAAATAATAAAATAATAATATTATTTACACCAAACTTCTACGTGCGCTTTGTTGACAACTTCAACCCCTCAATTCTAAAATTTTAGCAGCCCATGTGCATTCAACACGAACCAAAATGTGGATCCCACCCATAATTTAATAAAAATCATTTTATTTTCCGAAACTTCAATAATTCATAGAAAATAGCCCGTTTATCAGAAAAATACGAATTTTATGTCCATTTCACACGAAATTGAATTCTCTACAACTTTGTATGTTTGAGTTTCTCCAAATTCCAAACTGAAAATATCCGAAACCCACAAACGGATGATTTTTAATACCTCCATTCTGACAAAAATACTGATAAAACACCTCAGCATTAATTCCTTCATTTATAACCACATAAAATAAATAAATCCATCATTTATATCCACATCAAATAAATATTTTTTTATCATATAAATCAATAATTAATTATACACAAATAATATTTCTGGTTGTCATAATTGTGACCACATAAAATAAATAAATCCATCATTTATATCCACATCAAATAAATATTTCTTTATCATATAAATCAATAATTAATTATTCATAAATAATATTACGTAATCACAATAATGACAACCAATCTATTCCCTAAGAAAGAGGGGCTTTCAATAAGGATTTCTCCTTCTTTGGCAAGCATGATTAGGTGACCAAACCTCTCTTCGATGTAATTTTCTAGACATTGCCAATAATGCTATCTAATAATATTATTCAAATAATATGAATTATTTATCCGATAATGGAAAATATCATGCGTTGACAATTATTGAAACAACAATAATATAAAATATCAACGCAGCAATTATTGAATCAATAAAATAAAATATTGAATAGTGATTACTGTAACAATTATTGAGTAGTGCCTTCTTATGTATGAATCAATAATTCAACAATACTGTGAAATACCGTGTGCTACTGTGCAACCACGCATATTACTGCATTTTAACCACCAGGTAATCCAATAGTGTTAACTGTAACAATTACGCCGTTATTTATAAAACTCAAACTTTGTCGTTTTCCTTCATCCAACCGTTTTTCGTTATGGGGCCCATAATTGACTGTGCCGTTGTACGGATATTCCCGACAAAAAGAATATTTCACGACCAAACGAATATTCCCCGATAAAAAGAATATTTTATAACCACTTGCTTATTTTGTAAAATGTGCACATTTCACCCATAACCAAAGCATTATATCAAATTAACCCTTATTAATTTAGAATAATGAATAGAGGAAAATTTAATTTTATTTATAATAAGTTGGGGTCTTACAGTCACCTAGCTCGATTTTGTCGTTCAGGGAAGACAAGTCCAGCTGGGATGGAGGCACCAAAGGCCATCCTAGAAACGTCAAAGCCGGTAGTGCAAGGGAGAGCGTTTGTCGTGACCTCCCAAAAAGCAAGGAACCCAAACGAGGTCATCACGGGTAAGCTAATCATAAACTCTAGTGAACTATATACCTTATTTGATACCGGTTCTACCCATTCTTTTATTTCTCCTACTTGCGCTCAACGTTTAAATTTGACTCCAGAGAAATTAGACTTTGACTTATCTGTTGAAACTTCATTGGGAGAAACCTTCATTACATCCACTGTTTATAAGTTTTGTTTGGTTCAAATCGGTACCCTCACATTACCTGTCGATCTAATTTTATTGAAAATACTTGCATTTGACGTAATTCTAGGGATTGATTTGTTAACTACTCATCATGTAAAAATTGATTGTTTTTGTAAGGTTGTTAGCTTTCATATTCCTAACCAACCTATTATGCGAATTCAAGCAACCAAACCATTAAAATCAATCACTGTCATCTCAAGCCATAAAGCTATTCGTTTATTTAAAAATGGATGTCAAGCTTTCTTAGCTCATGTCACAGATTTAAACAAAAATACGTCAGTTTTGAATGATATTTCTATTGTTAATTAATTTCCTGACGTATTCCTTGAAGAACTTCCTGGCCTACCCCCAGAGCGTGAAATTGAATTTTGTATAGACCTTGAACCCGATATAAAACCCATTTCCAAAGCCCCATATCGAATGGCTCCTATTGAACTTCAGAAGTTAAAGACCCAACTGCAGGAATTGTTAGACATCGGTTTTATTCGTTCTAGTACTTCTCCTTGGGGTGCTCCTGTTCTATTCGTGAAGAAGAAAGATGGGAGTATGCGACTTTGTATTGATTATCGAGAGTTGAACCATGTCACCATCAAAAATAGGTACCCGTTGCCTCGTATTGATGACCTGTTTGACCAGTTACAATGCCCCAAATTCTTTTCAAAGATTGATCTTCGTTCCGGATATCACCAATTAAAGATTAAAACCGATGACATTCCAAAGATGACTTTTAGAACTCGGTACGGGCATTATGAATTCCTAGTTATGTCTTTTGGATTGACTAATGCTCCTGCTGCCTTCATGGATATGATGAACTGAGTATTCAAGGAATATTTGGATTATTTTATGGTTGTCTTAATCGATGACATTCTCATATACTCCAAAAGCCGTGAAGACCATGAGCAACACTTGAGGGTGATACTCCAAAAGCTTCGTGAAAACAAGCTATATGCCAAGTTGAAGAAATGTGAATTCTGGCTTGAGGAAGTTACATTTCTTGGGCATGTGATATCAAATCACGGAATATCTGTTGACTCGACAAAGATTGAAGCAATTCAAAGTCGAGCAACCTAAATCAAATGGCCAAAATCGTAGCTTTCTCGGCTTAGCTGGTTATTATCGGAGATTCGTAGAAGGGTTTTCTCAAATCGCTACTCCATTAACTCAGCTGACTCAGAAAGATATAAAATTCGGTTGGAGCGAGGAATGTGAGAAGAGTTTTCAAGAACTCAAGAGGAGACTCATTTCAGCACCTATTTTGACAATACCATCCGGCTCGGAGGATTTGTCATCTCTGATGATGCTTGTGCAAAGGGTTAGGATGTGTTCTCATGCAACATGGGAAAGTCATAGCCCATGCCTCTTATCAACTCAAAGAATATGAGAGGAATTATCCTACTCATGATCTAGAGTTAGCAGCTGTTGTCTTCGCACTTAAAATTTGGAGGCATTACTTGTATGGGGAGAAAGTGGATATCTATACGAATCATAAAAGCCTCAAATATTTCTTCACCCAAAAGGAACTCAATATGCGGCAACGACGTTGACTTGAGCTATTAAAAGATTATGATCATACCATTCAATACCACCCTAGAAAAGCGAACGTGGTAGCTGACGCATTGAGTAGAAGATCATATACAGGTACGAGTGCGTTATTGTCAACACAAAGGCCTATTTTGTATGACTTGCAAAGGATGGAGATAGAGTTAAAGACTCTAGGGACCTTTGTGATGATGGCAAACATACGAGTAGAACCGACTTTAATCGATAAAGTTAAAGCTGCTCAAGTTAAAGACCTGGAGCTGATGCGTATGACGAAGAAAGTGCAAGAAGGTGTTATGTCGGAAGCAAAAATCGATGAAGAAGGAATACTTCGAGTTAACTCCAGACTTTATGTTCATAACGACCCTGATTTAAAGAATAAAATCATGATGGAGGCGCACAACACACCATTTGCAATCCATCCTGGAAGTACCAAATTGTATTGTGATCTTCGACATACATTTTGGTGGAGCAATATGAAGAGAGAGCTCGCAAAGTTTATCTCAAGGTGTCTAACTTGTCAACGAGTCAAGGCAGAGCATCAAGTGCCAAAAGGTCCATTGCAACCACTTGAAATTCCTGAATGGAAGTGGGAACACATTACCATGGATTTCATTACTGGTCTTCCCAAGGTTTCTCAAGGCATAGATGCAATTTGGGTCATTGTTGATAGATTGGCCAAATCTGCTCATTTCTTACCTATATGAGAAACTTATACACTTGAACGTCTTGCTCGTATGTATATAAACGAGATTATAAGATTGGATGGTATGGCAGTATCCATTATTTTTGATCGAGACCCAAGATTCACTTCAAGATTTTGGGTTAGTTTACAAAGAGCTATTGGCACGGATTTATGATTTAGTTCGGCATATCATCCTCAAATGGACTGGCAGTCGGAGAGGACTATTCAAACTCTTGAGGATCTATTAAGACTCTATGTCCTTGACTTCAAAGGAAGTTTGGACAAGTTCTTGCCATTAGTGGAATTCTCCTACAATAATAGTTATCAAGCAAGTATCGGCATGGCTCCATTTGAGGCGTTGTATGGAAGAAAGTGTCGTTCTCTAGTATGCTGGGATGAGGTGGGTGAAGCAATGTTGTTGGGACCGGAGTTGGTACGTATGACTATAGAAAAGATTCAAACGATCCGACAACGTATAAAAATCTCACAAGATTGACAAAAGAGTTATGCTTTTCTTCATCGAAAAGACGTGGAATTCAATATTGGAGATCATGTGTTGTTACGTGTTGCTCCATGGAAAGAAGTTACGAGATTTGGAAAGAGAGGAAAGCTCAATCCTCGATTCATTGGCCCATTTTTAATCCTCGATCAAGTAGGAACTGTGGCCTATAGACTCGCTCTATCGCCAAGTATGTCTCGTGTTCATAATGTTTTTCACATATCCATGTTATATAAATATGTGGAAGACCCGAACCACATCATTGAGTTAGAACCGGACGAAATAGCGGAAGATTTAACGTATGAAGAGGTTCCTGTTAAAATCTTGGATAAGAAGGAGCATAATTTGCGCTCCAAGGTTATACTTCAAGTCAAAGTTTTGTGGAGAAACCAAGATGTTGAGGAAATGACCTAGGAGTTAGAATCTGAAATGAAATCAAGGTATCCTCACCTATTCGTCATACCAGGTATGTACCCTAATTTCGAGGGAAAAATTTCATAAGAAGGGGAGGTTGTAAGACCCCAACTTTTATGAATAAAGATGAATTTTTCTATAAATATCATTTTGAATAATTATTGTGTTGATTTGTTATAATATTAAAGTTGTGGGTAATATTTATAAATTTTGCAAAGTACGCAAGTTGTTATATTATATTCGATTGGTCGGGGAATATTCATTTTAACAGGGAATATTCGTACGACGACACAATCATTGGTGGACCCCACAACGGAAGTATTGTCAGAATTAGAAAACGACAAAAATATCTTTTTATGAAAATAACGGCGGAAGTTTTACCGCTAACTGTTGAATTAACCGGTGTTAAAAAAATGCGATGTCTGGCGTGGTTGCATAGTAGCACCTGCAGTATTGATTATTGATGCTTTTGTGAGAAGTCACCGATTATACTCAATTATTGCTATAGTAGTTGCTGCATCATATCTCTCATATTATTGATTCAATTATTATCATATTATCATATGCATAATATTTTATATTATTAAAGCAATAATTGAGATGTTGAATTTATTAATATTATTATTTATAATATTGACGATGTCTAGAAGTTATGTCAAGGAGAGGTTTGGTCACCTAATTGCGCGCCAATAGGGAGAAATCCTTATTGGAAAGCCCCCTCTTTATTAGGAACGACCTGGTCGTTAAATATTGTGAATTATAATAATGATGAATAAATGTTGTTAAAATATTGAGGGGATTTTTATGAAGTATTTATTATAAATTTTGCTTATTATATGGACCCCCATTTACCCATTTTTCAAAATAATGTGTGTTATGAGTATGATATATATATATATATATATATATATATATATTATAAGTTTTGTTTTACTTGAATATTATATTCTTATTTTTTAAAAGAGGACATTTGTGAATTGCAAGAGAGCAGCCCGAGAAAATTTTCAAATGTTCGTCCGTGAATTTCCTTGCACGCTGCCCCTTCAATTCTCTTATAAATAGGATGCTTAGTTAGAATTGAAAATCACACCAGAATCAGAGAACTCTTCTTCTATAATATTAATCGTATTTCTTTCGAGTTTTAGAAAGTTTTGAGCGTAGAAAATAGTGAAAGTTTTCTTCAAGAATATCCTCGCTATACTAGTTGAAATACTCTTCTTTTCAAGTAAGGGATGTTATTTTTGTTCAATATTCGCTTGAAATAATATTTTCTTCCATACTCTGTAGTATGTAAGTAATATTATTTCATTTCATATTTCAAATTCTATACTCGTTTTGTTAAAGTTTTGGCTTTTAAACTCCATGAAATTAGTAGAATATCCTTGATTTTTGTGCTTCATCCAGTATCTTTTCATGAAAATATTATTATGAGCATTCTTGATAAATTCTAACTTTTTCATGCTGGAATACTATTCACGGGGTTACTATTTCTGAAGTACTATTCACGGGATACTATTCACTCGAGTACTATTCACCCAGGGTACTATTCATGATAAAAATTAATTCGTTTTCGGTCCAAATTATTTTTGGTACAATATTATTCTTAAATTTTACTCCACAAAGCAGTATCATGTTGACAATTTGGACGTTATTGATTTCTGGATAAATTAAATTATAAATCTTTAAATTTTTTCCTTGAACTTGTTTTATTGAATTCTTATATCATTGTCATCATCCTCATGTTTATATTATGTTGAAAGTCATCTGTGGCCTGTGTAACACCCCAGAAAAATGAACCTTTTATAAATACTTTTAATAATGAATAAAATAAAGTTGTCATTGTATAATGTGTATTCATTATATGAAGGTAATGAATGTAAGTATAATACGACGTATTGTACTATTAAGAATGGAGAATGAAATAACGTATATTACGAATTAATATACGAGTTAGCATACGAGAATTATACGTGGTGTATATATTTTAAGTTATTAATTAAAGGTAATGAACTTGTAGGATTATTAACCTAATAGTATAAGTCCAATGGAAGTGATACTCAAGCCCAAGTGTTTGATGGATCATGAGTTCAAACTATGGTAGCATAAGCCCAACAAGAAAGTAGTTAGATTAATTAACAAAGCCCAATGAAAAGCCATGATCCATGGGGCAAACCAAGGGTGAAATGGGTAGACTTGATGGGCAAACATTTTGTTTGGTGCCCAAGTGTGTGATGAGCAAGAAAGGGAAGTGGCTAGCAAGTTAACTTAGTTGTAAGGTAATGAATAGTAAGGAGGTGGAATGAGGAGGTGGATTAAAGGAGGTGGGATGTTTAAAGTCCATAATGCCCTAGCTTTTGGTTGCCTATAAATACCAAGCCTCATTTCAATTGTTGGTTGATATTTCATCCAACACTTTTCTCTCAAGATAAGCTTATTATTTGGTAGAGAGAATAAGCCACTTAAGCACTTATAAGCCACTTTAACCTTTGTTAGATTTTCCAAAGTGAATTGAAGTCATAGTCTTCAAGGGTAAGACTCATATTTTTTATCTTTATCTCTTCTATGATAGGATTGATAGAGAAGGGGGATTGTTTGATAATAACATATAATAATTTATTAATGAATGGACTTAAGTCGAATAAGTTGAATAAGCAACTTGAACTTTAATAAGTTGTTACAATCATGAAGAACTTAGAATATGTTTGGTATATGATATTAGTATGTTGAATATAGTATGAGAACATTGATTGATGTACTTAAGTTCATAGAAAGTCATAAGCATGAGGAATTGTAGTTCATAAGGTAAATAAGTCATTGACTTATGAGAATAAGTCAAAACCTACTTTGATTATAAGTTGGTGTATTAAATAACTTGTAATGGTCATATGTTGGTTGAAATCCATTTAGAATCATTCAGAATGTAGTTTTGCCGGGATACACACGATTGGACGATTATCATCGAATTCGTGAAATTCTAGGAATGGAAGTCGTATTTTGTGTTTGAAGTTGGAAACGTTGGTTTTCGATGGAGACAAGTCATATTTGGCATTATAGAGTTACGGACTCGAAAATGACCGAATTCCGACTTAGAACGAAGAAACGAGCGTTGAACGTTCACGGACGTTTATCGTTTTAATTAAAAATGAACTCATAGATGAAATTTTAGCAAACGAAGTCAAATAGATAAAATTCTTGCATGAACGCATAGAGTACAGAATTTGTGAACTGTAGGCTTTTGAACAAGCCAATTCGGACTTATATCGAAGAAGTTATGAGTCCGGGAGTTTCGTAAAATTTTTAAACTTTGCAAACTATCTGAGGCACATAGTCAGTGGCTGCGGTAAGCGCAACTCAAACCTAAAAGCCCGCAGCACCGCAAGCGCATGAGATCGAAACGCATCATCGCTAACTCGCTACCGCTGCTGCATGAGATAATGAACAAATGATGGCGCCAGCAAATACCATATATATCCGAAAAGGCCGACATCGCTAACTTTCATAGCCTTGTACGAGATAAAAAGTAATGGGTGAAATGCAATGCCAACCCTAAGCGCAATGAAAAAGAAAGAATAATTACAAGTACAGAATAAAAGGGAACTTTATAGTAATGAACTAAGGTGTTAATATGACATTGTTAAGGCATTGTAAGACACTTAATGTATGATGATTAGAGGTTAATAATCAGTTGAATGTGAACGTAATGTGAATGACATAATGAAAAACCAGAAATCATAATAACAGATCTAAGTCAGGATTTAGATTGAGATGAAGGGTAAGATATATTAGTATACATACTTGATTATATATGACCTAATGTGGTACGTTATATGATTATGTATTGTAGAAACGTAGAGACTTAAAGTGTACATGTGTTTATCAATAAGCAGACACTGAAGGCAAGTATTCTAACCCTTGTTCTAGTTCAGCCTGGAAAAGTTTTGTAATTCATGTATTCTTTCACATGAAGTCTTGAATGATGAAGTCTAAAGCCAACTCTTTCGGCTAGACTTATATTATGATTCTGTCAAGCATGATTTATGTTTACCGAGTTATATTGGTATGGTTTTCAATTGAAGACCAAGTATGCTAAAATGTTTTTGTCATTTAATGACAGGCACATGAGGTTGCCACAACTTAAACGTATACACATTTAATGAATGTAGTGTTGATCAACATAGAGTACTATGGGCTGATCACCCAGAAGTGCTCGTAAGCTATGCCGGATTTACGGACTTAGTGTCGGGTTGTCCTTTTTAAATGAAATTATGAACTGCTCACAGTCTTGAGCCTTAGTTGATATTCTACTGAATATTGTTGTTGGAAAACATTTTGAATGAAAAGAAGTGCTATTTTGAATTATCGATAGTACTTCATAACTATTGTTCAGTTACTGAAGATATATGAGTTCTATGTTTCAAGCATGTTGTTTATTAGAATTGTAGTACTTGCTAAGATAGTCATACTCACTCTTGCTTGAACCATATGAACACAGCCATGATCGAGCAGACCAAAGGCTCAGGCAAGGGCAAGGGCAAGGTGAAGATGAACCCTTAGATTGCTTATGTAATAGTATAGATGAACGATTGTAATATATTTGATATTATGACAAGAACAAACGAATGGGTTACAAAGAACCTGGGAAATGTAATATTATTTTGGATATATAGAAGTTATATTAGTCCTTTTGAGACTATTCAATTGAATGAATGAATAAATGGTAGTACCATGTAGCACCAATTGTCGGGTTAGAAGAGACCCGGATTTGGGGGCGTCACAGGTTGGTATCAAAGCATTAGGTTATAAAACTTAAGGGGGAATTAAAAACCTTAAGTCATAACCTTAGGGGAGGTCAAAGAAGTATAAGAAGAAAATAACCTTATAAAAAAATGCATTATGATTATGTTATGTGTTTTTATTATTATACTGACGTGTACTAATCAACTTAATTATTTTGTGTAGATGTCAGGAGTAAATGGAATGTTTGTAGATGGTCAAGCCATTAGTGAAGAATCGATGAACCAAGTAGAGGTTATACCGAACCCCATAGCGGCAGAGCCTGAAGTTGTGATTATTGAGTTTGGAGACTCGGATAATGCTGACTACATGTCAGTATTCGACGGGATGATAGAGGAGGAAGTAGAGACAGTGTCCTTTAATCCAGTGGCTATGGCAGAGGAGATAGCTCCTAGGGGGTCGATAATGTCTCTTTTCATGTCAGTGTTGGATAGAAATATCCATTACGGTCAGGAAGTCAAGGAGCAGAAAGCAGAGCTCCAAATGGTTATAGAGGACAAGACTGATGTCGAGTCCATGTGGGAGCAAGAACATGACGAGAGGATTTTGGCTAAGGACAAAGTCCACGATTTAAAGCACGAGGTCTTTGAGCTCAAGGAGGAGCTAAAGACGAAGGTGCAGAAGATAGGGAGGATGTCCTATATCTATAGGAGTTCTCATACAGATTTCCAGCAGCAGGTAGCTGGATATCCTGTGGAGGTGGGGCAAACACGGCATACTATTAGTCGTGATATTATTATCGGTCTTGCCAAGGCAGATTTTGAAAATGCCTTGAGGCATATGTAAACTAATAGTAGTTAGAGTAATATGTAAATATTTTGTAAGTAGTAGTGACGTAAAGCCCTTTTTTAATAGTAAAGGGTAGTCTTTTGTAAATCCCAATTTTTGGAAAGCGATAGCGGAAAAATAATGTAAGCAGCTTAGGCTGTGTATGTAACCGATGTAGTATTATACTACGAGAATGAATATAAAGACCTTTTTATGGAAAGAAATGAGTTATGGTTAATATTAATGATAACTAATAAAGAAAGGAATAATAACGAAATATGTTTATTATATCAGCAAAATTCTGCCAAGAAGAGTGCAACATAATCAATATGCGAGCGTAAATCAACCGGAGGGAGGTCCGATTAATCCGATGCAGGAGTTTGTTAACCTAATAACAGCTGCCTTTAATAGAACAGGGGCTAATATCCCCGTAAATCCAAGAGTAGCACGAGCTACTACCTTTAAGGATTTCAAGAGCGTGGGTCCGCCGGAGTTCAAAGGAACTACGGACCCTATTGAAGCCCAAACATGGTTTAAGGAGATAAAGAAGGCATTTGTAATAGAAAATGTCGATGAGGCCCAAAAGGTTGCCTTTGCGACCTATATGATGAAGGGAGAGGCCAACTTTTGGTGGGAAGCCAATCAGGCTAGGGTCGGGATAGCGAATCTGACATGGGATATGTTCAAGGAGATATTCTTCGAGAACTACTTTCCCACGAGCATGCAAGGAAGGATGGAGATGCGGTTTCTGGAGTTGAAACAAGGGGATATGACGGTTCCCCAATACGCCGCCAAGTTTAATGAACTGGCAAGGTTCGCTCCACATCAAGTGGATACTGAGGTGAGGAAGGCGCGTCAGTTCGAAGCAGGGCTTGAAACCCTGACTCTATAATTGCATATCAGTGTTCCAAAGTACTTCTTTTGGGACCGTTTTAGAGAAGGCGATAATCGCTGAAGGTGGTAGTGAGGCATTGAGCCAGTACCACGAAGATAAGAAGAGTAAGGGGAAAGTAGACGGGAGAGTAAAGATCAAGGGAGCAAGTGGTAGTGGCGAGGGTCAGAGGAGGAAGGTATTTAGCTCTGGGAATACCGGAGTGAAGCAAGGAGACCCGAAGAGAAGAATGGAGGCCTGCAAGACCTGTGGGAAGACTAACTTAGGAGTCTGTCTCAAGGGGAAGGCCGTCTGTTACAACTGTGGACAGGAGGGGCATATTGCGCCTAATTGTTCAAGTCCGAAGAAGAACCATGGATGCTTTGTGTGTGGATCAACTGACCACATGGCAAAGAACTGCCCGAAGAAGGGGACAGATGGGAACCAGGACACTAATAGCGGTAAGTTAGCTATTAGTGGACTAGCGCAGCTGGGTAGGCCGATGGGTCGTACCTTTAACATGACAGTCCAAGATGAAGTCGCATCAGGGGACGTCGTCACAGGTATTATTTCGATCAACGATATCAATGCGTACGTGCTGTTTGATTCGGGTGCTACTTGTTCGTTTATAGCATACGATTTTGCTAGACGATTAGGATTACTTTCTGAAAAATTGCTTATACCTTTAAATATTAAGGTAGCAAACGAAGAAATAATTCCTGTTGAAGATGTTCATAAGAGTTGTTGTGTAGATATACGAGGTTGTAAATTATCAGTAGATTTATTACCGATAAAGTTAGGAGAATTCGATGTAATTCTTGGAATGGATTGGTTAGTAAACCATGGGGCAATTATAGATTTTCAAAATAAATGTGTGAACATTAAGATGTTAGAACAACCTCGAGTAGTATTATACGGTAATAGATCACCGAGACGTTCGTGTTGTCTAACCATGACACAAACTAGGAAATTACTGAGAAAGGGATGCGTAGGTTATCTGTGTCATGTTGTTGATACCCAGAGAGTGGTAGCAACCATGGAACAAATACCTATAGTGAGAGAATTCGTTGATGTATTTTCGAGTGAATTGTCGGATCTTCCGCCGGATAGGGAGATAGAGTTTGTGATAGACATTGTGCCAGGAGCGGCACCAGTTTCCAGGGCACCGTATCATATGGCGCCAATGGAGATGAAGGAGTTGATGGTGCGATTGCAAGAACTCATTAGACAGAAGTACATTCAACCCGAGTGTTTCGCCGTAGGGGAGCACCCAGATCGCTTTGTCAAGAAGAAGGACGGATCGTTAAGACCTGTATCGACTATCGAGAGTTGAACAAGTTAACGATAAAGAATAAATACCCATTGCCTGTGATCGATGATCTCTTTGATCATTGAAAGGGCTAAGTATTTTCTAAAATAGATTTAAGAACGGGGTATCACCAGTTGAAGGCTAGGAAGGAGGATGTACCAAAGACAACATTCAGGACTCGTTATGGTCATTACGAGTTTCTAGTGATGTCGTTTGGGTTGACAAATGCACCAGCTACATTCATGGATATGATGAACAGAGTGTTCAAACAATATTTAGACAAGTTCGTCGTGGTGTTTATAGATGATATTCTAGTCTATTCTAAGACGCTAAACGATCATGCTGAATATCTTAGATTAGTGTTGGAGACACTTAGAAGGAGAAGTTGTATGTAAAGTTCACTAAGTGTGAATTTTAGTTGGAGAAGGTGCAGTTTTTAGGTCATGTCATTGACCATGAGGGAATTTCAGTAGATCCAGCGAAGGTGGAAGCTGTGATGAATTGGGAACAACCGAAAACGCCGACTGAGGTGCGGAGTTTCCTAGGGTTAGCTGGTTACTATCGAAGATTTATCCAGGATTTTTCAAAGATAGCTACTCAGTTGACTAACTTGACGAGGAAGACGGTGAAATACGCTTGGACTGACAAGTGCGAGTACAGTTTTCAAGAACTGAAGAATAGATTGAGTGAAGCGCCTGTTTTGTCATTACCCGATGACACTGGAAATTTTGTAGTTTATAGCGATGCTTCGCATAGAGGACTTGGTTGTGTACTCATGCAGCATGGCAAGGTCATTGCGTATGCATCTAGGTAGTTGAAGGATTATGAGAAAATTTACCCTACTCATGATCTGGAACTGGCCGCAATAGTTTTTGCTCTAAAGATATGGAGATATTATCTTTATGGAGAAAAATGTGAGATATACACGGACCACAAGAGTCTAAAATATATCTTCACACAGAAGGAGTTGAATATGAGGCAGATGAGATGGCTGAAGTTGATAAAGGATTACGACTGTGAAATCCTGTATCATCCGGGAAAAGCCAATGTAGTTGCCGACGCCTTAAGTAGAAAGGGTCGGGAAACGTTGTCTTTGTTAACGGCTCAAACTGAGTTAATAACAGAGATGGATAGGATGGAGTTGGAAGTGAAGCTGCCAAGTGAAGGTGGACAAATGCTATTTGCGACGGAGATGCAATCTACCATCGTAGAAAGAGTTAAGGAGGCACAACTTAAAATTGATGAGTGCGACCAAATAAAGGAGCGGCTAGCCAATGAAAAAGATACTAAGTACAGTCTTGATAATGAGGGATTATTGAGATTTGAAGGAAGAATTTGGGTTCCAAATGAGACGAAATTAAAGGAGCAGGTGTTGCAAGAGGCTCATAGTTCGAGGTTTTCGATTCATCCTGGTAGCACTAAGATGTATCAAGATCTTCGACATAGTTTTCGGTACGTAGAACATAAAGAGAGAGATTGAATATGTGAGTAGGTGCTTGACTTATCGAGAGTTAAGTAGAACATCAATGACCTAGTGGCTTGCTACAGTCATTAGAAATTTCGGAGTAGAAATGGGAGAATATCACGATGGATTTTGTGGTGGGACTTCCGACTACTCAGAAGGGGTATGATGCGATTTGGGTAATAGTGGACCAGTTGACGAAGTCGGCTCACTTTTTACCAATTAGGGTTAAGTATAACTTAGATCAATTAGCTGGACTTTATATTAAGGAAATAATCTCTAGACATGGGGTGTCAGTATCGATTGTGTCAGATCGTGATCCACGATTCACGTCGAACTTTTGGAGGAGTCTACAAGAGCAGTTAGGAACGCAATTGAATTTGAGTACAGCGTATCATCCACAAACGGATGGACAGAGCGAGATGACAATTCAGACGTTAGAAGATATGCTAAGATCTTGCGTCATAGATTTCAAGGGTAGTTGGGATTATCATCTACCATTAGTGGAGTTTGCGTATAACAATAGTTATCATGCAAGCATAGGTATGCCGCCTTACGAAGCATTGTATAGGAGGAAATACAAAACGCCACTGTATTGGGATGAGGTAGGGGAACATAGAATGTTGGGACCAGAATTGGTACAACAGACAGCGGACATTGTCAAGAAGATACAAATACGTCTTCTAGCAGCTCAAGACAGACAGAAGAAGTTTACGGATCCGCATAGAGAGAATCGGGAGTTTAAAGTAGGTTCGTACGTATTCCTAAAAGTATCTCCCCGGAAAGGAAAGATACGTTTTGGAAAGAAGGGAAAGTTAAGTCCAAGGTTCATAGGACCTTTTGAGGTATTAAAACGGGTGGGTGAGGTAGCTTATATGATAGCATTACCTCTAGACCTAGAACAAATACATAATGTATTTCACGTATCCATGTTACGTCCTTATAAGCCATATTATAAGCACGTGATAGAATATGAGCCTATTCTTATCGAGAAAGACTTAACGTATGAGGAAACGCCGATTAAAATTATTGATAGAAAAGAACAAGTACTGCGGAATAAAATCATACCTTCAGTGAAGGTGATATAGAAGAGCCACGATGTAGAAGAAGCAACGTGGGAGTTAGAAGAAATGATGACTCATTTATTTGTGTAATTTTATTTTATTTAGCGAGATTCGGGGGACGAGAATCCTTATAATCTATATAGGGGGAGAATGTAACGCCCGTAAAATCGAACCTTTGTAAATACTTTTAATAATGAATAAAATAATATTATTTATTATTATTATTATGTATTCGTAAGATGATTGTCGTTCTATAACCTAGAAACCCCAAAACGTCGTAGTATTTTAACTATGTGAGAGAATTAAAGTGTTTGAATTTCTAAGACGAAAATAAAAGCTTTCTGAGAAATTTTCTGAAAAACACTATTCATCGATTTTTGATTGGGAATTATTTTTGTACTTCCGAGAAATACGTAATGTTATAATATCAAGGTGAGATGGATTATGTAATAATAATCTAAGTATGGAAAACATAATATTTCGCATGTGGACCTAATTTGGGGAACGTTAGATTTATTAAGCGTTAAGGAAGAAAGTTGTGATCGTATAATGTGTATTCATTATATGAAGGTAATGAATGTAAGTATAATACGACGTATTGTACTATTAAGAATGGAGAATGAAATAACGTATATTACGAATTAATATACGAGTTAGCATACGAGAATTATATGTGGTGTATATATGTTAAGTTATTAATTAAAGGTAATGGACTTGTAGGATTATTAACCTAATAGTATAAGTCCAATGGAAGTGATACTCAAGCCCAAGTGTTTGATGGATCATGAGTCTAAACTATGGTAGAATAAGCCCAACAAGAAAGTAGTTAGATTAATTAACAAAGCCCAATGAAAAGCCATGATCCATGGGGCAAACCAAGGGTGAAATGGGTAGACTTGATGGGCAAACATTTTGTTTGGTGCCCAAGTGTTGTGATGAGCAAGAAAGGGAAGTGGCTAGAAAGTTAACTTAGTTGTAAGGTAATGAATAGTAAGGAGGTGGAATGAGGAGGTGGATTAAAGGAGGTGGGATGTTTAAAGTCCATAATGCCCTAGCTTTTGGTTTCCTATAAATACCAAGCATCATTTCAATTGTTGGTTGTTATTTCATCCAACACTTTTCTCTCAAGATAAGCTACTTATTTGGTAGAGAGAATAAGCCACTTAAGCACTTATAAGCCACTTCAACCTTTGTTAGATTTTCCAAAGTGAATTGAAGTCATAGTCTTCAAGGGTAAGACTCATACTTTTTTATCTTTATCTCTTCTATTATAGGATTGATGGAGAAGGGGGATTGTTTGATAATAACATATAATAAGTTATTAATGAATGGACTTAAGCCGAATAAGTTGAATAAGCAACTTGAACTTTAATAAGTTGTTAGAATCATGAAGAACTTAGCATATGTTTGACATATGATATTAGTATGTTGAATATAGTATGAGAACATTGATTGATGGACTTAAGTTCATAGAAAGTCATAAGCATGAGGAATTATAGTTCATAAGGTAAATAAGTCATTGACTTATGAGAATAAGTCAAAACCTACTTTGATTATAAGTTGGTATAATAAGTAACTTGTAATGGTCATATGTTGGTTGAAATCCATTTAGAATCATTAAGAATGTAGTTTTGCCGGGATACACACGATTGGACGATTATCGTCGAATTCGTGAAATTCTTGGAATGGAAGTCGTATTTTATGTTTGAAGTCAGAAACGTTGGTTTTCGATGGAGACAAGTCATTTGGCATTATAGAGTTGCGGACTCAAAAATGACCGAATTCCGACTTAGAACGAAGAAACGAGTGTTGAACGTTCACAGACGTTTATCGTTTTCATTAAAAATGAACTCATAGGTGAAATTTTAGCAAACAAAGTCAAATAGATAAAATTCTTGCATGAACGCATAGAGTACATAATTTGTGAACCGTAGGCTTTTGAAAGAGCCAATTCGAACTTATAACGAAGAAGTTATGAGTTCGGGAGTTTCGTATAATTTTCAAACTTTGCAAACTATCTGAGGCACAAAGTCCGCCCCACGACGCGACTCACATGACCTAAAATCCGTACCACGTCACGACAGAGGCTAGGTGCAGATATCGCTAACTCACGCACGCAATGACTTGAGATAATGAACTAATGATGGTGCCGCAACGCTATGTCCGGAGGCCAGACAATGCCAACTCGCGCCGCAGCGCGAGATAAAGAGTAATGGGTGGCGCCGTAGCGCCAACCCTAGGCAATGGACAGTAAAGAATAATTACAAGTATAGAATGAAAGGGAACTTTATAGTAATGAACTAAGGTGTTAATATAACATTGTTAAGGAATTGTAAGACACTTAATGTATGATGATTAAAGGTTAATAATTAGTTAAATGTGAACGTAATGTGAATGACATAATGAAAAATCAAAAATCATAATAACAGATCTAAGTCAGGATTTAGATTGAGATGAAGGGTAAGATATATTAGTATACATACTTGATTATATATGACCTAATGTGGTACATTATATGATCATGTATTGTAGAAACGTAGAGACTTAAAGTGTACGTGTGTTAATCATTAAGCAGACGCTGAAGGCAAGTATTCTAATCCTTATTCCAGTTCAGTCTGGACAAGTTTTGTAATTCATGTATTCTTTCACATGAAGTCTTGAATGATGAAGTCTAAAGCCAACTCTTTCGGCTAGACTTATATTATGATTCTGTCAAGCATGATTTATGTTTACCGAGTTATATTGGTATGGTTTTCAATCGAAGACCAAGTATGCTAAAATGTTTTTGTCGTTTAACGACAGGCACGTGAGGTTGCCACAACTTAAACGTATTCACGTTTAATGAATGTAGTATTGATCAACATAGAGTACTATGGGTGATCACCCGTAAGCGCTTTCGTAAGCTATCTTTGGATTTTCGGACTTAGTGCTTGGGTTGTCCTTTTCAAAAGAAATTATGAACTGCTCACAGTCTTGAGCCTTAGTTGATATTCTACTGAATATTGTTGTTGGAAAACGTTTTGAATGAAAAGAAGTGCTATTTTGAATTATCGATAGTACTTCGTAACTATTGTTCAGTTACTGAAGATATATGAGTTCTATGTTTCAAGCATGTTGTTTATTAGAATTGTAGTACTTGCTGAGCTAGTCATGCTCACTCTTGCTTGAACCATATGAACACAGCCAAGATTGAGCGGACGAAGGCTCAGGCAAGGACAAGGGCAAGGCAAAGACGAACCCTTAGATTGTTTATGTAATAGTATAGATGAACGATTGTAATATATTTGATATTATGACAAGAACAAACGAATGGGTTACAAAGAACCTTGGAAATGTAATATTATTTTGGATATATAGAAGTTATATTAGTCCTTTTGAGACTATTCAATTGAATGAATGGTAGTACCATGTAGCATCATCTATCGGGTTAGAAGAGACCCAGATTTGGGGGTGTCACAGCCTGTAGTGCATAGATGGACTTGGTATGATTATGACCAGGGATTATTCGGTATAATCATGACCGTAATGTTACAAATGATGTGGTAAAAGTCCTCTTTGGCCCGTAGTGCATTGATGGACAGTTATTGGCATGATCATGACCATTGATGAATACACGAATATCCTTGGCCCGTAGTGCATGGATAATTTATGGTCGTGATACTAAAGAATATCCTAGGCCGTAGTGCATGGGTGATTCGTTGATGTGGATTATTTATTAAGCTGAGTCTCAGCGATAAAAGTGATGAAAAACCTTTTTAAATCATAGAAGATAGTAGATTTTATACTCTACTTGACTCTTCTAATGGATTGCTTGTTCCGCTGCAGTTAAACTTGATGTTTGTTATATTTTATCAGTTTAACACTGTTGAAGGCTAACGATAAATTATTCTGCATTATCTTAGCCATAATATTTCTTATTGGGCTAGTTGAGCTCACCCTTTTGCTTTCATTGTTCTCTTCAGCAAATGAGAACGTAGCCGGAACTAGTTGGGGAACGGAGTGACGATCCAGATGATAGCATTAGTAGTCCTCACTATTATATGAAATAGTGTGATAATAAATGTATTGAGGACTCCATTTGAGTTCAATACTGTCTAGAAGACAATATTCATATTAAAACTCTCAGTTTATGTTTTGTCGTATTTTACACGACAGTTGTATTATTATGTTGTATTTTAGTTTTGTACCATGTTTTTGACGACTCAAGATGGGTTATGTATACCTATTTTGGGGGCGTCACAGTAGGAAGGTGCCAATAGGTCTCAGGTGTGACATGAACCACACATACAACAAGACCGAGCTGCCTGTAAATAACCCTGCAGAATGGGTGTGGCAATACGTGGCTGACCTCAATGTCTCTGCCACAATCATCAGTACAATGGTATCCTCCCTGAGAGCTCTCACTGCCATAACGACACCGATGTCCAGATGATCTATATACAGTGGCATATACAAATAAGCCACTACACACATTGTGACGCCCCCAAAATAGGTATACGACACCCATTCTGAGTCTCCAAATACATGGTACAGAAAGCAAACTACAACTTCAATAATACAATTGTCGTGCAAAATACGACAACATATACTGTGAGTTTAAATACAAATATTATCTTCTAGACAATATCAACACTCAAATAAGTCCTCATTACAACTATTCATACACTATTTTACAGAAATAGTGAGGACTGCTAAAACATCTTTCTAGAACAATCACTCCATACCCTTACTCGATCCTGCTATGTTCTCACTTCCTGAGAAGAAAAATGGAACAAAAAGGAAAAGGGTGAGCTCAACTAGCCCAGTAAAGAATATTATGACTAAGATAATATACAACAAATTATCATTAGTCTTCAACAGGGAAAAATCTGATAGAATATAATAGACAACAAGTTTTAGATCAACAAATGCAGCGGAAACAACAATTCATTAGAAGAGTTAAGTAGAGAATGAAATCTACTATCATCTATGAATTTAAAAGTCCATCATCAATATTTTATCCCTGTAACATCAATTAATATACAACTTTGCACTACGGGCAAAAGATATTCATTTGTATCGCCAGTTGGCCATGTTCATCTCAACACCTATTCATCTTTGCACTACGGGCCAAAGATATTCATCAGGTAATCATTCATCTTTGCACTACAGGCCAAAGATATTCATCAAGTATCATCATTAAGGACTGAGGATGATGAAAAACATTTTAGAGAACGAATCCAGTAAGACAGAAGGACAAATATTAGGGATTCGTATTTTGGTTTATCCAAATTCAATAATACTTCATAATAACCAAGTGTGAAGTAGAATTCAAAAATAAAGATCAAAACATGGATACAATCAAAGATAGTAACCATAAAAGACTTCTGGGATGAAAAAGAGAAAATTTCATTTTTCGGTGAATAGTGCCGTATACGTGAATAGTAACCCCAACACAAAAGTTTCAAATTTGATTAAAAAGTTCAAACCAATATTTTGGCATAATGATATTGAAGAAAATAATATCATTTAAGAAGAAAATAACATCCCTTACCTCAAAATAACCGTACTTCTAACTGAATTTCGGATATAGTGCTGACATAAACTTGCACCATATAGCAACACTCAAAGTATCAAAATACTCACAAGAATACGCTCGATAATATAGAGAGAGAAAGAGAGAAAACTTGTTTCTGGTGTGATTTTCAATTCTAACTTAGCCCTCTATTTATAGGAAAATGCTAGAACGCCAAAGGAGACTAAATAATAAAATAATATTATTTCTATTTCTTTCTTCCACGCATGCTAGGTTGAAAATCAAGGCCAGCCATCTTTGAACCAAATTAGCAGCCCACATGTTGTAAAACAAAAGTGGGTCCCACCCATAATTTTAATAAAAATCATTTTATTTTTCGAAACTTCAATAATTCATAGAAAAAAGCCCGTTTATTAGAAAAATATGAATTTTATGTCCATTATGCCTGAAATCGAATTCTCTACAACTTCGTAGCTTTGAGTTTTTCCAAATTCCAAACAGAAAATATCTGAAATCCACAAACGGGTGATTTTTTATACCTCCATTCCGACAAAATACTGATAAAACACCTCAGCATTAATTCCTTCATTTATAACCACATAAATAGATCCATCATTTATATCCACATCAAATAAATATTTCCTTATCATATAAATCAATAATTAATTATTCATAAATAATATTACAGAATTACAATTATGACAACCAGGCAGTTCCCAGAACTTTCTAGACATTGCCAATAATGTTATCTAATAATATTATTCAAATAATATGAATTATTGATCTGATAATGGGAAATACTGTGCAGTGACAATTATTGAAATAATAAAAATATTAAATATCAACGTAGCAATTATTGAATCAATAAAATAAAATATTGAACAGTAACTACTGTAATAATTATTGAGTAGTGCCTTCTTACATACGAATCAATAATTCAACAATATTGTGCAATACTGGTAGTACACTCTTGTGCAACCACGCCAGTATTACTATATTTTAACCACCGTGTAATCCAACAAATTGTTACTAAGTAATAATTCGCCGTTATTTATAAAAACTCATACTTTATCGTTTTCTTCATCAAACAGTTATTCTATTATGAGCCCTAACGAATGGTTTTGCGTTGTCGCATTTAATATTCCCCGACAAAAAGAATATTCCACGACCAAAAGAATATTCCCTGACAAAAATGAATATTTTATAACCACTTGCTTATTTTGTAAAATTTTCACATTTCACCCATAACCAAAGCATTGTATCAAATTAGCACCTTATTAATTTAGAATAATGAATAGAGGAAAATTCAATTTTATTTATAATAAGTTGGGGTCTTACACACATCATGAGTACGTCTACTCTAGCAACATGCCACTGATCCTCCGATGCGGTGAAATCCCCAGAGTGCTGTGCATAAGTGTCTAGTGAGCCAAATCTGTCTATCAGAAAATGCTGGTACAATACATGGTCGGATGTAATCTCATCCTGTACTACTCTACGCCTCAACCCGGTGAGGGTTATGAGCTCGCCAAGCTCATATCAATCGATAGCCATCCGAAGTATGAGGCACATCCCCATGGCGAAGCTGTCAACCTCTCATACTCCTCTAAAGTGGGAGTCAACTCTTGGGTCTCGAACCGAAATACCTGCCTATTCGGTACCTAATGCTCCAACATACCCTCTACAAAACCCACAGGAACCTAGAACATTAGGAGGGTCACATAATGCTGTAACAGCTGATCTACGGTCACTTGGTCTAGAGGTGACAAACTATCATACCATGACCTCAAGCATGAGGCTACCAATACTGGTGGGCTGTGATCAAAGCGGCTAACTGTCGAAGAAGACATCTGTGTGGGCCGTATCATAAGACCATCTAAGGGTCAATGCTGAATATCTCTGGACATACATATTCATAACATAATACATGTATGATAAACAATAGATAACAATAAGATGTAGGGAATGGAAAACAACATATATACATTCCTAAATACATCATCATCTAATACATCATCTGTGTACATCTGGAAAATACAGGGAAATGGGGCACATCCGCCCAATGACTAACAGAGGCCTATCAAAAGATATAACGAGAATGGGGCACAGCCACTCAATATCTAACAGAGGCCTATCAAAAAAATATAGTAGAATACACATCAGAAGAAGTCAATGGTGTTGATGTCTACATCATCTATTCTGTCCATTTGATGTAACTCCTCCTGAGTTACTGGATCTCCGCTAATAGGTATGTCAGGCCTATACAATGGAGGATTTGTGCTGGCAAAACCATATGGGTCACCTGAGGGGCCAGCCCCAGAGCTGGACAGATCAAAAGTATCTGCCTCTGAAGGATCTCTCGCCAAGTCTTGGGATGAAAAAAAATGTGCCCTGGTCCAACTGGCCTGGTCAAATTTATCAATCTGCGTCAAATAAGTTGGATCTCAGACGCAGGCCATCTAATCCGTCATCATCACGGGTCCATGAACTATATCCGCCATGAACTGAGTGGCGCGGGTCTGGGCTCTAATGGTACGAGGGGACCACCAGCGGTAGAATACCTCCTGAGTTAACGAACCCTCTAACAAAGTGAAGGCGTCAACACCCATCAATTTGATATCACTGACAGGAGACTGTGACACAGACCAATAACGCATGACAGGAGGCAAGATCGATACACAGATCTCTCATGTAATACTCTTGATAGCGCGCTCTCCTAAATAAAGCTCCCATCCTCCATCTGTGAAGAGAGGAATCTGACGAATGGATATCACATACTCGACACCAGTCGGGAACCTATCCTCAAAAAAACGGTCAAATGGTCCCCAAAATAGGGAATCCAAGTGATGGCATCAGCTGTCAATAGCTCTAACTATAGGAGATAATGGGTGAAACCCTCAGCTACAAGAACCTCCGCCAACGTGGAGTGATGCCATCGTCGTCCCCGTGGATAGGTATTTGAACCTAACACACTAATAGGACGTAAGCATGGTAGCTTCTCATAGGCCCAAAACTGCCAACACAAAGGCAAACATCTGCGGTCAGTCAACACTCTTAACCTATACATGGGAAATCAAAAGAGGAATACTCACCAACAGAAATGGATAAAATCCTAGCCAAGCCTCTGTCAAGCCCTGCGAACGTATGCGCATTCCCCTGAGGAAATAGGCAAAGGTGTAGGAGCTCCAATCATACTCTCCAATACGGTCCAGCTCTCGTGTGGCGCTGACCAAAGCGAATGACACCATGGAAGAGTTATCCGCTATGAAGCAACCTATGATAATAACCAGGAACAATCGCCAAAGAATGTGATCCCTGACTCTCACATCAGTGGGTATTGGCTCACTCAAAAGCCCACTCATAACATCTATGCTCAAAGGACCAGTGCGGACTGTTGTGCCTTTAAGCGCTTCAGTCTGGACTCCTAACAAGGATCCAATGGCAGTCGGGGTAATGTTCGCCTTACAAGGCACTGGCGCCCCTCCAAACTCCATACCGATGATAAATCGCCAATCCATTGATGTCATCATCCCCTCACAGTCCAACTAATGAAGAGACTGAGTTTGGTGAAACCAGTGCTCAGACAATGCCCTGAGATAACCCAGGGACAACGATGGGGGAGGATGGAAAAGAATGCCTCAAAGCCCCAACCATGCACAATCTTTTGATAATCTTGATGAAGAGCCTGATATAAAAAGTGTATGATAAACCAGTTCCCTTGAGGTTGCGTAAAGCCAGGAACCTACATCACAAAAGTAAACCAACATCAGAATCCTTGCTTCTCATCAATAGAAAAGAGGAAGATCAAATCCAACTTTTACCTCATTTTCATTCAAGTAGACCGAGGTGTGGCGACTCAAATCATCCAAAAGCTCTGGAATCATCACATTAATGCCTGGGAAATCCATGCAGGGAACATGAGCAGCAGGAGCTGGAGCCGCAACTGGTACATCCTCCTCCTCGTCCTCGACATCCAGTACCTCAACCCGGATAGGAAGGATCACTACCTCCACTAAACGACGAGACTGTCTGACTGAATGGGGTCAAGGCACATCAGAAGCCCTCCTCCACACACATGAAGTTGTCCTACGGGAACTACTCGCCTGATTCGGATCCATATATCTGGACACAAGTCTCCAAATCACCTCAGAAAGGGTGTGGTAAATTCTAAGATGGAGCTTTTCAAATGCATTTTATTACTATATACATGCATGCATTACTTTAACATACACCTATAGTAGAGTTAAAAATGCATGTTTACCCAATGCCTAGACTTTTATAGAAAATTTTTCCAGAGTCTCCTTTGTAAACAGGACTATCCACATGCACATAGGCATGACTAGGTGGCCATTCAGTAGCACACCTACCCATAGCCATAAACATCCTATATATATAAAAATATCAAAGTCATAATCCGTAAGGGTAGCCTAATTACCAGGATTACTTTGCTTTACAACATTTGCTCATTTGTCCTCAAATTGGATAAGAAATAGCATAAAAAGGTGCCAATTTGACTGGTTCAAAAGTTAAATTTTTTCACATCATTATGTTCAGCATGGTTAAATACTAACATTTACTATGTTGAATATTTTTTATCAAGTCATACGAGCATGCATATTCACTATTATGTGTTTATAAGCATTTCATGTGATAACTCATTTTCTAACGGATAAAAACTAGAAAAGAAGAGATGCATACATTACCAGGATAGTGTACAACACTTGTATGATGTCAAATTTTGTAGAAAGCACCCCAAACTCAGCAGATCTGAAGAAGAACTCTCAAATTCTCTGTGTGGCGCAACTTAAAAATGACTTATGAAAGGAAAACAACCTACAAGTACACCCATGGATGGCCACATGTGTACCTACGGCTGTCCTAGGTGGGTCCCACCCCTACGGCTCGGTCCAATTTGAGTTGCAAAGGAGGTCTCAAAAGTTAAAAAAGTCAAATCAGGAAAAAAGATGTTACGCGATTGAGCGAAAAAGCCTGAAATCCTTGTTTTCAAAGGCCAAACTGCGGGTCTACATATCACTCATTGGTATTCGCCCAGGCACAAGGTTAACTACACCGATGATCATAGCTGTTGCAAACTACACTCAGCAATACCTCACAAAGGTCCGATGCCGTCAATTCGGAGTCGTAACTCCAAAAACTTATCCCCACCGGAAATTTTAAACAATCTCAGCCATTGAAGCACATTTAAATGAAGGTCAAGCAACCTTTATGTTCATTCAGCCATTGGCAAGTAAATCCAGTGAAACGTCGGAAGTCATCCGATGATTTCAGCCGTTGAAGCACATTTTAACGAAGGTCAAACAACCTTGACGTTCATTCAGCCGTTGGCAAGTAAATCTAGCAGAGCATCGGAAGTCATCCGATGATCTCATTCATTGAAGTACATTTTAATGAAGGTCAAGAAACCTTGATGTTCATTCAGCCGTTGATAAGTAAATCTAACGAAGCATCAGAAGTCATCCGATGATCTCAGCCGTTGAAGAACATTTCAACGTAGGTTAAGCATCCTTAACATCACCATCCATTGGCAAGTAAATCCAATGAAGCATCATGAATCATCCAATGATTTCATTTGTTGATACACATTTTAGAAAGGGTCAGGCAACCCTGACAACACAGACTATTGGCAGTAACTCCGATAAGACATTGGAAGGACCTAGCGATACAAACCAGGGAAAACTATCCTCATTGTGGAGGACCGATGATGGAATCTATTATACAAATCTTCATCAGATAGAGCACAATCCCCACAAGTCTCTCGTACATGAGAGATACATCCTCAGTGGGAAATCTTTACCAATGATTAAGGACTTTGGTGATAACCCCAACGTCAACATCCTGGAAGTTCCTGAGAGCTTTGGAGTACAGATCCAAGTAGTTTGTCAAGGTCATCAGTGATAACTCCAGTCCCCAACAGAAGTCATGGGAGTATACAGTCATTACATCCCATTGGAAAACGGTCCAACATACCACATTCATCATGTTACATTACACTGCATCATGATCATCTTATCACATTTCAAGTGTCTAATATTCTTCATCCTATCCATGCCATTATATTGCATAAATATGATAAAGAGGGGCATCTGTAGACACTCGAAATTTTTACATTCCTGTTACTAACCTTGCAGGAGGGCAGAATCATCTTCTAGAGATAACTATGGAGGTCAAATCAGCTAAATCTCGGAGACAACCTCGAGATACTCAGTTTTCCATCTCGGAGATAACCCTGAGATATTCAGTTTTAGTCTCGAAGATAACCCCGGGAGTTTCAATTTCAACCTCGAAGACAACCTTGAGATACAGTTGCAGTTCTGAAGATGACCCCAGAAAAGCCCGTTTCAACCCCAGAAGTCAGCTTCAACCTCGGAGATAACCCCGGGGCACTCAGTTCTAACCTCGGAGATAACCCCGGGAGGACAGGCACACCTCAGAGACAACCTTAAGGACATTTAGTACCTACAATAGCCCAATCTCAGAGATAACTCTGAGCAACGACTGCTAAATTAGCCTAAAACTAGAGATAACCTTGGTGAGGGAAAAATCATCATTTTGACACCTTGATCCCACATTCACGCCATCTCAACAACAATTTAACTTATATTCTACGCAGAAGTGTCCTACAAGAACCATAACTCAAATCCCGAGTGACTACTACACAAGACAGTACACCGGATATAATTTGAAGACCTGAAGCTCTGGTCATGGACCAATCTTCCCAACTTCGTATAACTTCTTATCCCATGTCATTGTGTAGCTCTCGACAACAAAATTCTAGAATGGTATTATACGCCTCAATCGGATGCCCAAATTAAAAGTTATGAAGGTTCGAGTGGATAACATATTGCAAGAGTGCACGTACTTTGATCTGCGGGCCCAAGGAGCTCGGGGCACCCCGGGGAGCCGCAGGTACACCTGCGGCTCCCCCCTCTATAAATAGAGGGCTTGAGGTGGCCATTTTCAAGAGAGAAAAAGGCGAGGAAGCCCTGTCCACTTTGCTTTGTACACACTTTAAACTGAGTGCTTTTTCTTTCCAAAGACATGTGAGCTTGTGTTTTGCTATACTTTACCGGTGGAAACCGAGTATTCATTCATTTAAAGCTATTCGAAGTCATCTTGACAGCCCACTATAAGATACTTCACATTTCTTAAAGCCTTTCTCCACTTTCATTCACACACAGTTATTCACGTTGAGAGTTGTGTTGTATGCGTATGTCCAGACCTTCGGTCTGTGGCTTTTATTTCTTTATATATATATATATATATATATATATATATATATATGTTATCTTTGAGTTATGCCTCGATTGAGTTTGGATTTGTATCCGTCGTCGTTTCTTATATATATATATATATATATATATATATATATATATATATATATATATATATATATACTCTCGAATTAACGATTGAGCCTGGATCGATATATATCCGCTGCGTTTACTGCTTATATATATATAAGCGGTAAACGCACCGGATGTATATCGATCCAGGCTCAATCGATAATTTGAGAGGATATATATATATATATATATATATATATATATTTATATTTCTGTCAGGCCTGGAGATCACTTCGTGGCAGTTGATACACACACACATACATATATATATATATATATACACACATTTACTGTCCTGCCTGGAGTTTGCTTCATGGCAGTTGATTGTTTATATATATATATATATAACTGTTTACAGCTTTTGCACATATTACATTATCATGTGAGCCTAAGAATCATGTGATCACAGATTCAGTTTTTGAATCTAGATTCGGTTCCTGTGACGGACATTTTCAACTGCAACTAGCTTGTAAATTATTCACGATGTTTGAATTTCCTTAGATGGCTTTCATACCCGCAAGGAGTTCGGCACTGCTCTATACATTATTTTCTAGAAGATGTTTCGCATCTCAAAAATAAAAGCAATCAAGCCGAACATATAATAAAATTGAAGTATCAAAGGCCTCAATTACTATTGAGCACAAGGGTTTGAAAAACCTATTTTATAAAACACCGCTGCCATATCTCTTTAAACTTGAACTTTTATACAAAATTCAAACCCTTTGTATATAGGTGCAAATGAGGCATAGCAATACTTCTAGATGATTGCACATTGACCTACACACACATTCAGATAAAAGTTTAAATTGAAAAGTGGCGGTAGCTGTGTCACCACAGAAGTCGGGGGTGCCTAACACCTTCCCTCCACTTAATCAAGCCCCTGGACCCTAACGAATCTCGGTTTCACAGACCAGTTAAGCCGTGTTACATCACTAGGTCAATGTGCAAACCTTTTCTCGGTTAAGTTGGTCTAGCCATTTAAAAATACCAACTGGCGACTCTTACAGTCCAATCGTCGACATATATATGTCGGACCTTATCAAATAAATCTCACCTAACATTAGAACACCAAAAGACAAGAATAGAAAGGGACAAATAAAAATCCCGACGTCGACACTAGGCTGATGAAAATGAAAATCGAATTGACTAGATGTATAACCATATCTAACCTTTTCTGAGGTGATTTTGAGTTTCTTTTTAGGCATGGATTTTTATATTGGCTTGGCTTATGATCTGGGTACTGCTGACATCCCTGGAGGGTGCAACCTGTTCTTTCACTGCCTAGATTTGAACTTCAGTGTAAAGGCCTTGACTTGTGAGGACTTGGCACATGTTGACATGTTTGAGGATAAAGATTTCATTTACTAGACTTTTTGTTAGTTGTTAGGCGCCTGTTTTTGAGTTAAGGATTCTCTTTAGAATTTTTCCCTTCTTTTGTAGGGGTAAACTTATGTTGCCATGATTTCTTTCAGGAGTTCTCCCTTTTCTTTTTATTAGAGGCTTGATCCTGCCTTAGACTCCTTCCATTTCCTGGAATCAAAAAATGCATAGCCTTTTTGCATGTTGTTACTGGGGATTCATATAAAAAACTCTCTTCGTTAACCAAGTCGAGAGTGAGCAATATACTGCACATCAAACTAATAACAGAATGCACAAAATCTTGACGGCTTGGGCCGTCAGGATTAGTATAATCTTGTGAATAAGGCATTTGAAGTTTAAAGTTAATGAAATTAAATGAGTTATGAAATCGCAAGGAAATTTTTAAGAATTCATGGTCATTGTTTATGGGTAGGATTAGATTTAAAAGACTTATCTACCTTTATCAGAGATACATCATCTTCGTTCTAGACGTTATTCTTCGTAGAATTGATTTCATATGACACGTGTACTATGAGTGACACAACTTTTAGCAGGGGTTTCATTTCCATGACTTTTAAGATTCTAAATTTTATTCATTTTTCCTCTCACTTAACTTGTCTTATTTTCTTAGGCTATTTAGAGTTACCCATTTAACGAGTTTTGGACCAATGACTCCCAAGCTGAACGACTTTAGGGCACTAGGTATAAAGACACCCCTTCAAGTTTACTTGCTTGAGTAACAAAGGCCACCCTTCAATACAAGTCAAGCAGTCTACTCTATTTGCTCATCGCCTGAGCTTGTATAAGTTTTGTTTTCTTAGGCTTAAATTACCCATGTAGCGAACGTTGGCCGGTGACTCCCAAATTAGACGATTTTAGGGCACCAGGTGTGAAGACATCCCTCAAGCTTAATTACTCGAGTAACCTAGACCACGATTTGGATCTGCTCAGGTCTCGCCTTCTTCTTCCTCGTAATACTCATTTTCTTAGGCACTAATTTACCCATGTAACGAGCGTTGGGCTGGTGACTCCCAAACCAGATGACTTTAGGGCACCAGGTGTAAAGACACCCCTCAGGCTTAATAACTCGAGTAACCCAGGCCACGATTTGAGAGATTAGGTTGGCTACCTATCTTTTATCTTCTCATTAATTGTCATTATTTTCGCCATAGCTTCATACCCCACAACTAAGAGTCAAGACAACTGCAAAGTGCAGACATGCATATGGGGTTAAGTCTGTGATGCCCCCAAAATAGGTATACATCACCCATTCTGAGTCGCCAAATACATGGTATATAATACAACTACAAACTTAATTATACAACTATCGTGTAAACTACAACAAAATATAGCTGAGAGTTTTGACATGAATATTGTCTTCTAGACAATATCCAAACTCAAATTCAATCCTCATTACAATTATTATCACACCATTTCATAGAATAGTGAGAACTACTATAGCCACTTATCCTGGACCATCACTCCATTGCCCGACTCGTCCCAGCTATATTTTCATTTCCTGAAGAGAACGATAAAAGAAAAGGGTGAGCTCAACTAGCCCAGTAAGAAATATTATGACTAAGATAATGCAGAATAAATTATCGTTAGCCTTCAACAGTATAACAACTGATAGAATACAATAGACAATAAGTTTTAGATCAACAACTGCAGTGGAATAAGCAATCCATTAGAAGAGTTAAGTAGAGCATGCTATCTACTATCTTCTATGATTTAAAAGTTTATCTTCAATTTTATCGTTTAGACTCAGCTTAATAAATAATCCACATCACTGAATTATCCCTGCACTATGGGCCAAGGATATTCATTAGTATCACAATCACGAATTATCCATGCACTATGGGCTAAGGATATTCGTGTTTTCACCAATGGTCATGATCATGACAAACAACAATTCTTCTTTACACCCTTGGCCGAAGAGAACGCATGGTTATGATCATATCAACATCTATCCATCAATGCACTATAGGCCAATGAGGACTTTTACCACATCATTTGTAACTTTACGGGTCATGATTATACCGAATAATCCCTGATCATAATCATACCAATCAACAGTCCATCTGTGCACTACGACCAAAGATGACTTTCATCACAATATAAGCATGAGGATGATGACAATGATATAAGAATTCAATTAAATGAAAGCAATGATAAATTTTAAAGATTTATAATTTAATTTATCCAGAATTTAAAAATATCCAAATTGTCAACATGATACTACTTTATGTAGTAAAATTCAAGAATAATATTGTATCAAAAATATTTTGGACCGAAAAGAAATTAATTTTTGTCATGAATAGTACTCTGAATGAATAATACCTGAGTGAATAGTACCCCATGAATAGTACTTCGTGAATAGTACCCCATGAATAGTACTTTGGGAATAGTACTTTATAAATAGTACTTTATGAATAGTACTTTATGAATAGTACTTCGTGAATAGTAACGTATTTATGAATAGTACCATATTTATGAATAGTTCTCATGAATAGTACTTTGTGAATAGTACCGTACGTATGAATAGTGCCGTATAAATGAATAGTACCCGTGAATAGTGCTCCAACATGAAAAGCTTAAAATTTAACTAGAATGTTCAGAAAAATATTCTTGTGAAACGATACTAGATGAAGCCCAAATTTCAAGGATATTCTACTAATTTCACGGAGTATAAAATCAATACTTTAACAAAATGACTGTAGAATTAGGAAAACGAAACGAAATAATATTACTTATATACTACAGAGTATGGAAGAAAATATTATTTCATACGAATATTGAACGAAATAAAATTCCTTACGAATACGAAAAATAATATCGTAAGAGAATATGAAATAAATAATACCCCTTACCTTAGTAGAAGGTTTGATACTGCAATAGTGAAGTAGAAGAATACTCTTCTTCTTTCTCTCTATAGCTTCTCTTTCTATAATTGCTCTTGTGAGTCTTAGTGAATTGGTGAGAATGAAAGAAGAATGAGTTTCTATTTATAGAAAAACATAGTTTTGATAATTGCACGGTTAGGGGCTCAAATTATTACAGTATAGTACCTTCATCTATACCTCCTCCATTTTTAATTTAGTCCTTCAAGTATTATCAATCTTGCACCACTTCCCCTAATAGTACATGCATGTGAATCAATAGTTCCATACATGTGAACAAACAATAATTTGCATGTGAACCAATAACAATTAATTGCTCATTTATCCGATTAATTGCCCGTTTGGTCAATTATAACAAAACCAGCCTGTAAGACGCCGAAATTTTTTTAAATAAAAAGGAATTTCCTTTATTTATTATTTTGAAATAGTAAGGGTTGATTTGATTAATGTGGATAGTTAAGGGTTAAATACGCAAATATTTCAAAATAAGCAAGTGGTTATAAAATATTCATTGTTGTCGGGGAATATTCGTTTGGTCGTGGAATATTAAATGATCGCTTTGTCGGGAATATTAAATGCTGACACAAGCTGACCATGTGTGGGCCCATAACGGAAAGCGATTGGATGAGGAAAAGCGACAAATATAAGTTGGTTAAAAATAACGGCGTAGTTATTACCAATTAAGGCTGTTGGAATACCCGGTGGTTAAAATCTGATGTCTGGCGTGGTTGCAGAAGAGCACTTGCGGTATTGCCGCAAGATATTGTTGAATTATTGATCCTTACGTAAGAAGGCACTACTCAATAATTTTTACGAGTAATTACTTATTCGATTATTTTATTTTATTGATTCAATAATTCTTTGCGTTGGTATTTTATATTATTCTTTATTTCAATAATTGTCACGCACAAGATTTCCCATTATCGGATCAATAATTCATATTATTTGAATAATATTATTAGATAGCACTATTGGCAATGTCTAGAAAGTTACATCTAAGGAGAGGTTTGGTCACCTAATCATGCCCGATGAGGAGAGATCCTTATTGAAGCCCCTCTTCTCTAGAAGCGACTGGGTCATCATAAATGTGATTACTGTAATATTATTTGTGAATAATTAATTATTGATTCATATGATAAGGAAATATTTATTTTATATGAATATAAATGATGGATTTATTTATGTGGTTATTAATGAAGGAATTAATGTTGAGGTGTTTTATCGGTATTTTATCGGATTGGAGGTGTTAAAAAATCAAATCGGGGTTTTGAGATATATCATGCGGGGTTATAATTTTTAATCCGATAGTTAGATTGTGGTAATTTTTGGGTATGTTATACATACATAAGTTGAGTATATGTCCACAAATTTTGAACCGTTAAAAATGCACGAATGATTTGTTGTGAATTTTAAGAGGTGTCGGATTCGAAAATTAGGTTTATAATTGATTTTGGTGGAAAATTCTAGAATTGAGTAGGCCCCACTTGTGGTTGGTGAAAAAATGTGCTGAATTTTATTTCAAATGTGGTGGGTGGCAATAGTAGCAAGGTAAAGCCATCGGTAGCAAGGTCAAGTCTGCTTGGGCGGGCTAACATTTTCCTATAAATAGAGGGCTAAGTTAGAATTGAAATCACACCAGAAACAAAGTTTTCTCTCTTTCTCTCTATATTATTGAGCGTATTTTGTGAGTATTTAGATACTTTGAGAGTTCTTTGTTCAATACAAGTTTCATTCAAAGATCACTTGACCTTTCCTTAGAAGTCAATCGATTCTTTGAGGTAAGGGATATTATTTTTTTAAGTAATGATATTATTTCTTCAATATCATTATCTTTGAAATGTTGATCTCAAAGTTTTATCAAATTTGGAACTTTTTCATGTCTGAGTTACTATTCATGAGTTACTATTCACGAGTTACTATTCATGAGTTACTATTCACGAGTTACTATTCACGAGTACTATTCATGAAGCGTGAAAATGTTTTTTGTGGAATTTCTATCTTTTGGTGTCTGGAGTTACTATTCACGTATCGGACTATTCACGATATCTGACACTATTCACGATATCGGCACTATTCATCGGAAAATAAAATTTCTTCTTTTGTCCAAAATATCTATTCGGATACTAGCTTTGATTGTATCCATGTTTTGATCATTCTTGAATTTTACACCACTATGATTATTTTTGAGGTATTTTTGGGCGTGGATAAAACCAAGTACTGAATCCTTAATCCTTAATCCTTGTCATTTTGTTTCACTTTGGATTCGTTCTTTAAAAATATTTTCATCATCCTCGGTCTTAAATGATGATATTATTGAATATCTTTGGCTTTGTAGTCAAAAAGATGAATGATTTTGAAGAATATCTTTGGCTTTGTAGTGCAAAAGATGAATGATTTGAAAGAATATCTTTGGCTTGTAGTGCAAAGATGAGCGGTGTTTAAATGAACATGATGGATGATGAATATCTTTGGCCTTTAGTGCAAAGATGAGCAGTGTTGAGATGAACATGATCGATTGATGAATATCTTTGGCTGTAGTGCAAAGATGAATATTTGATTTGAGATGAATATTGATTGATGTTCTGAGGATAAAATATTGATGATGGATCGTTAAATTCATAGATTATAGTAGATTTCATTCTCTACGTAACTCTTCTATGAATTATTATTTTCATTATGAATATTGATCCGAAACTTGTTGTCTCTTGTATTCTATCGATTTTTCCTGTTGGAGACTAACGATAATTTGTTGTATATTATCTTAGTCATAATATTCTTTCTTGGGCTAGTTGAGCTCACCCTTTTCCTTGTTGTTCCATTTTTCTTCTCGGGAGGCGAGAAGGTAGCGAAAGTACTAGTCGGGTATGGAATGAAGGTTTCTAGAGAGTGGTTTAGTAGTCCTCACCATTTTTGTAAAATAATGTATCAATAAATGTGATGAGGATTTATTTGAGTATAGATATTGTCTAGAAGATAATATTTGTATTTAAACTCACAGTATATATTGTCGTATTTCACACGACATTTGTATTATTGAAGTTGTAGTTTGCTTCTTGTACCATGTATTTGGCGACTCAGAATGGGTGTTGTGTATACCTATTTTGGGGGCGTCACACAGCCAATCACAAAATTACCTCCTCTGAGGGTAATTGGGTCACCGAAGAATTAAAGAAAACTAAATGAACAACATCTTTCACTCATCAATATTATTCTTATCTTTAATCAACACAAACTTATTCATCATTAATATTATAACTTACAATATTAACAACCAGATCATTCCCAGGAAAGAGGGGGTTTCCGATAAGGATTTCTTCCTATTGGCGCGTAATTAGGTGATCAAACCCCTTTCCTCAACAGAACTTTCAAGACATTGTCAATAATGCAAATAATAATATGAATAACTTTGTTGTCTCAATTACTGATTTAATAATATAAAATATTATGCAAATGATATTGTGATAATAATTGAATTAATAATATAAGGGATACTATACAGTAATTACTGTAGCAATAATTGAATAAAACTGAGTGACTTCTCACGTAAGCATCAATACTCAAAGATACTGTACAATACCATGTGCTACTATACAACCATGCGTATTACGGCACTTTTACCACTGGGTATTTTAACAGTCTAACGGTAAAACTTTTGCCGTTATTTTTATAAAAGGATATTTTTATCGTTTTCTAACTCAAACAATACATTCGTTGTGGGGTCCACCAATGAATGTGCCGTCATACGAATATTCCCTGTTAAAACGAATATTCCCCGACAAATCGAATATTTTATAACAACTTGCTTACTTTGCAAAATTTATAAATATTACTTAAAACTATAACGTTATATCAAATCCACCCCATAATATTCAAAAATATATTCCGAGAAAAATTAATCTTTTTTCATAAAAGTTGGGGTCTTACAAAGTCTGTTCCAAAAAGCGCTTTGAACTAGGATGTCGTGTCTAATCAAAAGGGTTGAATAGTCTTAATCCTCTAATTATTCCCATAATTCTTGATCTACGGACGCTCAGAATTAATATAATTCATAAAAAGTTAAACAAAATTTCTTATTCTTTTAAAACTTTTTTCTAGGATTCTAACACAAGATTTATGTATTTAACATGTATATTATCGCTAATGCATGTAAATAAAGACTGAAAGCGCATAAAGAAAAGAAAGAGTCGTACCTCATATGTGGATTAAGCAAATTTTAATTGGAAAAGACCAAATGACCATACTAGATCGCCTGTGAAATGATATGAGGGAAGCTCTAATGATAACGGACCATGTTGATGGTGTCTGTGACGCCCCCAAAATTAGGTATACGTCACCCATTTTGGGTCGCCACTTACATGGTACATAAATTCAAATACAACTTACTAATATAAGCGTAGGTATGCAATCGACATAAAGCGTGAGTTTGAATACAAATATTGTCTACTAGATATTATACAAACTCAAGCAGAGTCCTCATTACTACTATTATCACACTATTTCACGAGAATAGTGAGGACTACTAATGCTATATCCTACGGACCATTACTCTGTTCCCAGGCTCGTCCCGGCTATGTTCTCATTTCACGAAGAGAAACGGTGAAAGAAAGGTGAGCTCAACTAGCCCGAAGAAATATTATGACTAAGATAATGCGAATAATTTATCATTAGCCTTGACAGTGTTAAAGCGATAAAATACAATAGACAACAAGTTTAAGCTGCGACGGACTAAGCAATCCATTAAAAGAGTCAAGTAGAGAATAAAAGTCTACTATCTTTTAGGTTTTAAAAGTTTTTCATCATCATTATATTTGAGACTCGACTTTAATAAATAATCCACATCATCGAATCACCCACACTTTTCTGACGAGGATATTCATCAAATTATCAATGGTCATGACTATCTAGAATCACCCCTGGTCATAATCATACCAAAAACTATCCATCGACATTGCATTACAGTGCCCTTTGTGAACTTTTATCACATCATTTATAACAAGCCGTGATGATTATACCAAGAATGATCCACGGTCATAATCATACTAAGTTCATCTATACACGTAGTAGAAGATAACATAATATAACATGAGGATGATGACAATGACATAATAATTCAATAAAACAAGTTCAAGAATTATTTTATCCCAGGAATTATTAACGTCAAATTGTCAAAATGATCTTTGTTTTGTAGAGTAAAATTCAAGAATGATCGGAAGAATATTTCCATGAAAAGATCTTTGGATGAAACGCAAATATCAAGGATATTCTACTAATTTCATGGAGTATAGAAGTCAAAGTTTTAACCAATTTGGGTATAATAAAGAATGGAATAACAAAAGAATTCACCATGCATGCGGTGCCAGCATGAGCGAGTTATTCAACAGAATAATAATAACGGAACGAAGTGGGGGTGAAATTCTGCAAAGCAGGATGTTCCACAGAGAATAATAAAGATAGAAACCGAGATCCGATGTAAAAAACACACGGATAGGATATTCCAATAGAAAGATAAAAAGCGGAACCCGGTCAGGTGTAAAACCTGTGACAAGATGTTCAACGAAGAATAATAAAGAGCGGAACCGGTGGGGATTGTAAAACACACAGACAGGATGTTCCAGCAGAATAATAGAAGAATGTCACCAAGTATAGGGTAAACCACGTATCTGAGTTATTCCAGCAGAATAATAAGCAATGGAATAACAACAGTTCTCTTCATGAATAAGAAAGAATAACACCCTTACGAAGTACAACAAATAATATTCCCTACCTTAGAAGAGGCTGAATATTGGCAAGGTGAAGTAGCGAGAATACTTTTCTTCTTTCTCTCTATAGTTTCTCTCTCTAGAGTTTGATTGAATTAAGTGAAAATAATGAAGCACTAGGCCTCTATTTATAGAAGATTTCTAGCTTAGCTTTGCCGTGTGAAAAGGCGAGTGGCTTGCGACTAGTGATGTGAAAAGAAAAGTGGTTTGGCCTTTGTAATGTGAAAAGACAAGTGGTTCGGCCTTTTGTAATGTGAAACGACAAGTGGTTCGGCGCTTTGTAATGTGAAAGCGACAAGTGGTTTGGCCTTTAGTAAAAGGTAATTACTATTGGCGAAGGTAATTACTATTCAAAGGTAATAATTACTATTGACGAAGGTAATTACTATTGTGAAGATAATTACTATTCACAAAGGTAATTACTATTGGCGAAGATAATTACTATTCACAAAGGTAATTACTATTGGCGAAAGTAAATTACTATTCACAAAGGTAATTATTATTCACAAAGGTAATTACTATTGATGAAGAGACTCTTAGATGATGACATATGGGCCCCCATAAAATAATCAAACTTACCACAAATGTCTCATATGAGACTCTTTATATACATCGAGGATTGAATAAATATTACCACAAATCATTTTATTTTTTAATCAACACATATTTAATCTTTCAACAATTTTTAATTATTTATAACTTGTCGTCTCAATTATTGATTTAATACTATAACATATTATCTGAGATGATCTTGTGACAATAATTGAATCGATAATATAAGAGATATGATCGCAATTCTTGTAGCAATAATTGAGCATAGGTGAGTGACTTCTCACGTAAGCATCGATAATCAATATCGTGTGCTACTATAAAACTACAGCGTATTCTTGTACTTTTTTACTCTAGGGTAGTTCAACGGTTTTAACGGTAACACCTCTGTAGTTATTTTTATAGAAAGATAATTTTGTCGTTTTTTAACTACGATAATACTTCCGTTGTGGGGTCCTGATGATTGAGCCGTCGTATGCGAATATTCCAGAACAAAAGAATATTCCCCCGACCAAGCGAATATTTTATAACAACTTGCATACTTTGCAAAATTTATAAATACTACCCACAACTATAATATTATCTTAAATTCACACCATAATATTAAAAAATTATTTCAACAAAATTTAAATCTTTATTGATAAAATCAGGGTCTCACAATCTCCCTCCTTATGGAATTTAAGCCCTCGAAATTAGAGTGCGATACACAGTATGATAATGAGGTGAGGATACCTTGAATACCTTTATCGTTGAAAACATTAAATTCATCTTTGCAATCCGGCGAAGATATTTATTCACAATTCATCTTTGCACTATAGGCCAAAGATATACAATTTATAAAACCAATAATGCTAAGAGGCGCGACTTAATAGTATCACGACCACGAATTATCCATGCACCCTTTGGCCGAGGATATTCGTGTTTTCATTATGGTCATGATTATACCAAATAATCCTTGGTCATAATCATACCAAGTCTCTACTACTGACGAAGATGACTTTTACCACATCCATGAATTAATATTTCATTCTTTGAGACTCATTTCGATAATTAATTCATATCATCGAATCATCCCACTTTTCTGAGGCCAAGGATATTCATTAGTATCACGACCACGAATTATCCATGCACTACTGGCCAAAGATAATCGTGTATTCATTAGTATCACGACCACAAATTATCCATGCACTACGGCCAAAGATAATCGTGTATTCATTAGTATCACGACCACAAATTATCCATGCACTACTGCCAAAGATAATCGTGTATTCATTAGTATCACGACCACAAATTATCCATGCACTACTGCCGAAGATAATCGTGTATTCATTAGTATCACGACCACAAATTATCCATTATCCACTACTCACGACCAAAGATAATCGTGTATTCGTGTATTCATTAGTATCACGACCACAAATTATCCATGCACTACGACCAAAGATAATTGTGTTTTCAATTACGGTTATAATTATACCGAACAATCACGGTCATAATCATACTAAGTCCATCTATACTTTCTGGCCGCAGATGACTTTCAACGTAATATAAACATGAGGATAACGATATAAAGAATCAATCAAATGAGATAAAGGATAAATATTAAACATTTATAATATAATTTATCGAGGATTCAAGAATATCCCCATGTTATCAATCACTTAATAATCTCATAATCTAATATCATTAATATTATAACAATATTTTAATCACTTCTTAAATTTATAAACAATTTATCTCAATTGTTTACGCTTTACCATATAATGCATTTAATTATCCAAAATGCCATACTCATAAGATATCATCACTAATTATCAAATCCCTCATCAAAAAACTATGCATATATTCTATATAGGATTCTCTAGCCATAAAATCCTATTTTCAACTTTGTTACTTCACATAACATATTTAACTCATATGTTAAGTAACTAAACTATTTTCATGAAAATACCAAATCAGTCCCAAAAATATTTCTTTTCTGGGTTTAAGCATAATATAGTCCCATAATGAAAATATATTTTTTCTAAGAATTTTAAAATTCATTTACTATTTTCAAAAATCAATTTCTAATTAATTCCTTAAGAAATTAGCTACCTCAAGTTTAACTCCAAAATTCCCAAATCTTGGCAGGACCTTACACATGTTAACGTGAGCTTCAGTTTAAATTTCATGGTCATCGGAGTTATAGAACTCGGTTATAGCGTTTTAAATCGGAAAAACCTAAATATTAAAATAGTCATAACTTGTTCATTTTAAGTCAGAATGAGCTCATTTTTGGACAGGAGGTACTTTATACCATATACCTTCATGTCCCAAAAGGCCAGAATTTTTCTCATAATTTAAGTGGCCGAAACAGCCCATCTAAAATCATGGCAGTGAGCTTTTTTTGGTTTTTTTGCAGCTTTGCACTCCTTTGCTAAAATCAGTCCACACAAAAATATACAACACCTTTTCCAGTAATTTCACTTGGATTAGTTAGGTAACTCATAGATCTAACTCTAGAACTTGACCACACTCAAAAATTCAAAATATAATAGGAGATATGGTCAATTGAATTTCATGTTACGTTTTTCACCAAAATCTGATTTTCAACTCTTTGTGATTTCTAAGAAACTTTCATGTTTTCACATACTAACCAACATAACTCATCTTAAAATTTACTAACACTTCATATACCCATGATTTTCATCAGTTCTATACTTTTATTATGACTTTCATCATAATCCTCATAAACAGATCCTTTTAGTTGAAGAAATATTTGAGGGTTTAAGAAATGGGTTTTTGTACTGGGGTCAATACAAAATTCGATTTCACGTTCTAGGGTAGGCTAGGAAGTCTTCCAGAATACGCCAAGAAATTTATTAATGATAGAAATATCATTCAAAAGCTATTACTCTCGTCCAAGACTTGGATAGTACGTCACATTAATACCAGCTGTGACTTCTATCCCTTAACACAGATAGCACCTCACAATGATACCTATCAACTTGCCATCTTGATCCACGGCGTCGCCTCTGAAAGTCGGCCGGTGCATTTCACACAAGGAAGTCAACAACGAAAGGATCGGGGCTCTTTACTTATGGCTTGATATGATGATGATTGACTTTAGTGGTTTGGTTACTTTGAATTCGCACAACAAGTTGGTTATGAATATAAAAGCTAACAACCTTACTTAAAAAAACATGATGAGTAGTTAACCAATTGATTCCTAAAATCACATCAAAGGCAAATATTTTCAAAAGATAAGATCGACGAGTAGCGTGAAAATGTTTATTTGAATCAAACAAGATTTAAAAATAGTAGTGGTAGCGAAGGCTCCTACTAACGAAGTTTCATCCAATAAGTCAAAGTTTAACTTCTTGGTCAAATTTAAGCGTTGAACACAACTAGGTGAAATAAAGAGTGGGTAGAGGCGGTATCTAACACGGTATAGACTCATAAGAGCTTATGATTAACTTACCCGTGATAATTTTATTCGGGTTCACGTCACGAGAAAAAAAAAACGCTCTCTTAAACTCTAGGCTTTGGTTTATGCGGGACGACCTTTGGTGCCTCCATCCTAGTTGAATTTGTCTTGATAAACGACAAAATCGAGCTAAGTGACCTTCTCTTCCACAATTATAACATGCTTTGAATGGCATGGCTTGATTCGGATGATGTGTCCCTCTCCTCGCATTTGAAGCATATGATAGGTGGTCTTTCTCCTTCCTTAACTGCTTGGTCTTTGGTCTTGGCGTCTTTCTATTATTGTTGAATCTCCTTTTCTTGAAATGTCCATTCTTATTGTTTTTTTGTACGATTACCACCGAAGTGGTTACCATATTTGGCTTTGTTGATTCCCTCCACGCTTGTTGTCATAGCCCGATGACTACTCTCGTTGGTATTAAAATTTTTATTGCTGCTCTCTTTTAGTTCTGCGTTGACTCGTTATCGCGCTCCACTAAGCGAGCCCTATTTACAACATCTGAATAAAAGCGCGGTTTATGAGAAATAAGATGTTGGCGTATCTCTGCTTCAAACCTCTTAAAAACATTAGCGCCATTCTCTCTTCATTATCCACAAGTGGGATATGGCCGTGATAACTCATAAATTTTGCTTCGTATTGCGACACGGTCGTATTGTTTTGTTCAACTTAATAAACTCCACCTCCTTCGTGTGGCGAATACTTTCGGGAAAGTATTTGTCGTTGAACGACTCTGGAACTTCTCCCAAGATATCTTGATTACAACAGTTTGAGTCGTTTCTACCGATTCCCCGATGTCTGCCTCTCAGCGCAACATAAAGCGTGAAAAGGAACCTTTGCTCCTCGGAGCATCCCAAGACATCAAATATCTTGGTAATCTGGTTTATCCATGCTTCGCTTGAAGTGGTTTTGGCTCTCCCTTAAACTCCGGTGGTCCCGGCTCCTTGAATTGTTTAGCGGTGACCGCGAGAGTTTTTCGTGTTTCCACCTACGTTTTGGATGACGATCGCTTCGGCGCGATGTTGCATGAATTCTAAAACTTCTTAAGCGTCATCGTCGTTCGTCGATTGATCGGTGTTGTTGTTTACGGGAGGATTATCGCCATCCTGTTGCACATTGTCACGATTATTGATCGTGGAGAATCAGCGGTCTCTGTGCTCCATTGCTATTCTCAACATTCTCGGATGCCATTTTCAAACAACGCCACAAAATAAGGGTTAATTGACATGCGACATATTATCACTATACTACTCGTGAGACCAATCAAATACCAAATAAACTTAGGTAGGTCATACTAGCGAAGGTATTCCCGTCTCTCTCCCTCCTAGTATTATTCTCACATCTTAGCGAGGATCATATCCTAAGCTACGATACCTGTTGTGGCGCCCCCAAAATTAGGTATCGTCACCCATTTTGGGTCGCCACTTACATGGTACATAAATTCAAATACAACTTACTAATATAATTGTCTCATGTATGCAATCTGACATAAAGCGTGAGTTTGAATACAAATATTATCTACTAGATATTATACAAACTCAACAAGAGTCCTCATTACTACTATTATCACACTATTTCACAGAATAGTGAGGACTACTAATGCTATCCTACGGACCATTACTCAAGTTCCCAGACTCGTCCCGACTATGTTCTCATTTCACAAGAGAAACGGTGAAAGAAAAGGTGAGCTCAACTAGCCAAAGATGAAATATTATGACTAAGATAATGCGAGAATAATTTATCATTAGCCTTGACGGTGTTAAAGCGATAAAATACAATAGACAACAAGTTTAAGCTGCGGTGGAATAAGCAATCCATTAAAAAGTCAAGTAGTAGAGAATAAAGTCTACTATCTTTTAGGTTTTAAAGGTTTTCATCTTTGTTATAATTTGAGACTCGACTTTAATAAATAATCCACATCATCGAATCACCCACCTTTTCTGACGAGGATATTCATCAAATTATCAATGGTCATGACTATCTTAGAATCACCCCTTGTCATAATCATACCAAAAACTATCCATCATTGCATGCATTACGGCCCTTTGTGAACTTTTATCACATCATTTATAACAAGCCATGATTATACCGAATGATCACTGGTCATAATCATACTAAGTTCATCTATACACGTAAGCAGAAGATAACATAATATAACATGAGGATGATGACAATGACATAATAATTCAATAAAACAAGTTCAAGAATTATTTTATCCAGGAATTATTAACGTCCAAATTGTCAAAATGATCTTTGTTTTGTAGAGTAAAATTCAAGAATGATGGGAAGAATATTTCCATGAAAAGATCTTTGGATGAAGCGCAAATATCGAGGATATTCTACTAATTTCATGGAGTATAGAAGTCAAAGTTTTAACCATTTGGGTATAATAAAGAATGGAATAACAAAAGAAATCACCGTGCATGCGGTGCCGCATAGATAGAGTTATTCAGCGGAATAATAATAACGGAACGGTCGGGTGAAATTCTGCCAAGCAGGATGTTCAAGCGAGAATAATAAAGATGGAAAAAGATCGGTGTGTAACACACAGATAGGATATTCAAGCAGAAAGATAAAAAGCGGAACCGGTCGGTGTAAAAACACGGGCGATGACGAGGATGTTCCAGCGAATAATAATAAAAAGCGGAACCGGTCGGTGTAAAAACATGTGCACAGGATGTTCCAATGAGAATAATAGAAGAATGTCACCAAGTATAGGGTAAACCACGCATTATACTGAGTTATTCCAAGCAGAATAATAAGCGATGGAATAATAACAGCAGTTCTCTTCATGAATAAGAAAGAATAATAACACCCTTACGGGTACAACAAATAATATTCCCTACCTTAGAAGAAGCTGAATATTGGCAAGGTGAAGTAGCGAATACTTTTCTTCTTTCTCTATAGTTTCTCTCTTTAGAGTTTCGGTGAATTAAGTGAAAAATAATGAAGCACTAGGCCTCTATTTATAGAAGATTTCTAGCTTAGCACTTTTGCCATGTGAAAAGGCAAGTGGCTTGGCGGTGGTGATGTGAAAAGAAAAGTTGTTTGGCCTTTTGTAATGTGAAACGACAAGTGGTTCTACGCTTGTAATATGAAGCGACAAGTGGTTCGGCCTTTGTAATGTGAAGCGACAAGTGGTTCGACGCTTTGTGTAAGCAGGTAATTACTATTGACGAAGGTAATTACTATTCACAAAGGTAATTACTATTAACGAAGGTAATTACTATAGCGAAGATAATTACTATATTCACAAAGGTAATTACTATTGATTTAATATAATTACTATTCACAAAGGTAATTACTATTGACGAAGGTAATTACTATTCACAAAGAAGTAATTACTATTATTGAAGAGACTCTTAGATGATGACATATGGGCCCCCATAAAATAATCAAACTTACCACAAATGTTTCATATGAGACTCTTTATATACATCAAGGATTGAATAAATATTACCACAAATCATTTTATTTTAATCAACACATATTTAATCTTTCAACAATTTTAATTATTTATAACTTGTCGTCTCAATTATTGATTTAATACTATAACATATTATACGGATGATCTTTGTGACAATAATTGAATCGATAATATAAGAGATATGATGATAAACAATTCTTTGTAGCAATAATTGAGCATAATTTGAGTGACTTCTCACGTAAGCTTCGATAATAATCAATATCGTGTGCTCTTATAAAACTACAGCGTATTATTGTACTTTTACTACCAAGGGTAGTTCAGCGGTTTTAACGGTAACACCTCTGCCGTTATTTTTTATAGAAAGATAATTTTGTCGTTTTTTCTAACTACGACAATACTTCCATTAATAGGGTCCACCAATGATTGAGTAGTCGTCATGCGAATATTCCCAGAGCAAAAAGAATATTCCCAGAGCCAAGCGAATATTTTATAACAACTTGCATACTTTGCAAAATTTATAAATACTACCCACAACTATAATATTATCTTAAATTCACACCATAATATTAAAAAAATTATTTCGACAAAATTTAAATCTTTATTGATAAAATCTGGGGTCTCACAGTGTCGACTTGTGCATTTTCCTTTTTAGGATGGTCGATAAATGCCCCCAATGTTGAGTTGTCAATGTTCCTGACAATACCCCAATCTTGTTTGTTATAAGGGTCCCAATATCAGGTTGTCGTCAATTCTGCAATTGCCCCAGTCTTGCTATTCATCTGGGGTATTCACTTCGTTATATGTTTGACAAATGTACTGATAAGATGTCAAGATTGCAAAGATCTTTTACCTCCTGACCCCCATGGTGAAAAGGTAGTGGATTTTGGCTCTGATCTTTGGATGCCCCAGTCATTGTTTTTGATTTATAGGAGCAATTTACTTTAATGATTTTCTTTCGATTTAACGAAGATTTGTGATTGAGGGTTTCTAAAAGCTCAGCTTGGTTTTTGATGTGATGGCTTCAGTCGGGTATGATTTGTGGCCTTTTCTCAGGGAACAAGTCGTTGGGTATGAGATAGACTTTTCCATGATGGTTGCCCATGTACATCTGTAGGTCAAAGAAGATCAAGTCTTCCTGCACTTCATGAATGATAAGTTGCTGAAGGGTTGCATCTTAGGATGATTGTTATTTCATCCCTGTGACTGGCTATCTTGATGTGTCATTGTCTCTTCTTTTTAGGGACTTGTTCCAGATTTAATGGAATAACATTGAAGTGTCGTTGGGTCTTCTCAACATGGGTTATTGAATTTGAGGTTTTTTCTTGGGTATGGACTTTGGTGTCTTGGCATTGATGTTTGGGTTTGGTATTTTGGTTGTGAGGTAGAGTGTTTGTTTATTTCTTTTGAGGGTTAGACCACACCATAAATGGATTCCTATGTACTCCCACGGATGGAGGGAGATTAAGTCTTTCATATTTCTAGCTTGATGAGTTGTTGAAGAGTTGTGTCTTGTGATCGCTGCATCATTAAAAAGGTTTTGTGAATTTTGCGGGGGTAAGATCGCATCATAGATGGCTAGCTACGTACTCCTATCGAGGAGATCAAGTTTACATTGTTCACGCTTGGCTGAGATCTGATTAGCTTGATTTTTTGATTTTTTTATATATGCATGCATGGAAAATAAAATGCATAATTTTAAGAAAGTGATACCGTCCCAACATCTCCTGGAACTCACAACTTTATCTTCTGTATCTACGTCCTCTTGGCTAACTGAGGCTTGATAGTCCAGTTATCAATGGTTATGTTTCCTTCGAGGCTTGTGATAGAGGTTACCTCATGGTTATGAATATCTTGAATCATGGCCATAACTTGATCATCTCCTGATTCAGCATATCCCTTAAGGAGACTCAGACTGGACCCATCACATAATGGGATGAACTCTAGATTCCTCGATGGGTTGGCTTCCCCGACAAACTTACCACATTTTTCTTCATCTTTTTCATGGGTTTGAGAGGATTTGACTATGAAATCTCTCCCAAACTATTGTTGTATTTCTCGCAAGTAACTTTTTTTTCTTTTTCTACATTGGGAATGATCAGTATTTCCTCCTCATCATCCAGGAGGGTAAAATCGGGAATGTGGTTGCTAACTTTGGGCAACAAGATGTTTGAAGGTGGAAGATGAATATCCTTTGGGGACTGTCTTGTTTCCTCTGCCCTTCTTCACTTTATGATGGGTTCACCTTGTGTTCCGCCAGGATTGGAGCTCATATGTAACGATCGAAAAATTTGTAATTTAATGAAAATATTTATTGAATTAAATAAATATTTTAAATAATTTATTTATTGAGAAAAATAAATAATTGATGAATTGTGGTGAATTAATTTAGTAACTAAATTGATTAGTGTAAATTAAATTGAGTAATGATAATTTTATTTGAAGGATTTAATTTAAAGAAATAATTAAATTAAATCAATTGCTTAATATTTAAGAAGATAATTAAATTAAGTGAATTATTTAATATTAAATGAATAAATTAAATAAAGTGATGTGTCTAATTTATTAATTAAATTAGATATATAATTATTTATTAATTATAAGATATAATGATAATAAGAATTTTATTAGTATTATAAGTTATTTAAATTAGCTAAACTAAAGTTATTTATATTAACTAAATTAAAAGTGTGATAATTGGAAACTATATAATATAAATAATATGAAAATAATCTAGTTGGGGGTTTATGTGTTTAGCCAAACAAGGCCTTGTGGCCTTTGGCTTATTTAACTGACGCGAGCCTTTTTGGTTTTTTACCGGATGAACGTGGAAGCCAGTTATATGTTGCGCATTTCATTTCACGTATTATTTTTCTAAAGCTTACTAGATAGCACAGAGAGAGAGAAAGAGAGAGCTTGGTGAGAATTGCAGTGATATTGAGTTGGAGAAGAAGGGTTTTGGAAAAGGATTTCTCAAAGATTCAAGGTATACACTATTCCTATTGTTATTTTTAGTTTTGGTAGTATATGTATATATCTTCTTGGTATGATTTAGAAATCACGTGAATTGTGATGTATATATGTTCATATAGATTTGTAAAAACTCTGTTAATCATCATGTATACTTGTTATTTGTTATCAAATTCGTGAGAAATTGATGTGTAGAAAGAAAATGAATATCAATGTTATTATTCTTATAATACGGCTTAGAAAGTACAAAAATCCATGCTCTATATGTGTAGTAATCTGTAATTTGTTATCGGATTGTGATAATATGTTAAGAAACAAAAGCGGCGTAGTTTGAATCGTGTCAAATGATTAAGAAACGAATTCGTGGTGATCGAATTCGTTAAAAGTATAAAAATAAAGAAATTTGGGAAAAATATAGTTTTGATTCTTCAAAATGATGTTTATGTAATGTTTTTGTATATAGAATGGTGTTTAGCATGTATAACTATAATATGACAAAGTGTTAGATGTTGAAGTTGGGAGATTTTCTATAGAATTTGGATTTTTGGCCAAAGCAGAGTCTGATTTCGAGCTTCTGCAAAAACTAGAAGCGAGGTGTCATTGTGAACGCTTCTGTCGGCCCATGATTTGTCGTCTTGGTGCTATGTTGTATCGTCTTGAACGCTGTGATTTACCCGAGTGTATTCTTGGCCTTGGCACATGAATAACCACTTCATGACATGTGAAATGCAGCTTAATTGCAGTCGTATGTAGCGGACTTGGGTTAGTTTAGCATGCATGATAAGGATATTAAAACATAAAGTGGACAACAATAACAGATTATAAGGTGTTGTAATACAAAGTGTAAAAAAGTTTTAGGTGATTGTTAATTGAGTTATATAATGAAACTAAAAGTGGTGTTTGCAAAAGTTAGAAATGAACGAGTAAGTTATGTTGGCTCGTAATGCGATTTCAGATTCGTTAAGTATGTTAACTTAAATGGTTAGGTGCTAGGTTAGGGTTATGACCTAAATGATGGTTTAATACCCATAGTGTTAATATTCATACAACTAATTGTTGTTGCGATTGTAATGATATGTGTAGGGTAATTGGAGATTATTTTACACTTGTGTAGCTTACAAACAAGGCAAGTTTCTAAACCTTAACTCCTTACATTGAGCAAGCTTTCTAACTTCATTCTTTTCATATTGAAGGCATGTTCCCATTCCTAAATCGTTATTGTACAAGTTCCTAAAATTCTTGTAAGGTTGAACAAGCCTAGTTTATCTTGAGTATGTTTGTGCAAGCTCTTGTAACCTAATCCGTTACATCGAGCGAGCTTTACTTTCCTTATTATCATTCGAAGTATATATTTTTCTAATACATTGATTCATAGAAGATTGTTCTAAACTCCTTTGAATATAGCACTTTGCATGTATATCATGTTATTCAGTTATATATATTGTTAATATCCGATCTTTGACTTTAATAGCCTTGTTCAGTTATACATTTTCTTATTAAACCTTTATTAATGGAAGTTGAATAGTGTTCTAAAATTCTAGAGACACTGATAAGTAAGTTCCAAACTAAACTTTCTTTAGTGTGGAAATTCTAAATTCAAACTGAGACGAACAACCCTAATATAGGGGATTTTTGTATGTGTAACGTTTAGATGTTTGTGCACAATACATGGTACAAAGGGTTGATCCCCCTAAGTACGCTAAGAAGGATCTGTACAGTCTAATCACTGTTAAGGTTAAGGTAATAATACCTATATACCGGAGACATAGTTCGTGGTCTTAAGACCCTCAGACATTGATGTCAAACTTGTTTTCTATTCTTAATTCATAGAACAAGTTCATTATTGCTAGCATTCGTTGTTCATTCTAATGTTGTTATTATTACTACTTCCTATATCAGTGAGCAATTGTTTGCTCACTCTTGCATTTAACATTGCAGCTAAAGTTGAGAAAGTCGACGAGCCGTCTACTAGCAAAGGAAAGGGCAAAACGTCCAAATGTTGAAGACCTATGAGAATTTTTATTTTAATGAATTATGCTAAAGACTTGTTTTAATATGTGATGTATTCCGCAAACTTATGTAATAATTTTATGGTTAGATTACCTGGGATATATTTTGAGAATATGATGTAACCCTTTAATGGAAAAGATGATTGTTTAAGTTATTTAAATTGCGTCTTTATCCTTTGATTATGGGTAGTTAGATGTAATATTTTTGATAGTGAACACCAAATCCCGTGGGAATGGAGTACCTGGATTTGGGGGTGTCACATCATAACCATCTCTTCCTTTGAACTGTCTATCTTATTTGGAAATGTCAAGCTCCTCATTTCTCTTTTGCCTTTTCTGGTCATGGAAATTTATATCTTCAATTCTCCATTTTCAATGAGTTCTTGGATTTTGTGTTGCAGATGCCAACATTCCTTGGTTGCATGTCCTGGTGCTCTAGAATGATAAACACACCTCTTATTGAGATCATAATGCCTTTCTTTGGGATTAGTGGGTGGAGCAAGCTCAATGATCTTTTTTTGCGCAACCAACCATGCTAACACATTTTCCAACAAGTCCCCAAAGGTGTGAATACCCTTCTCCGCCTAATCTCTCTGACTCTCGGTGTCGTAGGATTTTGGGGGTTTTCCATTGTTTGGAATATTGTTTCATATTTCCTCTTTAGGAATTCGCATCCCTCCCGATAATTTTTCTATTGGTCAGATCTTCTAGTAATTTTATCATTCCACTTTTCTTGTCCTTTCTGCCTGCTTTGATCTTCTTCATTTAGCTGGCTCATTTTAGAGGGATATAGGCTTGAATTCTGGTTAACTTCTTTTTTCTCTTAGATTTTTGATAATTGAGTGAAAAGTAGCCTCGTAATCTGATGTATGCGCACTACCCAATTGGCTACCAAAGTTACTTGATTCTGGATCGTCTCTAATTTTTACATTACTGTTATACCCTCCTCCGAATTTTCTCACTCTAGGAAATTTTTTTTTGCTCCTTTGGGGGTATTCCTCCATCCTTCGCATGTACTTATGATTTGGATTCATTTTGGCACTTCCTGACCCGATCATGTTCACCCCCTCAGTATCATATTGCAGTAAAAAGTTAGTGTTGACATTTGGATGGTCAGGTCGTTGGACCACAACATCGCCACTTTCGATCAGATTTTGGATTTTATGTTTTAAGGACCAATAATCTTGTGTATCATGTCTCCGAGACCCTAAATGGTAAGTACATATATGGCTTGGATTGTATCTTTTGCTTTTTGGATCAAGAAGTGGAGCTAATTCAATAATTTTCCTCTAATTGATTAATAACTCCAATATGTTTTCCAGGGAATCGTCTAGTGGAATGAACACCTGATATTCTGCTCTTTTAAATTTTCTCTTTCTGTCTTGGCATTGATTGAATGGGGCCTGTTGTTGTAATGACAGATTGCCTTCCTTCTTCCAAATGGGGGGGGGGGGACTATGGTTGGGTCTCCTAGCTTGCCCCTGTAAAACGAGGAATACATCTTTATTATCTTTCTTGGGTACCCTTTTGGGAGTGCTCGCATAGTTTCTAGACTGTATATGCTCGGCGAGTGCTTCCAAGGTCGTGATGTCTTTATTCTTATTTGCTTTCAAGCCCATCTCTGCCATTTCACTATGTTTGATCATCTCTGAGAATGGCTGACCTATTCCTGCTAGGATCCTCTCACAATAAGGTGTCTCTTGGAAGTCTATGAAAGTCATCACCATTTCAGTTTCTGACATAAGCGGGCTGACCTGTGCTGCCAGACGTCTCCATCTTTAAGCATATTCTCAGAAAGACTCAATATTCTGCTTCTTAACTTTGGTCACTTGATATCTATCCGGTTCCATTTGTGACCAGAAACTGTATTGATTGAGGAAAGTGTGGGCTAGTTCTTCACATCTGTGGATTTTTGAGCTGTCAAGTCGGATGTACCATGTCCTAGCCTCTCCAGTTAGACTTTTCTGGAATAGCTACATTCTTAATTTCTCATCCTCTACATAGGATTTGAGTTCCCCGATGTATACTTTCAGATGGGTATAAGGATCGCCTGCTCCATTGTACTTTTCAAAATCCGGGACCTGGAATTTCTCCAGGTATCTGGCTCTGGGAAAGATACATAGATCTGAATAGTTAACACTTCCATAAGTTCCAATCCCTTTTATTGACCGGATGGTTTCTTCCATTTGTTGAACTTTCTTTCTTATATCACTAGTCTCCCAGTCCTCCCTGAGATTTTTGATTTTAGGGGTTTTGTTGGTTTTTTCACTGGATCGAGGTTCAGGTATTTGTACTTGCCCCTTTTTGTCAGCATTTTGATTGCCACCCTGTGATGAGGACTCTAGTTGAGTGGGCATTGTCTGGCCCTGAGCGCTTTTACTTTATTTTTTCAGAAGAATAACCAATTTTGTTATCTGATTTCTAAGTCCCTCAAACTCCTTTCGAGATACTGAACCTGATTCATGTTGGGCACTTTCAGCCTTGTCGGTGGATAGGCTTTATGCCTTCTTATATTTCGATCTACTAATTGTAAGTATCTTACATCGAATTGAAAGGGAAAGGTATGAAGAGACTTTCCTTCGCATTTGGTTTATCAGAGACTGACCTATCTTAGGGTTACTCTCACGGGCTTTTTGGCATGAAGGTTTCCAGATCATCGCAATCTATTAGATGGGAAGTTAATCCGATCTTTCAATTGCAGCAGATCTTTCAATTGAATCAATAATGAGCCACCGACGAGATTGCCTTCTAATGGAGGGACCACACAACATACATCCATTACGTCTCACTGCATGTAATATGGTGACATTATACGAATCGCTAATATAAAGCATTATAAAAAGACATTCATTCACATCCATTAAATGTAAAGACAACATTCACACACGTGTAGAGAAAAAAGGAATTAAAAAGATTGATATGCGACTTAAGCCCTTTAATGTCCCTAGTAGAGTCGCCACTTGTGGACGCCGGGAAAATCTTCCTATCGCGTTCTCTACTCTTTAGATGTTCTATGTTAGATTTTTATTTATGCTTAAAGGGTGAGATTTTAGAAAGACCGACATACAATGTCGACGATTTGAAAAGTTTAATTTTATATGATTGGGCCGAATTAGACAGAGTCGCCAGTTGATATGAGTTTAAATAGATGTATCAACTCATTCGAGTTTTGAAAGATTTTTGCAATATGGCCCAATATGTGACACTATGTAATTGGTCTGGAACTCTAGATTTTGTGAAACATGTTTACCGCTACTTTTTCATTCCCTATGCATTATGTGTGTGTGTGTGTATGTGTGTCTGAAAACTTTGGATTGAAGAGATATTTTCTGCTTCATTTAAAAGTAGTGATATGCCTCTTTTGCACCTATATACAAAGTGTTTGATTTATTGAAAAATTCATTTTAACAAGCATGTAAAAGTGAAGTTTTGAGAAGCTGTTTTCAAACCCTTTCGCTCGCATAGAATTTAGGCCTTTGATACTTCCATTTTATTCCATATTCGGCTTGATTTTATTTTATTTAAGATACGAAGCAGCTTTGACAGTATATATATAAATATATATAAGTTTCGGACTTCTTATGGGCATGCGTCACATGAATGATTTTCACTATTTTAGAGCCTTAAATCCGGATAACCGTTTTAAGGCCCTACAGTTACATATACACTTGATTGCAAGCTGATTGTACACTTTAAACAAGTCCATCATGGGAACCAGATCTATATCCATTGATTAAATCGTAGACCTTGTGGCTCCTAGGCTCACATGATATCATTTAAATAGCCTGCACGATGAATATATTGAAATAAAATGTATATTTACTTGTAGACGTCGCAAAACAAAGGACTCATTAGTTAAATCCTTGCATGCGCTTAGCCAAGCTTCTCGTTTCCTCTAGATACAGATCTAGGGTCACGTAGTCACTTAATATTTACAAGACTATAAAGTAAACTATATCTATCTAGATCTTAGCCTATCTAGCTCAATGGGTCAAGCTATGAAGCTTTCCGACCAGTTAAATGCAAGATAAGGCCAGATATAGGATAGATCTAGTCAATATACTTTAAATATTAACTATTTATACAAAAATAAATAGTGAAAAATTAGATATGCACAATATTAACTAAGATATATATATATAACACTTATATATAGTAAAGCAAAAAATGAACGCAGATATGAAGAGATCTTACAGTTTAGCACTAAATTTGCTAACGAACAGCTTTTTGCGCCTTTGAGTTTCATTTCCACCGATTAAAACTAGATATGTTGCAATATATATGTATATGAGTGTTTATAGAAGAGATTTATAGAGTTTAAACGCAAGAACTAGCCTCTTTCTCTCTCTAAAACTGACCCTCTCTCTAGCTTCCTCTCTCTAGATGAGCTAGGGACTGATATTTAAAGAGGAAAAAGGGGAAGCCACAAGTCTATTAGAGGAAGCCGGATGTAAACCTATAGAAGCCTAAAAGTGGGCCCCACTTGCTTGGTTTTCGTCCTGGGAGGTCAGGTTTTCATGTTGTGCACTGGAACGACCATAACTCTCAATTCGAGGGGAGTTAGAAGATGTGTCATATCATTCCAGAAAGATCTTTTTGATAGGTTCGCAATGATGCATTTTTTTCCAATTCTAAGTTCAGTAAGGCAAAGAAAAAGGAGAAAAGCTATCCCTGGGTAGATGTTAGCTAACCATTCATCTTGCTGTATGTTGGGAAGCTTGCACCTTTCAATTTAGGAATCCTATGGAGGTGTGCCATACCATTCTGGAAAGCTCTTTCCAAGAGTTAAGAAATGACATATGGCTTTTCATTCTCTGAATTCAGAAGTTAGGTCCATGACCAAACTAGCATCTTCGGGTCTTCACAGGAAGTCTGTTCAGATGTTTTGCATAGTTTGTGCTCAGGATTGCTACGATGGATCTTTGTAACCTTCTTTGTAACTGGAAAAAAAATTTATGTTGTGTTTGGAAAAATTCCCTTTGCTCTCCTGGGGTTGTTTCCGGGCTGGAAGTTTCTATTGTAATCCCTCGGGGTTATTTCAGGGGCTTTGACTGTTATTGTCTCTATCTTTCCTTGGGGTTATCTCCGAGGTTGATTTGATGTCCCACGATGCTGTATCTAGGGTTTAATTTGATATCCCAAGGGGTTGTCTCCGTGGTTTATGATTTACTATAGTTCTCTAGGCTGTCTCGGGGTAGAAAAGATATTTTTGCCCTCCTGCATGGTTAGTCTAACGAAAGCAAAATTTTGAGTGTCTACGGATGCCCCTCTTTATCATGTTTATGCAATGCAATGAACATGATAAATATTACTAGACACTTGAAATATGACAAGATAAATTTAATGATGCAATGCAATGAATGGAATGATGAATGATAAAATGCTTTTCGCAAATCGTATTTTGCTCATTGTACTTCGCATTTTGCCAATCACACTTCGCAACTCACATATCTCAATTCGCACATCGCAAATGGCACTTCGCTTTACCATTACCAGTTATTGTTGATGCCTATGTTGGGACTGATTCCAACGGTTGTCTTTCATCAGTGCTGCTGATGCCTATGCTGGTGTTAACTCTAACAGTTTGATTTTCGACGTGTTTTCGATGCTTGTTTGATGAAGATAAACTGAAATGATTTCTACATCTCTGTTGAGGATGATGTTCTGAAATCACCGGACCTTCCCGATGTCTATGCTGGTAGTTGACAACAGTGCCTACCCTACTGGTTGTTGACAATGATGCCTAACCTGCTGGTAATTACCAATGGTGCCTACCTTGCTGGTAGTTGACAACAGTGCCTACCCTGCTGGTAGTTGACAACGGTGCCTACCCTGCTAGTAGTTGACAATGGTAAAATTTTCCTCGAATCTGGACATTTAATGTGCATGCATATTTAATTCTACTAGGGATGCATGCTTAACTTTTTAGTTGAGATATATGTTAATATAACGCTGTTGCACATGTGCAGACAATGTATAATGTGATGATCTAAATTTATCCTTAGGAATCTGTTATCCTAGGCTGATGTAAATAACAATCGAATTGACTAGATGTATAACCATACCTGACCCTTTCTGAGGCAATTTTGAGTTTCTTTTCAGGCATGGATTTTGATATTGGCTTGGCTTATGATTTGAGTACTGCTGACGTCCCTGGAGGGTGCAGCCAGTTCTTTTACTGCCTAGATTTGAACTTGGTGCAAAGGCCTCGACTTGTGAGGACTTGGCGCATGTTGACATGTTTGATGATAAAGATTTCATTTGCTAGACCTTTTGTTAGTTGTTAGGCTCATGTTTTTGAGTTAAGGACTCTCTTGATAATTTTTCCCTTCTTTTGTAGGGGTTAGCTTATGCTGCCATGATTTCTTTTAGGAGTTCTCCCTTTTATTTTGATTAGAGGCTTGATCCTGCCTTAGACTCTTTCCATTTCCTGGAATCAGAAAATACCCCAGCCCTTTGGCATGTTGTTACCGGGGATTCATATAAGAAACTATCTTTGTTAACTAAGTCAAAAGTGAGCAATATACTGCACATCAAATAAATAACAGAATGCACAAAAGCTTGATGGCTTGGGCTGTCAGGATTAGTATAATCTTGTGAATAAGTCATTTGAAGTTTAAAGTTTATGAAATTGAATGAGTTATGTAATTGTAAGGAAATTTTTAAGCATTCATGGTCATTCTTCATAAGTAGGATTAGATTCAAAAGACTTATCTCCCTTTATCAGAGATACTTCATCTTCGCTCTAGATGTTATTCTTCGTAGAATTGATTTCATATGACACGTGTACTATGAGTGACGCAACTCTTACCAGGGGTTTCATTTCCATGACTTTTAAGATTCTAAATTTTATTCATTTTTTCTCTCGCTTAACTTGTCTCGTTTTCTTATGCTATTCAGAGTTACCCATTTAACGAGCTTTGGACCAATGACTCCCAAGCTGAACGACTTTAGGGCACTAGGTGTAAAGACACCCCTTTGAGTTTACTGCTTGAGTAACAAAGGCCACACTTCAATACAAGTCAAGCGGTCTACTCTATTTTCTCATCGCTTGATCTTGTGCAAGTTCCGTTTTCTTAGACTTAAATTACCCATGTAACGAACGTTGGGCCGGTGACTCCCAAATCAGACAATTTTAAGGCACTAGGTGTGAAGACATCCCTCAAGCTTAATTACTCGAGTAACCTAGACCACGATTTGGATCTGCTCAGGTCTCGCCTTCTTCTTCCTCGTAATACTCATTTTATTAGGCTCTAAGCTACCCATGTAACGAGCGTTGGGTTGGTGACTCCCAAACTAGATGACTTTAGGACACCAGGTGTAAAGACACCCCTCAGGCTTAATAACTCGAGTAACCCAGGCCACGATTCGAGACATTAGGCTGGCTACCTATCTTTTATCTTCTCATTAATTGTCATTGTTTTCGCCATAGCTTCATACCCCACAACTAAGAGTCAAGACAACTACAAAATGCAGACACGCATATGAGGTCAAGTCTGTTCCAAAAATCGCTTTGAACTAGGATGTTGTGTCTAATCAAATGGGTTGAATAGTATTAATTCTCTAACCGTTCCCATGATTCTTGATCTACGGACACTTATTAGAATTAATACAATTCATAAAAAGTTAAACAAAAATTCTTTTTCTTTTAAAACTTTTTTCTAAGATTCTAACACAAGATTTATGTATTTAACATGTATATTCTCGCTAGTGCATGTAAATAAAGACCGATATCACATAAAAAAAATGAAAGAGTCGTACCTCACATGTGGATTAAGCAATTTTGATTGGAAAAGACCAAATAACCGTACCAGATCGCCAGTGAAATGATATGAGCGAAGCTCTAATGATAACGGACCATGCTGATGGTGTCGACTTGTGTATTTCCCTTTTTAGGATGGTCAATAAATTCCCCCGTGTTGAGTTATCGATGTTCCCAACAATACCTCAATCTTGTTTGTTGTAAGGATCCCAATATCAAGTTGTCGTCGATTCTGCAATTGCCCCAGTCTTGCTGGTCATCTGGGGTAATCACTTCATTGTATGATTGACAAATGAGCTGATAAGATGTTAAGATTGCAAAAGTCTTTTACCTCCTGACCCCCATGGTGAGCAGGTAGTGGATTTTGGCACTGATCCTTGGATGCCCCAGTCATTGTTTTTGATTTGTAAAAGCAATTGACTTTAATGATTTTCTTCTGATTTAATAAAGATTTTTGATTGAGGGTTTCTAAAAGCTTAGCTTGGTTTGTGATGTGATGGCTTCAGTCGGGTTTGATTTGATCTTTAAGGTTTGATCTATGGCCTTTTCTCAGGGAACAAGTCGTTAGGTATGAGATAGACTTTTCCATGACGATCGCCCATGTACATCTATAGGTCAAAGGAGATCAAGTCTTCATGCACTTCATGAATGATGAGTTGATGAAGGGTTGCATCTTAGGATGATTACTATTTCATCCCTATGACTGGCTATCTTGATGTGTCACTGTCTCTTCTTTTTAAGGACTTGTGCCAGATTTAATGGAATAACATTGAAGTGTCGTTGGGTCTTCTCAACATGGGTTGTTGAATTTGAGGTTTTTTCTTGGGTATGGACTTTGGTGTCTTGGGATTGATATTTGGGTTTGGTATTTTGGTTGTGAGGTAGAGGGTTTGTTTATTTCTTTTGAGGGTTAGACCACACTATAGATGGCTTCCTTCGTACTCCCATGGATGGAGGGAGATCAAGTCTTTCATATTTCTGGCTTGTTGAGTTGTTGAAAGAGTTGTATCTTGTGATCGCTGAATCATTGAAAACGATTTGTGATTTTTGTGGGGGTTAAACTGCACCACAGATGGCAAGCTACGTAATCCTATGTGAGGAGATCAAGTCTACGTAATTCACGCTTGGCTGAGATCTGATTGGCTTGATTTTTTTTGATTTTTTTGATTATATATATATATATATACATTCATGGAAAATAAAAGGCATAATGCTAAGAAAGTGATACCGTCCCATTATATCCTAGAACTCACAACTTTATCTTCTAGATTTACGTCTTCTTGGCTAACTGAGGCCTGATAGTCCAGTTGTCAGTGGTTATGTTACCTTCGAGGCTCGTGATAGAGGTTACCTCATGGTTATGAATATCTTCAGTCATGGCGATAACTTGATCATCTCCTAATTCAACATATCCATTAAGGAGACTCAAACTGGACCCGTCACAAAAAGGGATAAACTCTAGATTCCTCGATGGGTTAGCTTCCCCGACAACCTCGCCACCTTTTTCTTCATCTATTCCTTCATCTTTTTCATGGATTTAAGAGGATTTGACTATGAAATCTCACCCGAGCTGTTGTTGTATTTCTCGTAAGGATCTTCTTTTTTTTTCTTTTTCTACACTTGAAGGATCAATATTTCCTCCTCATCATCCAGAAGGGTAAAATCAGGAATGTGGTTGCTGACTTTGGGAAATAAGATGTTTGAAGGTGGCAAATGAATCTCCTTTGGGGACTGTCTTGTTTCCTCTGCCACTCCTCGCTCTATGATTGGTTCACCTTGTGTTCTGTCAGGATTGGAGCTCATAACCATCACTTCCTTTGAACTATCTGTCTCATGTGGAAATCTCAAGCTCCTCATTTCTCTTTCGCCTTTTCTGGTCATGGAAATTTATATCTTCAATTCTCCATTTTCAATGAGATCTTGAATTTTGTGTTGCAGATGCCAACATTCCTCGGTTGCGTGAAGATGTTTTTGTGGAATTTCTATCTTTTGGTGTAGAGTTACTTATTCACGATATCGGCACTATTAACGATATCTGACACTATTCACGATATCTGGATTATTCATAGAAAAATAAAATTTCTTCTTTTCGTCCAAAACATCTATTACGGATACTAACTCTCGATTGTATCCATGTTTTGATCATTCTTGAATTTTACACCACTATGATTATTTTTGAGGTATTTTTGGGCGTGGATAAAACCAAGTACGAATCCTTAATCCTTAATCCTTGTCATTTTGTTTCTTTGGATTTGTTTCTTTAAAAAAAATATTTTCATCATCCTCGGTCTTAAATGATGATATTATGGAATATCTTTGGCACGTAGTGCAAAAGATGAATGATTTCTTAAGAATATCTTTGGCCTATAGTGCAAAGATGAATGATTTTGAAGAATATCTTTGGCCCGTAGTGCAAAGATGAGCAGTGTTGAAATGAACATGACTAATGATGAATATCTTTGGCACTGTAGTGCAAAGATGAATATTTGATTCGGATGTATATTGATTGATGTTACGAGGGGATAAAAATAGGCGATGAACTTTTAAATTCATACATAGAAGATAGTAGTTTGCATTCTCTACTTAACTCTTCTAATGAATTATTATTTCATTGCGAATATTGATTTAAAATTTGTTGTCTATTGTATTCTATTAGATTTTTCCTGTTGAAGACTAACGATAATTTGTTGTATATTATCTTAGTCATAATATTCTTTTCTTGAGCAAGTTGAGCTCACCCTTTTCCTTTTTGTTCCATTTTTCTCGGGGAGGCGAGAATATAGCGAGTATGCAGTTGGGGTATGGAATGAAGGTTTTAGAAAGGATTGTTTAGTAGTCCTCACCATTTTGTAAAATAATGTATCAATAAATGTGATGAGGATTTATTTGAGTATAGATATTGTCTAGAAGATAATATTTGTATTCAAACTCACAGCTTTTCTTGTTGTTATAATAAAGTTGTAGTTGTTTACGTACCATGTATTGACAACTCGGAATAGGTGATGTTTACCTATTTTGGGGCGTCACGGTTGGTATCAAAGCTTAGGGATATGATCTCTGGCGGAGATCGGGGAATAGAACTAGGAGGGAGGAGACGAGTAAATCCTTCACTAGTGTGTCCTACCTAAGCTTATTTGTTAGTTGGTCAAGATATAGGGATATTATGTGATATATTGATTTCCTTAATTAACCCTTGTTTTATGGCGGTGATTTGAGAATGTCAATTGAGAATATTAACAATGGAAATGAGACAGTGGAGATGCTGTACTCACCAACGAGGAGAAGCGTGCAACAGGTGGCAATGTTCCTCCTGTGAACAACACCATTGAAAGCGAGATGATGAGCGAGGGGATGTTTAGAATTTTTTTTGCGGTTCATGCAAAATCAGACGAGGAGACTCGTGTTCAAAATCTGAGGAGGAAATGATAGCAATTCACGGGTTGTCACATTCAGCGATTCAAAGAGTTGGGACCACGAATTTAAGGGAAAGCGGATCCGATCATCCAATGGAAACATGGGTCAAACAAATTACCAAGATATTCGATGTCTTGGGATGGAGGAACGAAGGTTCCATTCGCCACCTTATGTTCCGTATGGTGGCATCATTGGTGGGAGTGCGTGAAGCGTACCATCCGGTACTTTTCGGCATGTCTTGGGAGACATTTTTGAAGCTATTTAATGACAAATACTTTCCTAAAAGTGTTCGTCATATGAAGGAAGTGGAGTTCATCAGATTGGAACAAAACAACATGGCGGTGTCTCAAGACGAGGCAAAGTTTGCGAGTTATCGAGTTTGCACCTCATTTGGTGGAGAATGAGGAGCATTATGACGCGGATGTTTCTTAGAGGTTTGAAACCCAAGATACGTCAATATCTCATTTCCCATAAATTTTCTCTTTATTCGGATGTTGAAAAGCAGGGCTCAATTATTAGAGCGAGATAACGAAAGTACGGTCGTTGAGGACCATAACCGAGGATCGTACCGGAGATAGCGATCAGCAGAATAATGATAACCGGCGGAGAAAAAGCAGACGGACAAAATGGTTACCACTCTGGTGGTAATCATGGCCATGAAAACGAAGAAGAAGCGAGTCGAGGAGGAGATTTTAAAAGAGGAGATTTAACAACGACTATGTGAAGGCAGCAGTCTTGCAAGAAGAAGCTGGTTCTAAGGGAGGAGAACGACCACCGGTCATTATATGCTACAAATGCGAAAAAGAGGGACATATCGGTCAAAGCGCCCACAACAGTTCAAGGTATGCTATAGTTGTGGAAAGGAAGGACATATCGCTTCGAGATTGTATGGTAGCGAAACCTAGTTCAGCGGGACGGTGACTCGAAAAAGTATCCCGAAAAAGTCAAAGTCAACGATTAGGAAGAGCGTTTGTTGTGGATTTGGTCATAATGCGAGGAACCCAAACGAGGTGATCACGGGTAAGCTATTTATAAATTCTTGCGAAGTTTATACCTTACTTGATACCGGTGCTACCCATTCATTTATCTCTCTCCGCATGTGCTCAACGTTTAAACTTGACTCAGGAGAAATTAGACTTTGACCTATCGGTGGAAACTCCGTTAGGAGAAACTTTCATCACATCCTTTGTTTATAAATCTTGTTTGATTCAAGTTGGCACCATCACCTTACATTGACCTTATCTCTTTAAAGATACTTGCTTTTGATGTGATTTTAGGGATTGATTGGTTAACTACTCATCATGCCAAAATTGATTGTTTAGTAAGGTTGTTAGTTTTCATATTCCTAACCAACTGTTATGCGGATTCAAGCAACTAAACCATTAAAATCAATCACCGTCATATCTAATCATAAAGCTATTCGTTTATTGAAAAGCGGATGTCAAGCTTTCTTAGCCCATGTTATGGATTTGAATAAAGACACGTCAAATTTGAATAATATTCTGTTGTTATTGACTTTCCGACGTATTTCAGAAGAACTTCCCGGTCTACCCCGTAGCGTGAAGTTGAATTCTTTATTGATCTTGAACACGGTACAAAGCCCATTTCTAAAACCCCATATCGAATGGCTCCTATTGAACTTGGGAGTTAAAGGTCCAACTACGAGGAATTGTTGGACATCGGTTTCATTCGTCCTAGTACATCTCCTTGGGGTGCTCTCTGTTTTATTTGTAAAGAAGAAAGAGCGGGAGTATGCGATTTTGTATTGACTATCGGGAATTGAACCATGTCACCATCAAGAATAGGTATCCTCCACCTCGTATTGATGACTTGTTTTACCATTTGCAAGGGCACAATTCTTTTCAAAATCGATCTTCGATTCGGATATCATCGGTGAAGATTAGGCGAGGATATTCAAAGGCGCCTTGAACTCGGTATGGGCATTATGAATTCTTAGTCATGTCTTTCGGACTAACTAATGCTCCTGCGGCTTTCATGGATATGATGAACCGAGTATTCAAGGAATATTTGGATCAATTCGTTGTTGTCTTTATTGATGACATCCTCATATATTCCAAAAGTCGTGAAGATCATGAGCACCATTTGAAATTTGGTACCCCAAAGGCTTCGTGAAAACCAACTATATGCCAAATTGAAGAAATGCGAGTTACGGCTTGAGGAAGTAGCATTCCTTGGAGCACGTGGTGTCGAAACATGGAGTATCTGTTGATCGGCAAAAGATTGAAGCAATACAAAGTTGGGAGCAACCAAAAGTCGGTGACTAAAGTCACGTAGCTTTTTGGGCTTAATGGTTATTATCGGAGATTCGTGGAAGGGTTTTCTCGAATCGCTACTCCATTAACTTCACTAACTTTCGAAAGGATCGAAATTCGTTTGGAGCGAAGAATGCGAGAAGAGTTTCCAAGAGCTTAAGAGGAGACTTATTTCTAAGACTGTTCTAACAATACCATCCGGTTCGGATGGATTTGTTATCTCAAATGATGCTTGAGCAAAGGGTTAGGATGTGTTCTCATGCAACGTGGGAAGGTCATAGCCTATGCCTCGCGACAACAAAAGAGTATGAGAGAGGAATTATCCTACTCATGATCTAGAGTTAGCGTGATCGTTTCAGCGCTAAAAATATGGAGGCACTATCTATATGGGGAGAAAGTGGAGATATATTCGGACCATAAAAGCCTTAAATATTTCTTCACTCAAAAAGAACTCAACATGCGGCAATGACGTTGGCTCGAGCTATTGAAAGACTACGACCACACTATTCAATACCATCCCGGTAAAGCGAGACGTGGTAGCCGACGCATTGAGTAGAAGATCATATGCGAGGAGCGAGTGCGATGATGTCAAGTATACGATAGAGCCAACTTTAATAGAAAAAGTTAAGGTTGCTCAAGCAATGGGCCGGAGCCGATGCGTATGAAGAAGAAAGTACAAGAAGGAGCTATCGAGGCGAGAATTGATGAAGAAGGAATACTTGAGTCCACTCTAGACTTTGTGTTCCTAACGACTCGATTTGAAGTACAAGATTATGCGGAGGAGGCACAACACGCCATTTGCAATCCATCTGGAAGTACTAAAATGTATCGTGATCTTGACATACATTTTGGTGGAACAATATGAAGAGAGAGATTGCAAAGTTTATCTCAATGTGTTTAACTTGTCAACGTGTAAAGGCGGAGCATCTAGTACCTAAGGGTCCGTTGCAACCACTTGAGATTCCGAAATGGAAGTGGGAACATATTACCATGGATTTCGTTACGGGTCTTCCTACGGTTTCTCAAGGCATCAATGCTATTTGGGTTATTGTTGATAGATTAACCAAGTCTGCTCATTTCTTGCCGTCACGGAGACTTATTCACTTGAGCGTCTTGCTAGTATATGACGTGAATGAGATTGTGAGGTTGCATGGCATGCTGTATCCATAGTTTTGGATCGTGACCCAAGATTCACTTCAAGATTTTGGGTTAGCTTGCAAAAAGCTATGGGCACGGATTTGCGATTTAGTTCGGCATACCATCCCCAAATGGACGGACAATTAGAGAGGACTATTCAAACTCTTGAAGATCTATTAAGACTCTGTGTCCTAGACTTCAAGGGTAGTTGGGATAAGTATTTACCATTGGTGGAATTCTCCTACAACAACAGAGTTATCGAGCAAGTATAGGTGTGGCTCCATTGAAGCATTATATGGACGAAAATGTCGTTTTTCCAATATGTTGGGATGAGGTGGGTGAAGCAACATTGTTGGGACCCGAAGTTAAAATGCGTATGACTACCAAAAAGATCCAAATGATTCAACAACGTATACAAACAAAGACAAGATCGACAAAAGAGTTATGCGGATCTTCATCGAAAGGACGTGGAATTTAATGTAGGGGATCATGTATTGTTGCGAGTTGCTCCATGGAAGGGAGTTACAAGATTTGGGAAGAGAGGAAAGCTCAATCCACGATTTATTGGTCCATTTCAAATTCTTGACCGAAGTAGGAAATGTAGCCTATAGACTTGCGTTACCTCCAAGTATGTCTCGTGTTCATAATGTGTTTTCACATATCCGTAGTTCATAAATATGTGAAAGACCGAACCACGTTATTGAGTTAGAACCGGACGAGATAATGAAGAAGACTTAACGTATGAGGAGGTACTGTCAAGATCTTGGATAGGAAGGAGCATGTCCCTACGGCATGAAAGGTCATACCACAAGTTAAAGTTTTGTGGAGGAATCATGCTATAGAGGAAATGACACCGGGAATTGGAAATGGAAATGAAAGCGAGGTATCCTCACCTTTTGAAAAACACCAGTCGTCGTCACGTCAATTTCGAGGACGAAATTTCACAAGGAGGGAGGTTGTAAGACCACGAAATTTTTAAATAAAAGGAATTTCCTTTATTTATTATTTTGAAATAGTAAGGGTTGATTTGATTAATGTGGATAGTTAAGGGTTAAATACGTAAATATTTCAAAATAAGCAAGTGGTTATAAAATATTCATTATCGTCGGGAATATTCGTTTGGTCGTGGAATATTAAATCTTTGTCGGAGAATATTAAATGATGACGGTAGCGACCATGTGTGGGCCCCATAACGAAAAGCGATTGGATGAAGAAAGCGACAAATATAAGTTGTTTTTAAATAACGGCGTAGTTATTCACAATTATCTTGTTGGAATACCCGGTGGTTAAAACACACTAATCTGGCGTTGTTGAGCAAGAGTAGCTTTGCGGTATTGCACCAATTATTGATTCTTACGTAAGAAGGCACTACTCAATAATGGTTATAGTAATTATTATTCGATTATTTTATTGAGTTAATAATTGTTGCGTTGATATTTTATATTTCTTTGTTGTTTCAATAATTGTCATTACACAAGTATTTTCATTATCGAAGCAATAATTCATATTATCCGAATAATATTATTAGATAACATTATTGGAAATGTCTAGAAAGTTACATCTAAGGAGAGGTTTGGTCACCTAATTGCGGCGCTTGAGTGAAGAAGAAATTCTTATTGGAAAGCCCCCTCTTTCCAGGAAGCGCACGGTTGTCAATATTGTGATTACGTAATATTATTTGTGAATAATTAATTATTGATTTATATGATGAGGAAAATATTGATTTTATGTGGATATAGATGGAGAAAATTTTAAAATGACAATTGTTGAAAATTAATATTTTATCTTTTTATGATAAAATAATTCATTTAAATATATTATTTTAATAATATATTAACGGTGATATTTTTACAACGAATGTAGGATATATGAGTATACGAGGAGGAAGAGTATTTTTGTTGCAATAAATGTTTAAAACATGTTAAACATGTCGGTGGACCCCATTTATTGACTTGAAATTTGATTATACCTTGTAAAATCGCCCGTTTGTGGATTTCGGTCAATTTCTATTTGGAATTTGGAAAAACTTTCTTCTGCAAAGTTGTAGAGAATTGAATTTCCTATAAAAACTAGCGAGATTCGAATTTTCTGATGAAAGGGCTATTAATTATGAATTTTTGAAGCTCTGAAGTTACGAAATAATTAATTTTGGAAGTTTTAATTGTTTTATTTAAGAAAAACGTTTTTGCAATCCCACATGTGATATAAATGTGCTGAATTCAGTTGGTCTAAGGTGGGCTTGAATTTGTTTAATTATAATATTATTTTATTAAATTTTCTGCTTTGGTGTTCTAAGCATTTTCCTATAAATAAGGTGCTTAGGTTAGAATTGAAAATCACACCGTAGCTCAAGTTTTTCTCTCTATATTATCGAGCGTATTCTTGTGAGTATTTTGAGTATACTTTGAGTATTGTTAGACGGTGCAAGTTCCCTTCATCACTATACCCGGTATTCCAGCTAGAAGTACAAATCTTTCGAGGTAAGGGATATTATTTTTTTTTCGTAATGATATTATTTCTTCAATATCATTATACTGAAATGTTGATCTGAAGTTTTTATCAAATTTGGAACTTTTTCATGTCGGGGTTACTATTCATGGGTTACTATTCATGAGTTACTATTCACGAGTTACTATTCATGAGTTCTTATTCACGAGTCACTATTCACAGTAGTACTATTCATGAAGCGTGAAGATGTTTTTGTGGAATTTCTATCTTTTGGTGTCTGAGTTACTATTCACGATATCGGCACTATTCACGATATCTGGTACTATTCATAGAAAAATAAAATTTCTTCTTTTCGTCTAAAAACATCTATTCGGATACTAACTCGATTGTATCCATGTTTTGATCATTCTTGAATTTTACACCACTATGATTATTTTTGAGGTATTTTTGGACGTGGATAAAACCAAGTACGAATCCTTAATCCTTAATCCTTGTCATTTTGTTTCCTTTGGATTCGTTTCTTTAAAAAAAATATTTTTCATCATCCTCGGTCTTAAATGATGATATTATGGAATATCTTTGTCTGTAGTGCAAAAGATAAATGATTTCTTAAGAATATCTTTGGCACGTAGTGCAAAGATGAATGATTTTGAAGAATATCTTTGGCCCGTAGTGCAAAGATGAGCAGTGTTTAAATGAACATGACTAATCGATGAATATCTTTGGCTGTAGTGCAAAAAGATGAATATTTGATTCCAGATGTATATTGATTGATGTTACTGGGGATAAAAGATAGAGCGATGAACTTTTAAATTCATACATAGAAGATAGTAGTTTGCATTCTCTACTTAACTCTTCTAATGAATTATTATTTCAGCTGCGAATATTGATTTAAAATTTGTTGTCTATTGTATTCTATTAGATTTTTTTCCTGTTGAAGACTAACGATAATTTGTTGTATATTATCTTAGTCATAATATTCTTCTCTTGAGCTAGTTGAGCTCACCCTTTTCCTTTTGTTCCATTTTTCTCGGGGAGGCGAGAATATAGCGAGTATTAGCCTGGGGTATGGAATGAAGGTTTTAGAAAGGATTGTTTAGTAGTCCTCACCATTTTTGTAAAATAATGTATCAATAAATGTGATGAGGATTTATTTGAGTATAGATATTGTCTAGAAGATAATATTTGTATTCAAACTCACAGTTTTACTGTTGTAATAATAAAGTTGTAGTTGTTTCTGTACCATGTATTGACAACTCAGAATAGGTGATGTTTACCTATTTTGGGGGCGTCACATAGCGGGTGGAGCAAGCTCAGTGATCTTTTTCTGTGCACTGGGAAGCTTGCTCATTTCAATCTGGGAATTTTATGGAGGTATGACATACCATTTTGGAAATCTCTTTCCGAGAGTTAAGAAATGACATAGGGCTTTCCCTTTTTCGAATTCGTGAAGATGGGTCCATGACCAAACTGGCATCTTCGGGTCTTCGCAGGAAGTCTGTTGAGCTATTTTGCGTAGTTTGCGTTTGGGATTGCTGCAATGGATCATTGTAACCTTCTCTATAACTGGGAAGTTATTTTTTTATTGTTGTATTTGGCAAAATGACCTCTTTTCCCTCCCAGGGTTATAAGTCCCCAACTTTTTATGAATAAAGATTTAATTTCTCTAATTATTATTTTGAATAATAAGGTGTTGATTTGATATAATGCTTTAGTTATGGGTGAAACGTGCAAATTTTGCAAAGTAAGCAAGTTGTTATAAAATGTTTGTTTGGTCGGAGAATATTCTTTTTATCAGGGAATATCTGTACGACGGTGCAATCAGTGATGGACCACATAACGGAATAACTATCGGAGATAGAAAGCGACAAAAATAACCTTTTTATAAAAATAATGGCAAAAATTTTACCGTTAACTATTGAAATACCCGATGATAAAAAATATAGTAATACATATTGTTGCACAGTAGCACACGGTATTGCACAGTATCTCTGATTATTAATTCTTACATAAGAAGTCACTCAGTTTCATTCAATAATTGTCACAGTAATTGTTGCACAATATTTCATATTATTGATTCAATTATTATCACAGTATCATCTGCATAATATTTTATATTATTAAATCAATAATTGACATGACACAATTATTCATATTATTAGTTAGCATTATTGGCAATGTCTAGAAAATTCTGTCGAGGAAAGGGGTTAGGTTATATAATTGTGCGTCAGTAAGGATAAATCCTTATCGGAAAGCCTCATCTTTCATGGGAATGATCTGGTTGTTAATATTGCAAGCTTATAATATTAATTGTAAATAATTAGTATGTGGTGGATTTTTGTTCAATTTTGATATAAATGAAGGAATTTAGCATGAACTATTTGTTGAAAGTTTGGCAATTATGTTCTCTGATAAAATATTCATTCAAATATATTATTATAATATTACATTATAATAATTTGATAATATAATAATATAATTTTTTATAATTTAAATGGTAATATTATTATTATAATATATAATTTTTAGCATAAAAGTGGAGTGAAGGTTATCATTTTTGTTTTAAATTCCTCCGTGCTCTATTGTTTTCTAACTCATCTCCTGCACATTTTTTCCCCAAAGAGGTGGTTGATTGATTGCCTGCAAGCTTGTTTTCTAAATGTGGGCCCTCACCATAAGGAAATGGGAGGAATTAGGCAGAGAAAAAGAAAGGAATTTAGGAAGGTTAGACAGGAATTATGCAACCTGCTTAACTTTTCTCCCTCCATTGCACTATAAAAAGGAGGTTACCTGTTGGTCGATTTCGCTATTGCTAAATCGCGCGCAAGCATACGTGGTCCACAAGTAATATATGATAAGTTGAGTGTCGAACCCACGAGAAAAAAGTTTTAAGATATAAACAAATACTAAGGTAAAGTCTTTACTACCTTATCTAAACAAGTGAAATAAGATGGTTGGTTAAGCTATGTGATTAAAACTGTAAGAATAAGAGAAGTAGTTGTTCTAGGAAGTCAAGATAGGATTACAATTCCCCTAATGCGTCGCCTAATCTCCTAACTCTCCACATTATAAAGGAATCAAGGAATGGTCAACCTAGAACAGTAAATACGCATAAGCTTCTGTCGAAGGTCAAATGCACATCCCTAGCCAGATAAATCACAATATGTCTATTGGTGAAAATAACTAGGCCAAGGTCATTAAGCTAAGTCTCAAGGCTACACAAGGAAAATAGAGATATGTCTATCCTATTAGCAGTTTATGCACATATTCCATTAGCATGGTCATAACAGGTGTTGTTGTATTTAAAGGCTAGATAATAACATCCATTTTTCAATCTCCGTTAATATCAATACTAATTTCTCTATTAAGAAATTAGTCATTAAGTAAGAAATACAACAACCCATTCACAAATGATTCATTATATAAAATAGGAAAGAAAGTTAATTAAGCTAAACATAAGGTTGCATTGCAATCCTAAAAATGGAATTAGTTCATATCCATGGTACTAAAACACATTTTTAATACATTCCACATTTTCAGTAATACACAAAAAAATGGGAGATTTGGAATAAGAAAACCCCTGTTTTGAACTGTTCTTCCTCCAAATCTTCTCTTCACTACGTAGCTACTGAGCTTCTGTCGGATGCAATAACTCTTCCTCCTTGAAGCACAACTTCTTTCTCTTCTAAGAAGTTAATACTGTAATAAGAATCCTAGTCTACGCTATCTTACTCAATATTTCTATCGCAGGCGGCTAAGTATTAAGTGTTTCTGATCCCCTCTCTCTTTATGTCATTTAAAGCCCTTTTTTTCGCATGGACACGGAGCTTCATGTTTGCTTGCGGACATCGAACTAACGAAAGTGGCGTTGCGGCTTTCACGTAAGGTTAAAAACACTGGAGGTCACGCTGCAGCGCGACTCCATAAAGAGGCCTTGGCGCTGCGGCGCGAGGATGACATCAGCCCAAGACAGGGCATGACACTGTGACGCAGGACCTTGGTCTATCCTTGGCGCTGCGGTGCCAAATTCCAGTATGCTCCAAAGTGGTACGGCGCTACGGCGCGGGCTCTAAGTATAACTTTGGCGCTGCGACGCTAGTACATCAAAAATGTCCATTATGCCCTTGGAAGCTGGAAAAGATCTGTAAAACCCTACATCATAGAAATTAAACATAATAACAACAAAATATAAATAAAAGCTAATTAAATCACAGAAAACACGCAACATCTTAAGCCACAAATGATCTGATTTGAAGGTATAAATCTCACTCATCAAATACCCCCAAACTTAAGCTTTTGCTTGTCCTCAAGCAAACTATCAGACATCCATACCCCATTACTACAAGATACGAATGAAAACTAATCGTATAGACTAATACCATGGCCTCTAAGCACACTCATAAACACCCTCTGAGATTAGGACAAAACGCATACGAACGAGGGCTTAATGTCTATTAATAAACATGAGACTGTAATCAATCCATTCTGTGTGTGTGTGCAGACCAAACATTTTAACTAGCCATAACCCAAATTAAGATCACACAGTCAACTGTGATAACCAATAAGCTTACTATGCAACCCACATAAGAATTAAGAACAAGACGCAAAAACAAGAAAGGATCAAAAGGTTCTAGTAATATGAAGTAAATTCTGACTCAGATAGTACTTGATTACTTTTATGCTAAACAGGGCACTCATTAGCGAACTTTCGATCAATGACTCCCAAGCCAGATGACTTTAGGGCACTAGGTGTAGAACACCCCTATGAATCTAATAACTCAAGCAACAAAGGCCACGTAATCAACATAAAGTCCAAAATAGATTTTACCAGTCTACGTTTATGGGCGAATGCATTTCCACGCTCCATCTCAACCCACCGCAGGACTGTTATTATAATTTATTTTAAATAGAATTATAGACCCGAAAGTGTAAAAGCCTCTAAGTCTTTTATTATCTTGAAATCAGCAGAGTTTTAACAGCGTATAAATTTTTAGCACAATAAATAGACAACCTAAATCTGGACACATAACTAGAAAAGACACTTGGTTAGTGCTCACTAAAAGGATGGATCCAAAATAGTCTCGACTTATCTAATTAACACGCCCCTAGTTCACATAAATTTGACACTACTCTAAGAAAATGATATAATTACCTATCGCATGTCATAGGCCATAATCAAAACTTAAGTGCTAAAATATCCTAACCCAGCATATAAACAGTTACAGACCGGGGGTTAGAGTTAATCAAAATGTAATAGGCAAAAACTATAAAATATAAAGTACCCCTGTCAAAATAGGGTAAAGCCATAATACATGGCATTAAGTATACCAATAATCAGTGTAAACCCCAAAAACTATGGCTATCCACAAAATAATATCTGATTTAGTCAAGATATCCCCAAATATCACCTGGCAACTACACAATCCCAACATTATAATAATTACAAACATAAAATATACAACAAAAAACATGCATTCATATATAAATTAAAATACTACTATGCAAAACATGCATCCAAAATAAACCAATCACAACATAAAACCATTGACCACAATAATAATCAACATAGATAAACATAGTTAAATAAGTAGTATGGGACCCAAGTGATTCTCTCAACCCTCACACAATAAACATCCATAAACTTACACATCATAGCAGTTCAAATAAAATAATACTAAATTAACACAATTCATATATAATGAAAATAAAAGGAATTCTCCCCCCAAACTTACAATTTGGTTAGTGTCCTCAATGGCCTCTGAACTTCATCATCAAGCATCTAGAGCATCGCCACCTTCATCACCGACCACCTCAAGATCATCATCATCACCATCATCCTCCACATTCACCCGCTCATCTTTGCGAGCTTCCTCAGCAGGCGAAAATTGTGGTGGATATGAGCATAAATTGGAGGTGCTGGAAATGGAAAGGGCATGAAATCAGCGTCATCGCCTCCCTGAGCAACATAGATGTTGGAGAGTGTATTTGCGAACTCTACATGGTAGTGATGGAATTGGTTCTGCTAATGGGCGACATTGTCTACCATGTAGTGCAGAAAGTTCAGGCTGCTCAAAATCTCTACGAGGGTCCCAAAATGGATGGTCTCAGACGAAGGGGGCTGAGGCACATGCGTGGAGGTACCCACTTCAGTGGATGGCATCAGATCACTGGATGGCGGTGATTGAGGAGCTGGCAAAAAGCCCTCTCCTCGGGGATGCGACGGAGCTCCTTCCCAGACTCCATAGCGGCCTATGAGATGATGATCAATAACAGCCATGGGTAGCAGGGTGACATCTTCCTTCTCCCACTGAACACACGCCCTTTTGCATAGACGGGTAATTAAAGACGGGTGTGGGAGGCCTGACATAACATTACTCCTTATGTCCTTCTTAATGGACTCGTTAATAAGTACCCCTACATCAATTTTTAAACCCGTAACAATGGCATATAGCAGAATTGCCCTATCCCGGGTCACATCGCTCAAGTGACGTATAGGCCTGATATTAGCACAGATAACGAGTACCAAGCCTTACCATAACGACTTAAGGCCTATTGGGGGAACGACGTCTTTTCACCATAGAACTCATTAGTTTTCCATATAGTCCCAGGCTTGCAGAGTTTAATAATGATGTCGTCTGTGTTGTAACTCTGAAGCCCAACCTCCAAGTAATCGTGACCGTCGTAGTCGGGAGTACTATAAACTGCATTGATAACCCAGCTATGAAATGGAATTAACTTTCCCCGCACTGGCACCGCCGAAGGGCCATCAGCATTGGCATTAGCATAGAATTCTTTTACCACCGCGACAACTGCTTATTCAGGCAGCTTGGTCAAATGAATCCACTTCATGTTGATAATCATAGCCATCATGTGACCGTCTAATTTATCATCAGGCCTAAGCCCTCTCACAGGTACCAAACTACGCGTTATAAAATTTTGAGTATAGCGCTTATAGGCCTCTTCTTTTGGAAATTTGACAGCATCCCAAGCGGAAACAGGAGTTCGGGAAGAGGATGGAGGAGAGGGAGCAATACTGGTTCTTGGATGCTTAGAACCCATGATTTGGAGAATGAAAAGCCAAAGACTTGTACTAATTTAAAAATTTTGCACACCCATCTGAGACAGAAAAGAAGAAGATACAAAATCCTTACCTCACTCTGCTTATATAGACATATGCGTTAGAGAGGAGAGAGGAAACAACGGTCCAAACAATAACTGCATGATGGTTGGCCTTTGAACGGTAGGAAACTAACGGACACGATGGTTGGGTAGCCTAACGGCACTTAGAAGAAAAAGGGACAGGAGAAAAACTGTTGAGAGGAGAAAAAGTGCTGCAAAAGAACTGGAAAAACGCGTCTTAAAACCAAAAGTTTAGACTTGGCACTGCGGTGCGGGCATTGGTTTATTTTGGCGCTGCGGTGCGAGAGCTCGACGCTGCGGCACCAATTTCCAGAATGCAATGCCCATTGGCGGCACTGCAGCGTAAAAGTTAGAGCATGGGGGTGGTATTGCGTACTGAGTTTCGATGGGTACCAATGCACCCGGTCTTTGCTTGTAGCATGATAATAGAGCATTGGAGGGCGCCGCGATGCGAGTTTACAGTGTGGTTTGAATAGGTCATGGCGCTGCAGCTCCGAGTATGGTGCTGGGGCACGAGTTCACAGTGTATTCTCATTTACTGTGGTGCTGCAGCACGAACTTCTATATGGAATTCGGCGCTACGACGTGAGTTTCCAATGGGTAGCCTCTTGGTCCAGCACTGCAGCGTGGAAAATGAGGCCTCAGCGCGACTACGGTGCTGCGATGCAAAGACCAATATAAACTGTGGAGCCGCGGTGCGGTATATAAATTTCTGATACTAAGTTAAGTAATCCTGCACAAGCTAAAACCTCATATCAGGCAACAACACAACAAAAGAAAACTACAAACACTGTAAATAACATCTAACTACTAAAGACACTAAAACATATGCTATTAAACATACTAACACACTTGATACTACACAGAGTAACTAATGAAAACCAAAATAAAACTGAATTGAATAAAAATAGAAGCAATTTGTTTGATACTGAGATGGGGATGCCTCCCATCAAGCGCTTGATTTAGAGTCGTTAGTTTGACTTTTATCCCGCCTTACACCGGGTCTCCCAAGGTGATGGAGGTTTTTTGCCAGTCTACCCTTCCGCCCCAGTAGTGCTTCAAACGCTGACCATTAACCTTGAAGGTTTTGTCTGAATGAGGGTCCTTAACCTCAATCTCCCCATATGGATACACCTTAGCCACCATGAACGGCTCCGACCATTGGGACTTTAGTTTCCCGGGGAATAATTTCAGTCGGGAGCTAAAGAGAAGAACTTTCTGGCCTGGTTCAAAACTTCTTTGGACGATCTTCTTATCGTGCCACCGCTTTGTGTTCTCCTTGTACAACTTAGCATTTTCATACGTTTACAGACGAAACTCGTCTGATTCATTTAGTTGTAAAAATATGTGTTCACCGGCTGCCTCTAAATCAAAATTCAGCTTCTGGATAGCCTAGTAAGCATTGTGCTCCAACTCCACTGGAAGATGACAAGCCTTACCATAAACAAGCCTATACGAAGACATTCCGATAGGCGTTTTGTAAGTTATACGGTAAGCCCACAAGGCATCGTCAAGCTTCTTTGCCCAATCCTTACGATTAGGGTTAACAATCTTCTCCAATATTCGTTTTACCTCTCGATTGGAAATTTCAGCTTGGCCACTAGTCTGTGGATGATAAGCAGTGGCTATCTTATGGGTTACCCCATACTTAGCTAGAAGGGCTTTTAAATATTTGTTACAAAAATGCGACCCTTCATCACTGATTATAGCCCGAGGAGTGCCAAAACGAGTGAAAATGTTTTTCTTAAGGAAATTAAACACTATCTTTGCATCATTAGTTGGCAAGGAAATTGCTTCAACCCACTTGGAGACATAATCCACCGCCATAAGAATATAGAAATTGTTGTAGGAGGGCGAAAATGGACCCATGAAGTCGATACCCCATACATTAAATATTTCCACCTCAAGGATATTCTGCAGTGGCAATTCATGCGTTCTGGAGATGGTTCCCACCCTTTGGCATCTATCGCAGTGCGATACATATATGTGCACATCTTTGAATAGGGTGGGCCAGTAAAATCCAAATTGAAGGACTTTAGATGCAGTTCTTTGACCCCCAAAATGATCTCCATAATTTAAGGAATGGCAGTGATGGAACACACCTTCAATTTCCTCCTCTGGCAAGCATCTCCGCATAATTTGATCAGAACACTTCTTGAATAAGAAGGGCTCATCCCATAAATATTGTTTGGCATCTTTTAGGAATTTCTTCCTTTTTTGATAGCTCAGATTTGGAGGAAGCACTTGGCAAGCGACAAAATTAGCAAAGTCCGCATACCACGGGGCTTTACTTTGGACGACAAAAAGTTGTTCATCCAGGAAGAAATCATTGATGGCTTTTTCAGCATCTCCCGAATGCGGGGTGTTTTTGAACCTTGATAAGTGATCCACTACATGATTTTCTGTCCCCTTTTTATCTCAGATCTTCAGATTGAACTCTTGGAGGAGCAGGACCCAACTTATCAATCTTGGCTTGGCATCTTTCTTTTCAATTAGGTATTTGATTGCCGAGTGATCAGTGTAGACGATCACCTTTGTTCCAATGAGGTAGGAACAAAACTTATCAAATGCATAGACTAATGCCAGCTATTCCTTCTCAATGGTAGTATAATTTAGCTGAGCATTAGTTAAAGTTTTTCTGGCATAGTATATTGTGTGGAATACCTTATCCCTTGTTTGGCCTAGCACTGCCCCAATAGCAAAATCGCTTACGTCGTACATTAGCTCAAAAGGGAAGGTCCAGTTAGGGGCTACCACAATAGAAGCCGAAATAAGTTTTCCCTCTAATAGATCAAAAGCACTCAAGCTAGCTTTATCGAATTGAAAAGACATTTCCTTTTCCAGAAGTGTACATAGCGGTTTGGTTATCCGTGAGAAGTCCTAGATAAACCTCCTGTAAAACCCAGTGTGCCCAAGGAAGCTCCTTACCCCTTTTACTGATGTCGGCGGTGGAAGGTTATTAATGACATCAATTTTTGCCTTGTCAACCTCAATGCTGCCAACAGAAACTCGGTGGCCCGGAATAATGCCCTCCTGTACCATGAAGTGACACTTCTCCCAATTTAATATAAGGTTAGTTTCAACACATCTGTAGAGAACGACAGTCAAATTTCTCAGGCAGTTATCAAATGAGCTTCCGAATACCATCGTTCATATTGCTAAGCATGCTTAGTACTCAATTCTAATTAACCTTGACTTAATATTGTTCAAGCAAGGTATGTTATAGTTATTCATAGTATATGTTATTATATTATTCCTAAAGCATGATTTTTGTTTACCATGTTGATTCAATTATGATTATTCTATAGTATGATGTTATCGATTTTATTCAACTAATCCTTAGTTGATGTTCGTTGAATTCTAAATTACCCTGAAATGTATCCAAACCAAACTCACTTTGGTGCGGACTTGTACTCTAAATAAAAGTCGTCCATGAAGACCTCCAAGGTCTTTTTAACCATATCAGAGAAAATCAACATCATGCAACGCTGAAATGTTGCAGGAGCATTACACAGCCCGAAAGACATTTTTTGAAAGGCAAATGTCCCATAGGGGCATGTGAATGTAGTTTTCTCCTGATCTTTGGGAGTAATTGAAATCTAATTGTATCCAAAGTAACCATCCAGAAGATAATAAAATTCATGCCCAGCAAGTCTATCGAGCATCTGATCAATAAATGGAAGAGGAAAGTGATCCTTACAGGTGGATTTGTTTAATTTCCTGTAATCCATACACACCCTCCATCTAGTCACCATTCTGATTGGAATCAACTCATTGTTTTCATTGGGCACTACAGTCATTCCGCCCTTCTTTAGCATGCATTGGATATGACTGACCCAAGGACTATCAGAGATAGGGTAGATGATGCCCTCATCCAGCAATTTTATAATCTCCTTCCGAATCACCTCCTTTATGATAGGGTTCAACCGCCGCTGATGTTCAATGGACGACTTAGACCCTTCTTCCAGTAAGATTTTGTGCATGGATAGTGTTGGACTAATCCCTTTAATATCAGAAATTAACCACCCAAGGGCCGTTTTATATTACTTGAGGACTAACAACAACTTTTCTTCTTGGCACTCGGTTAAAGAAGCAGAAATTATCACAGGTAAAGTGGATGAGTCCCCTAAGTAAGCATACCTCAGGTCATTTGGCAAAGGCTTTAATTCTAGGACATGAGGTTCTATGATCGACGGCTGAGCCTTGGAAGTTGATGCATCATCATCATTTAGAGACTCAAACTGTCTTTGGAACTGTTTGGATCTTTGGGGTGCATCTAGCCACTTGGAAAATTCTACATGTGTGGGATCTTCCGTAGTACTGGCCCCTATCAATGTGGCTTCTAAAGTGTCCGTAATACAGGTTTCTAAGAACACTTCCCTAACTGAATTATCAATCGCATTAATTTGGAAGCAGTCCTCAAGAGTATTCAGATATTTCATTGATCTGAAGACATTGAAAGTTACTTCTTGATCCTGTACCCTCATTGTCAACTCCCCTTTTTGTACATCAATTAGGGTCCTCCCCGTCGCTAAGAATGGCCTGCCTAGTATTATATGGACCTCCTTGTCTTCCTTAAAATCTAGGACAATAAAGTCAGCTGGGAAGATGAACTTGTCAACCTTGACAAACACATCCTCTACTATCCCCTTTGGGTATGTAAGAGATCTACCAACCAATTATAAAGTGACACTTTTAGGTTTGGCTTCATTTAGCCCCAACTTCTTATATATAGACAGAGGCATCAAGTTGATGCTAGCCCCTAGATCACACAAAGCCTTGCCAATGAATTGGTCCCCGATAGTGCAAGGAATTATGAAGCTTCCTGGATCTTTTAGCTTCGACGGAAGCTTATTTTGTAGAATGGCACTGCACTCCTTTGTCAGCGCCACTGTTTCATAATCCCCCATTTTTCGCTTCTAAGATAATATGTCTTTCATAAACTTGACATAACTTGGCATTCGCTCCAATGCCTCTACAAATGGGATGTTTATGTGAAGCCTCTTGAACACCTCTAGGAATTTAGAAAACTGCTTGTCCAGCTTTTGTTTCTGTAGACGCTGGGGGAAAGGAAACTGAGGGAGAGGAGGATTGACTTTATTCATTGGAGGGGATGGTGTTGTAGGGCTATCTTGAGTACTTTTGTCACCCCTAGATTCCTCATTATTCTTCTCCACTATAGGTTCCTTTTTAGTAACTTCTTCTTCCACTGGAGAACTCTCTCCACCTTGTTCATTAGTAATTCTCCCACTTCTGAGTGTCACTGCTTTGCATTTCTCTTTGCCTTCCCGTTTCGGGTTGACATTAGTGTCACTAGGCAATGTGCCTTGTGGATGACTGTTTAAAGCAGTGGCCAATTGTCCCATTTGGAATTAAAGATTTCGAATGGAAGCTTCTTGATTGTTACTCCTTGTTTCATTCTAGGGAAATATACCGTGACAGGAGATCTTCCAAACTAGGCTTTCTCTCCTATTGAGGTGCTGGATAGTGGAACTGATTTTGAGAGCTCTATGGTTTATACTGATTTTAAGATTAAAAACCCGGAGGGTTAGAAAAATTCAACTTGGTGGATGAAGGTTGTGCTTGATTGGTGTTGTTGTTGTTGCCCCATGAGAAGTTGGGATGATTCCTCAAGCCCGGGTGCTAATGAGTGGGAAGATTTGCATTTTGTTGCCGCCCATAGTTGGAAACAAATTGAACTGACTCAGTGCTTATGGCGCACTGATCAGTTGGGTGGCTCCGTTGACACAATTCACATTACACCGCGACGCTTTGAACATTCTGCACAACAGGCACTCCTATAGTGTCGAGCCTTTTCGTTAGTGCTGTAACCTGAGCCGCTAATGAAGTGAATGAGTTAACCTCATATACCCCCGCTGCTCTTCTTGGGGCTTGCCTATCATTTGGCCATCGATAATTATTTGCCGCCATTGTTTCCACTAGTTCATACCATGTTGTGTGATGTTTAGCCATGAAGACCCCTCCAGAGGCGGAATCAATACTCGAACGAGTCGATCCGGATAGCCCATTATAAAAGGTCTGGATAGGAAGCCATTCTTGCAATCCATGGTGAGGGCATTTTCTCAGAAGATCCTTAAATCGCTCCCACGAGTCGTATAAGGATTCTAATTTGAACTGGACAAAAGAAGTGATATCATGCCTAGGCTTAACTGTTTTGGCGGGCGAAAAAAACTTTGCCACGAACTTCTGTGCCAAGTTAGCCCATGTGGTGATGGAGCCTGACAAGAGTGAATGTAGCCAGCTCTTTGCCTTGTCCCTCAAGGTGAATGGAAACAACCGAAGTCTGATGGCATTGTTAGACACTCCGTTGCACTTAAATGTATCACAGATCTCCACAAAATTTATTAAGTGATCATTGGGATCATCATTCGGTAGTCCCCCAAAATGAATATTGGTGCACATTTGAATTGTGCCAGGCTTGATCTCAAAATTATTAGCTTGGATGACGGGCCTAGGAATGCTCGCCTGGAGATCATTGATATGAGGCATAGCATACTCCTTCAAAGATTTCTGAAGTTCCTCAACCATTTTGATAGGAGTAGGTATGTCCTTGGATTTTTCTCTCTGCAGTCGTCTGTATGTTCTATCAACCTCGGGATCGAGAGGTATTATATTCGAACCCTTCTGAGGTGGCATAAATAGTGAGGACTACCTGAAAAGAGAGTTAAATAGAAAAATCAGTTTAAATTAAGATCGTAATGACTTAGTTTTAATATTGATAAACAATTAATACTAAGTCCCCGGCAACAGCGCCAAAAACTTGTTGGTTGATTTCGTTATTGCTAAATCGCGTGCAACCATATGCAGTCCACAAGTAATATATGCTAAGTTGAGTGTCGAACCCACGAGGACAAAGTCTTAAGAGATAAACAAATACTAAAGTAAAGTCTTTACTACCTTATCTAAACAAGTGAAATAAGATGGTTGGTTAAGCTATGTGATTAAAACTGTAAGAATAAGAGAAGTAGTTGTGCTAGGACGTCAAGATAGGATTATAATTCCCCTAATGCGTCGCCTAATCTCCTAACTCTCTACATTAAAAATGAATCAAGGAATGGTCAACCGAGAACAGTAAATACACATAAGCTTCTATCGAAGGTCAAATGCACATCCCTAGCCAGATAAATCATAATATGTCTATTGGTGAAAATGACTAGGCCAAGGTCATTAAGCTAAGTCTCAAGGCTACACAGGGCAAATTGAGATATGTCTATCCTATTAGCAGTTTATGCACACATTCCATTGGCATGGTCATAATAGGTGTAGTTGTATTTAAAGGCTAGATAATAACATCCATTTTTCAATCTCTGTTTATATCAATACTAATTTCTCTATCAAGAAATTAGTCATTAAGTAAGAAATATAACAACCCATTCACAAATGATTCATTATATAAAATAGGAGAGAAAGTTAATTAAGCTAAACATAAGGTTACATTGCAATCCTAAAAATGGAATTAGTTCATATCCATGGTACTAAAACACATTTTTAATACATTCCACATTTTCAGTAATACATAAATAAATGGGAGATTTGGAATAAGAAAACCCCTGTTTTGAAGTGTTCTTCCTCCAAATCTTCTCTTCACTGCGTAGCTACTAAGCTTCTGTCGGATGCAATAACTCTTCCTCCTTAAAGCACAGCTTCTTTCTCTTCTAAGAAGTTAATACTGTAATAAGAATCCTAGTCCACGCTATATATCTCAATATTTCTATCGCAGGCAGCTAAGTATTAAGTGTTTCTGATCCCCTCTCTCTTTAGGTCATTTAAAGCCCTTTACTTCCTGGACACCGGAGCTCGCGTTGCGGCGCGGGTACTGAACTAGCGAGTGGCGCTGCGGTGCCACGTAAGGTTAAAAATACCAGAGGTCGTGCTGCGGTGCGACTCCATGAAGAGGCCTCAACATCTTGCATGAGGATGACATCACCAAGATCTGGGCATGGCGGCTCATGGTCAAGGGGAGCTTGGTCTATTCTTGGCGGCTGCGATTGATTCCAAGATGATCCAAAGTGGTGCTACATTTGCTGGGCGTGGGCTCTAAGTATAACTCTGGCGATGTGGCGCCAGTACAACAAAAATGTCCATTATACCTCTGGAAGTTGGAAAAGATCTGTAAAGCCCTGCATCATAGAAATTAAACATAATAACAACGAAATATAAATAAAATCTAATTAAATCACAGAAACCACGCAACATCTTAAGCCACAAAGGATCTGATTCGCAGGTATAAATCTCACTCATCATTACCCCTCCTTCATTAACACACCATTACAATATCAAAAATTCTTATTATATAGTATTGTGAGTATTTCTCTTGAGTATAAAGATACTTTGAGTGTAGCTTTTTATGCAAGATTTTCTCAAAATAATATCCGATATTCCAGTCAAATCCAATTTCTACTAAGGTAAAAGATATTATTTTATTTCAATACTTGTAAGAAATATTATTTTCTTTCATACTCCATATTATGTAAGGGATATTATTTCATTTCATATTCCTAAATTTAAACTTACGATGATAAGTATTGCTTCTATAATTCCTGAGATGATTAGAAATTCCTTAAGTTTTGCGCTTCATCTAATATCATTTCACTGGAATATTGGTCTGAACTTGCTTATTAAATTTAAATCTTTTCATGTCTGGGTACTATTCATACAGTACTATTCACGAGTATTATTCACAACAGAATTTAATTTTCTTTTCTATCCAAATTATTTTTGATACATGAATATCATTTTTGAATTTTAGCTCACAAATAGTTATCAATTTGACAATTTGGACATTTTTGAACTCTGGATAAATTGAATTCTAAATATATAATATTTATCATTTATCTCACTTGATTGAATCTTTATATCATTGTCACCATCCTCATGCTTATATTGTGTTGAAAGTCATCTTTGGCCAGTAGTGCAAAGATGGACTTTTGATTGGTATGATTATGACCAAGAATTGTGTATTTGTATAATCATAACCTTTAATGTTACAGATAAGGTTTGTGGTGAAAGTCCTCTTTGGCCCGTAGTGCATTGATGGACAGGTGTTTGGCATGATCATGACCACTGGTGTTACCAACGAATATCCTTGGCCCATAGTGCATGGATAATTTGTTGATTTGAAATATTTATTGATTGGTGTTATAGGGATAAAATATTGATGATAGACTTTTAAATCATAGAAGATAGTAGATATCATGTTCTACTTTACTCTTCTAATGGATTGTTGTTTCCGCTGCAGTTGTGATCTAAAACTTGTTGTCTATTGTATTATATTAGATTTTTCCCTGTTGAGGACTAAGGATACTTTGTTCTACATTATCTTAGTCATAATATTCTTTTCTGGGCTAGTTTATCTCACCTTTTTCCTTTTGGTTCCATTGTTCTTCTCAGGAGGTAAGAATGTTCTGGGACTAGGCAGGGAATGGAGTAGTGGTCCAAGATGGTTATTTTATTAATCCTCACTATTTTGTAAAATAGTATGACAAGAATTGTAATGAGGATTTTATATAAGTTTGGATATTGTCTACGAGAAAATATTTGTATTAAAACTCACAGCGTATGTGTTGTCGTATTTTGTAGGACATTTGTATTAATGAAGTTGTATTTGATTTCTGTACCATGTATTTGGCAACTCAAAATGGGTTGTGTGGACCAATTTTGGGGGAGTCACAGTTGGTATCAGAGCTTAGGCATATGATCTCTGGTGGAGATCTGAGATTAGAACTGGGAGGGGAGAGACGAGTAAATCCTTCGCTAAAGTGTTCTACCTAAGCTTAATTTTTATTTAATTGGTCGATCGGAATATAGGGATAATATATGGCATGTTAATTTCATTAATTAACCCTTATTTTGTGGCAGTGTTGAAAAATGACATTTAAATTTTTTGAAATAAGCAATGGAGCACATGAGACTGTTGAGACGCCGCCAATCAATAACTAGGATAATACGCATCAGGAAGGCAATAATCCTCATTTAAACAACAACACTGACTAAATGATGAATGATGAATGTTTAGGAGCTTTTTACAATTCATATAACACCAAACGAGAGAAACCCCTGTTCAAAATGCAGGTGGAAACAATGGAAACTCACGACTGGTCACTGCTAAACAATTCAAGGAGTTGGGATTGCCAAAGTTTTTTGGAAAGCCAGAGCCACTAAAGGCAGAGGCATGGATTAAGTAGATTACCAAGATATTTAATGTCTTGGGATGCACTAAAGAGCAAAAGGTTCCATTCGCTACCTTTATGTTGCGTGGAAAGGCAAATTACTGGTGGGAATCTATAAAATGTACTCATTTATCCACACTTAAGATGTCTTGGGAGAAGTTCCAAGAATTATTCAATGACAAGTACTTTCCAGAAAGTATTCGTCACATGAAGGAGGTGGAATTCATCAAACTGGAACAGAACAATATGACTGTATCGCAATACGAGGCCAAGTTTACGGAGTTGTCCCGGTTTGCATCCCATTTGGTCGATAATGAGGAGCGAATGACGTGAATGTTTCTGAGAGGTTTGAAATCTAAAATTCGTTAACATCTCATCTCTCATAACCTTTTCTTGTATTCAGATGTTGTGAATATAGCTCAATTATTGGAGCGGGATTATGAGTCAGCTCAACCAAAAGACAGCAACTGGTAGCACGATAATAGTCATACCAGTGGAAACAGTCATCGAAGCAGTGATAACTAACATGCCAAAAATGGTAACCACTTCGGTAGTAATCCTGGCCAAGATAATAGAAGAAATGAGTCAAGTGGAAATTTCAAAAAGAGAAGATTCAACAATGACTAAAAGACATCGACAGCAACAGCAGCACCAACAACCATTTCTAGGGGAGGAGAACGACCACCAGTTAGATGCTACATGTGACGCCCCCAAAATAGGTATACAACACCCATTCTGAGTCGCCTAATACATGGTACAGAAAGCAAACTACAACTTCAATAATACAATTATCGTGCAAAATACGATAACACATATTGTGAGTTTAAATACAAATATTGTCTTCTAGACAATATCCACACTCAAATGAGTTCTCATTACATTTATTCATACACTATTTTACAGAAATAGTGAGGACCGCAAAAACATCTTTCTAGAAGCATCACTCCATACCCCGACTAAATCCTGCTATGTTCTCACTTCCTAAGAAGAAAAATGGAACAAAAAGGAAAAGGGTGAGCTCAACTAGCCCAGTAAAGAATATTGTGACTAAGATAATATACAACAAATTATCATTAGTCTTCAACAGGGAAAAATCTGATAAAATATAATAGATAACAAGTTTTATATCAATAAATACAGCAGAAATAACAATCCATTAGAAGAGTCACGTAGAGAATGAGTTCTACTATCTTCTAAGAATTAAAAGTCCATCATCAATATTTTATCCTTGTAACAACAATCAATATACATCTTTAATCAAATATTTATCTTTGCACCATGTGCCAAAGATATTCATTCATATCACCCAATGATCATGTTCATCTCAACACTGTTTCATCTTTGCACTTACGTACAAAGATATTCATCAGTTAATCATTCATCTTTGCACTACAGGCCAAAGATATTCAGTAACATCATCATTTAAGACTGAGGATTATGAAAAATATTTTAAAGAAAACGAATCCAGTGAGACAGAAGGAAAAATATTAGGGATTCGTATTACAGTTTATCCAAGATCAATAATACTCCATAATAACCAATTTTGAAGCACGATTCAACAATAAAGATCAAAACATGGATACAATCAAAGATAATAACCATAAAAGACATCTTGGACAAAAAGGAAAATTTTTATTTTTCGGTGAATAGTGTCGTATACGTGAATAGTAATCCCGACACAAAAAGGTAGAAATTCCACAATAAAATCCATACCAATATTTTGGTATAATGATATTGAAAGAATAATATCATTACAAAAAAAAATAACATCCCTTACCTCAAAATAACCGCACTTCTTACTGAATTTCGGATATAGTGCTGACTGAAACTTGCACTGAATAGCAACTCTCAAAGTATCAAAATACTCACAAAAATACGCTCGATAATCTAGAGAGAAAGAAAACTTGTTTCTGGTGTGATTTTCAATTCTAACCTAAGCGTCTATTTATAGGAAAATGCTAGAACGCCATAGGAGACTAAAATAATAAAATATTAATAAATCTGTTCTTCCTACGCATGCCAACCATTGTTGAAAATTCAAGCCAACCCTTCTTGAAAAATTCCAACAGCCCACATATTTTTAACACAAGTGGGTCCCACCCATAATTCAATAAAAATTATTTTATTTTTCGAAACTTCAGTAATTCATAGAAAATAGCCTGCTTATCAGAAAAATACAAATTTTATGTCCATTCCACACGAAATCGAATTCTCTACAACTTTGTAGCTTTGAGTTTTTTCCAAATTCCAAAGCAGTAAAATATCCAAATCCACAAACGGATGATTTTTAATACTTCAATTAAAACAAAAATATCGATAAAACACCTCAAAGATTAATTCCTTCATTTATAATCACATAAAAAAATAAATCCATCATTTATATCCACATCAAATAAATATTTTCTTATCAATAATTAATTATTCACAAATAATATTACAGAATCACAATAATGACAACCAAATTACATTCTCTCGGAAAGAGGGGCTTTCAATAAGGATTTCTCCATCGACGCCATAATTAGGTGACCAAACCTCTCCATCGATGTAACTTTCTAGTCATTGCCAATAATGCTATCTAATAATATTATTCAAATAATATGAATTATTGATCCGATAATGGGAAATACTACTATAAAGTGACAATTATTAAAACAACAATAATATAAAATATCAACGCAACAATTATTGAATCAATAAAATAAAATATTGAGCAATAATTATCGTAACAATTATTGAGTAGTGTCTTTCACGTAAGAATCAATAATTCAACAATACCGTGAAATACCGTAGTGCTATCTTGTCTGTAAACCACGCAGACACTATATTTTAACCACCGGTGTAATCCAACAAAGTTGTTAATTGGTAACAATTACGCCGTTATTTATAAAAACTCAAACTTTGTCATTTTCTTTATCCGATACTTATTCCGTTATGGGGCCCACAAATGACTGCGCCGTCGTACAGATATTCTCGACAAAAAGAATATTCCACGACCAAATGAATATTCCCCGACAACAATGATTATTTTATAACCACTTGTTTATTTTGCAAAATTTGCACATTTCACCCATAAACAGAGCATTATATCAAATTAATTCCTTATTATTTCAAAATAATAAATAGAGGAAATTCAATTTTATTCGTAATAAGTTGGGGTCTTACAACCTCTCCTTCTTATGAAATTTCATCCTCGAAATTGACGTACGTACTTGGTGTTTCGAATAGGTGAGGGTACCTCGCTTTCATTTCCGATTCCAACTCCCAGGTCATTTTCTCAATAGCATGGTTCCTCCACAAAACCTTAACTTGTGGTATAACCTTTGTCCATAGGACATGCTCTTTTCTATCCAAGATCTTAACAGGTACCTCCTCGTATGTTAAATCTTCGGCTATCTCGTCTGGTTCTAACTCAATAATGTGGTTCAGGTCTTTCACATATGTACGAAGCATAGATATATGAAAAATATTATGAACACGAGACATGCTTGGAGGTAATGCGAGTCTATAGGCCACATTTCCTATTCGGTCAAGAATCTCAAATGGACCAACAAATCGTGGATTGAGCTGTCCTCTCTTCCCAAATCTTGTAACTCCCTTCCATGGAGCAATACGTAACACTACATGATCTCCAATATTAAATTTCACGTCCTTTCGATGAAGATCAGCATAACTCTTTTGTCGATCTTGTGAGGTTTGAATACGTTGTCTAATCATTTGGATCTTTTCTGAAGTCATGCGTACTAATTCTGGTCCCAACAACGTTGCTTCTCCCACCTCATCCCAGCATACTAGAGAGCGACACTTTCGTCCATACGACGCCTCGAATGGAGCCATGCCTATACTTGCTTGATAACTATTGTTGTAGGAGAATTCCACCAGTGGCATGTACTTATCCCAACTTCCTTTGAAATCTAGGACACAGAGTCTTAATAGATCTTCAAGGGTTTGAATAGTCCTTTTCGATTTCTCGTCCGTTTGAGGATGGTATGCTGAATTGAATCATAAATCCGTGCCCATAGCTTTCTGTAAGCTAACCCAAAATCTTGAAGTGAATCTTGGGTCACGATCCAAAACTATGGATACTAGCATGCCATGCAATCTCATAACCTCATTCACGTACATACGAGCAAGACGTTCATGGGAATAAGTCTCACGTATCGGTAAGAAATGAGCAGACTTGGTTAATCTATCAAGAATAACCCAAATTTCATCTATGGCTTGAGAAACTTTGGGAAGACCTGCAACGAAATATATGGTAATGTGTTCCCACTTCTATTTCGGAATCTCAAGTGGTTGCAATGGACCCTTTGGCACTTGATGCTCTGCCTTTACACGTTGACAGGTTAAACACCTCGAGATAAACTCTGCGATCTCTCTCTTCATATTTTTCCACCAAAATATATGTCGAAGATCATGATACATTTTGGTACTCCCAGGATGGATTGCAAATGGTGTGTTGTGTGCCTCCATCATGATTCTATGTTTCAAGTCAGAGTCGTTAGGAATGCAAAGTCTAGAGTTGACTCTAAGTATTCCTTCTTCATCGATTCTTGCTTCCGGTATAGCACCTTCTTGCACTTTCTTCTTCATACGCATCAGCCCCATGTCCGTAGCTTGAGCAGCTTTAACTTTATCGATTAAAGTCGGTTCTACTCGTATATTTGCCATTATCACATGGGTCCCTGGAGTCTTTAACTAAATCTCCATCCTTTGTAAATCGTACAAAATGGGTCTTTGTGTTAACAACATTGCACTCGTACCCGCATACGATCTTCTACTCAATGCGTCAGCTACTACGTTTGCTTTTCCAGGATGGTATTGAATGGTATGATCGTAATCTTTCAACAGCTCGAGCCAACGTCGTTGACGCATGTTTAGTTCCTTTTAGGTGAAGAAGTATTTGAGGCTTTTATGATCCGTATAGATCTCCACTTTCTCCCCATACAGGTAGTGTCTCCAGATTTTCAACGCAAAAACGACTGTTGCCAACTCTAGATCATGAGTAGGATAATTCCACTCATATTCTTTGAGTTGTCATGAGGCATAGGCTATGACTTTCCCATGTTACATGAGAACACATCCTAACCCTTTTCCTGAAGCATCGCTGTATATAACAAATCCATCTGAATCAGATGGTATTGCCAGAACAGGTGCCAAAATGAGTCTCCTCTTGAGCTCTTGGAAACTCTTCTCGCATTCCTCGCTCCATACAAATTTTGTATCCTTCCGAGTCAACTGAGTTAATGGAGTAGCGATTCAAGAAAATCCTTCCATGAATCTCCAATAATAACAATTTAAGCCGTAAAGCTACGACTTCGGCCACCGACTTCGGTTGCTCCCAACTTTGTATTGCTTCAATCTTCGCCAAGTTAACAGATACTCCATGTTTTGACACAACGTGCCCAAGGAATGCTACTTCCTCAAGCCAAAACTCGCATTTCTTTAGCTTGGCATATAGCTTGTTTTCACGAAGCCTTTCAAGTATCAGCTTCAAATGCTGCTCGTGATCTTCACGGCTTTTGGAATAGATGAGGATGTCATCAATAAATACAACAACGAACTGATCCAAATATTCCTTGAATACACGGTTCATCATATCCATGAAAGTAGCAGGAGCATTAGTCAATCCAAAAGACATGACTAAGAATTCATAATGCCCGTACCGAGTTATGAAGGCAGTCTTTGGAATATCCTCAGTTTTAATCTTCAGCTGATGATATCCAGAACGAAGGTCGATCTTTGAAAAGAATTGTGCTCCTTGCAACTGGTTGAACAGATCATCAATGCGAGGTAACAGATACCTATTCTTGATGGTGACATAGTTTAATTCTCGGTAGTCAATACAAAGTCACATACTCTCGTCTTTCTTCTTTACGAATAAAACAGGAGCACCCCAAGGAGATGTACTAGGACGAATGAAACCGATGTCTAATAACTCCTGTAGTTGGACTTTTAACTCCTGAAGTTCAATAGGAGCCATTCAATATGGGTTTTTAGAAATGGGTTTTGTACCCGGTTCAAGGTCAATAAAGAATTCAACATCACGTTCTGGGGGTAGATCGGGAAGTTCTTTAGGAAATACATCAGAAAATTCATTAACAATAGAAATATTATTCAAATCTGACTTGTCTTTTTTCAAATCCATAACATGGGCTAAGAAAGCTTGACATCCATTTTTCAATAAAGGAATAGCTTTATGGCTTGATATGACAGTGACTTGTTTTAGTGGTTTAGTTGCTTGAATTCGCATAACAGGTTGGTTAGGAATATGAAAACTAACAACCTTATGAAAACAATCAATTTTGGCATGATGAGTGGTTAACCAATCAATCCCTAAAATCACATCAAAAGCAAGTATCTTTAAAGAGATAAGATCCACAGGTAATGTGATGGTGCCAACTTGGATTAAGCAAGATTTATAAACAGTGGACTTAACGAAAGTTTCTCCTAACAGAGTCTCCACTGATAAATCAAAGTTTAATTTCTCCGGAGTCAAGTTTAAACGTTGAGCACAAGAAGGGGAGATAAAAGAATGTGTAGAACCGGTATCTAGTAAGGTATAAACTTCGCAAGAGCTTATAATAAGCTTACCCGTGATCACCTCGTTTGGGTTCCTTGCGTTTTGGCCAGTCACGACAAACGCTCTTCCAAGAACCGCTAATTTTAACTTATCTGGGACAGCCTTCAGAGTCACCATCCCTGCTGAACTTGGTTTTGCTACAGAACACTCTCGAGCTATATGGCCCTCCTTTCCATAGTTTTAACATACCTTGGATTGTTGTGGGCAGTTTGGGTTGATATGTCCCTCTTTTCCCGCATTTATAACACACGACCGGTGGTCATTCTCCTCCCCTAGCAACAGTTGATGCTGGTGCTGCTACTGATGTCTTCCCATTATTGTTGAATCTCCTTTTTTTGAAATTTCCACTTGACTCAACTCTCCTATTATTATGGCCATGATTACCACCTGAGTGGTTACCGCTTTTGTCCGTATTTTTCCCTCCTCGCTAGTTATCATCGCTCCGATGATTGCTGTCACCGGTATTACCCTAGTTATGGTCCCTCGGTTGAACATACTCACTATCTCGCTCTAATAATTGAGCCCTATTAACAACATCTGAATACAGAGAAAATTTATGAGAGATAAGGTATTGACGAATCTCGGGTTTTAGAGCTCTCAGAAAGATCTGCGTCATACGTTCCTCATTCTCTACCAAATAAGGTGCAAACCTGGATAACTCCGCGAACTTCGCCTCGTACTGAGATACCGTCATGTTGTTCTGTTCCAGTCTAATAAACTCTACCTCCTTCATATGACGAATACTTTTAGGAAAGTACTTCTCATTGAACAGTTTCTGAAATCTTTCCCAAGACATGTTGAAAAGTATTTGGTCAGTACGCTTCATGATTCCCACCAAGAATCGCCTCACCACGGAACATAAAGGTGGCGGATAGAACCTTTTGTTCTACCTTACATCCCAAGACATCGAATATCTTGGTAACTTTCTTAACCCACGTTTCTGCCTTAATCGGATCTGGCTTTCCAAAGAATTCTGGTGGTCCCAACTCCTTGAATCGCTTGGTTTGTGATGCATCGCGTTGCTATCACTTCCACCCGTATTTTGTACACGAGTCTCCTCGTCGATTTTGCATGAACGCAAAAAGCTCCTAAACATTGCATCATTCATCGCTTACTCTCAGAGCGTTGTTTACGGGAGGAATATTGCCTTCTGTTATACGTTCTCCTGGTTTATGACTAAAGGTTGTTCCACGCCTTATACACTCCATTGTTAACGTTCTCGTGAGCCCATTCTTAACATCGCCATAAAATAAGGGTTAATTAAACAAATTAACATATCACATAATATCCCTATATTATGACCGAGCAACAAATAAGCTTAGATAGGCCACACTAGCGAAGGATTTACTCATCTCTCCCCTCCTAGTTCTATTCCCCGATCTCCGCCAGAGACCATATACCTAAGCTCTGATACCAACTGTGACGCCCCCAAAATAGGTATACAACACCCATTCTGAGTCGCCAAATACATGGTATAGAAAGCAAATTACAACTTCAATAATACAGTTGTCATGCAAAATATGACAACACATACTGTGAGTTTAAATTCAAATATTGTCTTTTAGACAATATCCACACTCAAATAAGTCCTCATTACAATTATTCATACACTATTTTACAGAAATAGTGAGGACTGCTAAAACATCTTTCTAGAACCATCACTCCATAGCCCGACTAGATCTTGCTATGTTCTCACCTCCTAAGAAGAAAAATGGAACAGAAAGGAAAAGGGTGAGCTCAACTAGCCCAGTAAAGAATATTATGACTAAGTTAATATACAAGAAATTATCATTAGTCTTCAATAGGGAAAAATCTGATAAAATATAGTAGACAACAAGTTTTAGATCAACAAATGCAGCGGAAACATCAATCCATTAGAAGAGTCACATAGAGAATGAGTTCTACTAGCTTCTATGATTTAAAAGTCCATCATCAATATTTTATCCCTGTAACAACAATCAATATACATCTTTAATCAAATATTTATCTTTGCATTACAGGCCAAATATATTCATTTGTATCACCAGTCGATCATGTTCATCTCAACACCTGTTCATCTTTGCACTACGTGCCAAAGATATTCATCAGTTAATCATTCATCTTTGCACTACAGGCCAAAGATATTCAGTAACATCATCATTTAAGACTGAGGATGATGAAAAATATTTTAAAGAAAACGAATCCAGTGAGACAGAAGGACAAATATTAGGGATTCGTATTACAGTTTATCCAAGATCCATAATACTCCATAATAACCAATTTTGAAGCAGGATTCAAAAATAAAGATCAAAACATGGATACAATCAAAGATAGTAACCATAAAAAGCATCTTGGACAAAAAGGAAAAATTTTATTTTTCGGTGAATAGTGCCGTATACGTGAATAGTGCCGTATATGTGAATAGTAATCCCGACACAAAAAGGTAGAAATTCCACAATAAAATCCATACCAATATTTTGGTATAATGATATTGAAAGAATAATATCATTATGAAAAAAAAATAACATCCCTTACCTCAAAATAACCGTACTTCTTACTGAATTTCGGATATTGTGCTGACTGAAACTTGCACTGAATAGCAACTCTTAAAGTATCAAAATACTCACAAAAATACGCTCGATAATCTAGAGAGAATGAAAACTTATTTCTGGTGTGATTTTCAATTCTAACATAAGCGTCTATTTATAGGAAAATGCTAGAATGCCATAGGAGACTAAAATAATAAAATATTAATAAATCTTTTCTTCCTACGCATGCCAACCATTGCTAAAAATTCAAGCCAACCCTTCTTGAAAAATCCCAGCAGCCCACATGTTTTTAACACAAGTAGGTCCCACCCATATTTTAATAAAAATCATTTTATTTTCTAAAACTTTAGTAATTCATAGAAAATAGCCCGCTTATCAAAAATATACGAATTTTATGTCCATTCCACACGAAATCGAATTCTCTACAACTTTGTAGCTTTGAGTTTTTCCAAATTTCAAACAGAAAATATTTGAAATCCAGAAACGGATGCTTTTTAATACTTCCATTCCAATAAAATACTGATAAAACACCTCAGCATTAATTCCTTCATTTATAACCACATAAAAAAATAAATCCATCATTTATATCCATATCAAATAAATATTTCCTTATCAATAATTAATTATTCACAAATAATATTACAGAATCACAATTATGACAACCAGACTGTTCCTAGGAAAGAGGGGGATTTCCAATAAGGATTTCTCCTTACTGGCGCGCAATTAGGTGACCTAACCTCTCATTGACAGAACTTTCTAGACATTGCCAATAATACTATCTAATAATTTTAGTCAAGTAATATGAATTATTTATCTGATAATGTGAAATACTGTGCAGTGACAATTATTAAAACAACAATAATATAAAATTTCAACGCAGCAATTATTGAATCAACAAAATAAAATATTGAACAGTAATTACTGTAACAATTATTGAGTAGTGCCTTCTTACGTAAGAATCAATAATTCAACAATACTGTATAATACCGTGTGCTAATGTATTTTAACCACCAGGTAATCCAACAGTGTTAACGGTAACAATTACGCCGTTATTTATAAAATCTCAAACTTTGTTGTTTTCTTTATCCGACAATTATTCCGTTATGGGGCCCACAAATGACTGTGTCGTTGTACGGATATTCTCGACAAAAAGAATATTCCACGACCAAACGAATATTCCCCGACAACAATGATTATTTTATAACCACTTGCTTATTTTGTAAAATTTGCACATTTCACCCATAACAAGAGCATTATATCAAATTAATTCCTTATTATTTCAAAATAATAAATAGAAGAAATTCAATTTTATTCATAATAAGTTGGGGTCTTACACTACAGATGCGGAAAGGAGGGACACATCAGTCCAAACTGTTCACAGCCTTCCAAGGTATGTTTTAGTTATGGGAAGGATGATCACATAGCTCAATTTTGTCCTGTAATGAAGTCAAGTCTAGCTGGAACGGTGGCACCAAAGGCGGCTACGAACAAAATAAAGTCGGTGGTCCAAGGGATAGCGTTTGTTGTGACTTCCCAAAAGGCAAGGAACCCGAACGAAGTTATCACATGTAAGCTAATCATAAACTCTTGCGAAGTCTATACCTTATTTGATACCGGTTCTACCCATTCTTTTATTTCACCTGCTTGTGCTCAACGTTTGAACTTGACCCCTGAGAAATTAGACTCTAACTTATCTATTGAAACTTTATTAGGAGAAACCTTCATTACATCCACTGTTTATAAATCTTATTTGATTCAAATCGGTACCCTCACATTACCTGTTGATCTTATCTCTTTAAAAATACTTGCATTTAATGTGATTTTAGGGATTGATTGGTTAACTACTCATTATGCTAAAATTGATTATTTTTGTAAGGTTGTTAGTTTTCATATTCCAAATCAACCTATTATGTGAATTCAAGTAACCAAGCCACTAAAATCAATCACTGTCATATCAAGCCATAAAGCCATTCGTTTATTAAAAAATGGATGTTAAGCTTTCTTAGCCCATGTCATTGATTTAAACAAAAATACATCAGATTTGAAGAATATTTCTGTTCTTAATGAATTTTCTAACGTATTTCCTGAAGAACTTCATGGCCTACCCCCAGAACATGAAATCAAATTTTGTATTGATCTTGAACCCGGTACAAAACCCATTTCCAAAACCCCATATCGAATGGCTCCTATTGAACTTCAGGGGTTAAAAACTCAACTACAGGAGTTGGTAGACATTAGTTTTATTCATCCTAGTACGTCTCCTTAGGGTGCCCCTGTTTTATTCGTAAAGAAGAAAGATGAGAGTATGCGACTTTGCATTGACTATCGACAGTTGAACCATGTCACCATTAAAAATAGGTACCCGTTACCTCGTATTAATGACCTATTTGACCAGTTGCAAGGTGCTAAATACTTCTCAAAGGTCGATCTTCATTCTGGATATCATCAGCTAAAAATTAAAACTGATGACATTCCAAAGACTTCTTTTAGAACTCGGTACAGGCATTATGAATTCCTAGTTATGTCTTTTGTATTGACTAATGCTTCTGCTACTTTCATGAATATGATGAACCGAGTATTCAATAAATATTTGGATCATTTTGTGGTTATTTTTATTAATGACATCCTCATCTACTCCAAAAGCTGTGAATATCATAAGCAACACTTAAGGCTGATACTTCAAAAGCTTCGTGAAAACAACCTATACGTTAAGTTAAAGAAATTCGAGTTCTAGCTTAAGGAAGAAGCATTCCTTGGGCACGTGATATCAAATCATAGAATATCAGTTGACCTGGCAAATATTAAAGCAATACAAAGTTGGGAGCAACCTAAGTCAGTAACCGAAGTATGTAGCTTCCTGGGCTTAGCTGGTTATTATCAGAGATTCATGAAAGGATTTTCTTGAATCGCCACTCCATTAACTCAGCTGACTCGAAAAGATACAAAATTTGGATGAAGCGAGGAATGTGAGAAGAGCTTCCAAGAACACAAGAGGAGACTCATTTTAGCACCTGTTCTGATAATACCATCATGTTCAGAGGGATTTAACATCTATAGAGATGCTTCAGACAGAGGTTTACTGTGTTCTCATGCAACATGGGAAAGTCATAGCCTATGCCTCACGACAACTCAAAGAATACAAAAGGAATTATCCTATTCATGATCTAGAGTTGGCAATAGTCATTTTCGTGCTAAAGATCTGGAGGCACTACCTGTATGGGGAAAAAGTGGAGATCTATACAGATCATAAAAGCCTCAAATACTTCTTCACCCAATAGGAACTCAACATACGGCAATGACGTTGGCTCGAGCTGTTGAAAGATTATGACCATACCATTCAATACCATCTTAGAAAAGTGAATGTGGTAGCTGACGCATTGAGTAAAAGATCTTATGCGAGTACGAGTGTGATGTTGTTAACTTAAAGAACTATTTTGTATGACTTACAAAGGATGGAGATAGAGTTAAAGACTCAAAGTACCCATGTGATGATGTCAAATATATAAGTAGAACCGACTTTAATCGATAAAATTAAAGCCACTCAAACTACATGTAATAACCAAAAACCACAACTTTGATACCAAGTGTAGCATCCCCAGATCCTGGTCCTAATCATCACAGATCTGGTATATTAATTCTATAATTATTTCAAAAGATATAAACATACTTTTTTTATACATTAAACTTTACACATTAACCCCAAGGTCGATAACCTTAACTTATACCTGAATTCAATAACTTATCCGACATACAATGTCATTATCATACAAAACTGTTACAAGTTTTAGCTGTACAATAATCCAATGTTGGATTTTTCTTTTCCTTTGCCTGTAGCGGATGTATTCGTCCTAATCTGCAATGTTTATCATGATATAGAGAGGGTGAGCAACAAGTTTGCCCAGTAAGTTTAAGTTCAATAAAGGATATATCATGATTGAAAGAATTGAACAATAAGCTGGCTAACGTTCAACAATATAAAAATTGTGAACTAGCATGAATCAAGTTTCATAACTGAACGATCAGGACAGTAAGAATGAATGGTCAATAATGAACATAAACAAATCAACTAAACCAGATGGTAATGAAGGTGATCAGCCTTTTATACCTGATGAACACATGCAACATGCACAAAGTACAAATCAATAAATTATAGACATGGTATAATCAACAATGATTAACCACTAGCATACTTGGAAGAACAACTCGAGTTCGAGTTAGAGAACTTGCCTTTATCGTCGACTACTGCTACGCAATCTATATAGCTTTATCTTAAGACCTAATATTAACAATATTAATCTTCACATTAGAATAATATCATCATGGTATAATACTGTTATATACAGTTATTAAATAACCTAAATGCATTAACACATAATTCTATTAGTCTATAAAACACATAAGACTCGGTATCAAGTTAAACTATTATAGTCTGAGTTGAGTCCCGTACTTTTTTGACATCCCGGCGGCCTAGTCGGACAATCATTGAGCCTATTATCAGCAAGATTCTACCCAAACAATTCACAATTATCTTAGATAATTTATTATTCAGTCAAAATATTTTTCAATAACTCATAATAATTTTCAAGTAATTATTACCATTTAAAATGATTTTTCAATCATTAATATCATATTTATATGATTTTAGTACCACATAATTCCATTATCATTAATATTTATTTAATTTCAAATATTAATGAAATACATAACACAATATTATAAATTATTTATAATATCTCAAAGTATTTTAATATCTTAATGTCACATTTAACTAATTTTAAAATAATTAAAACCATTATTAAATAATTGCCATTAATATTAAAATATTAATATATTTTAGGACAAAATATCAAAAGTTATATTTTATAACTTTAAATATTTTTATAACCTTTAAATCATTTTATATAATTTTTAAAGCATTAAAACTAATTTTCCATAATTTATTTATTAAATAAATCAATTATCATTAATATTAATTTATTAATGAAATTCATCACAAAATATTAAAAGTCATTAAAAATAACTTATAATATTTTCTAACACCATAATATAATTTTAAATGATTTTTAAAGTATTAAAATCATTTTAGGTAATTTATTTAATATAATAATTAAATAAATTAAATACCATTAATATTTTAAAATATTAAAATATTAATGAAATATATTCCAAATTATTAAAAATCTATTTTTAGGCTTTAAAATAATTTTTAGGAATTTATTATGAATTTTACAAAATTAAAAACCATTTTTCTCTAATTATTTAATAAAAATAATTAATAAATATAAAAACTGCTGCTAAAAGTGGCTGTAACGACAAAACTGTCGCTATAGGTGTTCTTGAGATCCTCAAGAACATTCATGTCAGTCACCAGGGTGCTATGTTTGACCTTCTCCAGATCTTTGATCTTCATGTTTTTAGGTTTGCTAAAGTGTTAATGTTATACTTCATGGCCATTCTACATCACAACAAAGAGATAAAAGCTCTCAAATGTGTTGTCAGAGTTATTCTTCATTTCGGGATTACCCAGAAAATAAAGACAGTTGCAAGGTGCTACTTTCCAGCCCTTAAATCTTGGACTTCTAATTTTAGTTTGTGTGATTTCATGGTTCAATAAATGTAGTATACATGTCAAGGAACATATATAACACACTAAATCTGTCTAACAACATCACAGGTGAGAGATCAAGGCCGGTCAAACCATATGTAGACACTCAAAATTTTGCTTTTCTGTTATTAACCTGGCAGGAGGGAAGAATCAACTTCCAGAGATAACCCTGGGAGTCCAATCAACTAAATTCCGGAGACAACCCTGGAATCCTCAGATTTCCATCTCGGAAATGACCCCGAGATATCCAGCTCCATTTCCGAAAATAACACCGGGAGTTTCAGTTTCAACCTCGGAGACAACCTCGAGGAATACATTTCCAGTTTCGAAAATAACACCAGAGAAGGCAGTTCCATCTCGGAGATGACCCCGAGAAAGCCAGTTCCAGTCCCGAAAACAACACCAGGAGTTTCAGCATCAACCTCAGAGATGACCCCGAGAGTGCAGTTGCAGTTCCGGAGATAACCTCGAAAAAGCTCATTTCAACCTTTGTAGTCAGCTTCAACCTCGGAGATAACCCCGAGGCACTTAGTCCCAAACCCGGAGATAACCCCGGGAGGTCAGGCACACCTCAAAGACAACCCTGAGGACATTCAATACTTGTAGCAGCCCAATCTCAGAGATAACCCTGAGCAACGACTGCTATATCAGCCCAAACCAGAGATAACCTCGGTGAGGGGAAAAATCATCATTTTGCCACCTTGATTTCACATGTGCACCATCTCAACACATTTCAACATACATTCTACATAGCATTGTTCTACAAGAACCAATAGCTCCAATCCTGAGTGACTACTACACGTGACAGCACATCGGATATAATTTGAAGACTTGAAGACCAAGGGCATGGTCCCATCTTCCTGACTTCGTACAACCTCTAATCTAATGTCAATTGTGTAGCTCTCGACAACAACACTCCGAAAAAGGTCTTATACACCTCAATCGGATGCCCGGATTGAAGTTTTGAAAGTTCGAACGGACAACACATTGCATGCGTGCACGTACTTTGAGACGGCAGGGACCAGAGAGTCGGGGCACCGGCAACCGCAGTGCACTGCGGCTCCCCCCTCTATAAATAGAGGGCTTGGGGTGGCCATTTTGTAAGAGAAAAAGGCGAGGAAGCCCTGTCCAATTTTGCTCTGTACACACTATAAATTGAGTGCTTTCTCATTTTAAACACTTGTGAGCTCATATATTGCTATATTTTACCGGTGGGAATCGAGTGTTCATCCCTTTAAAGCTATAGAAGTCTTCTTTGGCAATCCACTATAAGCCTTCTTACTCCTTTGAAAGCCTTTTCTCCACATTTTGCACACACCGTTCTTCACGTTGAGAGTCGTGTTGCATGTGTATGCCCGAACTTCGGTCCGTAGCTTTTTATTTCATTATATATATATATATATATATAACATTATCGAGTTATTCCCCGATTGATCCTGGACTCATGTCCAGAGCGTTTATTGCTTATATATATATATATATATATATATATATATATATATATTTTTATTTACATCGTCCCCTGGAGTTTACTTCGTGGGCTTTTACTACTTTATTTACATTTAGTCCTTTGGAGTTTACTTCGTGGTGGTTGATCGCTTTTTTACTTCTTTATTTACATTTCGTCCCCCCGGAGGTGCTTCGTGGTGGTTGATCGTGTCTATATATATATATATATATATATATATATATATATATATAATCGCTTACATCTTTCATACAAACTGCTACATCATGTGAGCCTAGGAATCATCTAATCACAGATTCAGTTTCCTGAATCTAGATTCGATTCCCGTGATGGACATTTTCGGCTGTATTTAGATTGTACATTATTTATGGTGTTCGAATTTCTTTAGATGGCTCTCATGCCCACAAGGAGTTCGGCACTGATATATACATTATTTTCCCGAAGATGCTTCGCATCTCGAAAATAAAAGCGACTAAGCTGAACATATAATAAAATGGAAGTATCAAAGGCCTCAATTACTATTGAGCATATGGGTTTGAAAAACCTCTTTTACTAAACATCACTGCTATATCTTATTAAAACAGAATTTTTACGTAAATTCAAACCCTTTGTATATAGGTGCAAACGAGGCATAACACTACTTCCAAATAATTGCACATTGACCCACATACACACACATTCATATAATAGTTTAATTAAAATGTGGTGGTCACCGTGGTAACACGGATGTCAAAGGGTTCCTAAAACCTTCCCTCTACATAATCAAGCCCCCAGACCTTAACGAATCTCGATTTCACAGACCTGTCAAACAGTGTCACATCACTGGGTCAATGTGCAAACCTTTTCTCGGTTGAGTTGGTGCAACCATTTAAAAACACCAACTGGCGACTCTTATAGTCCAATCGTCAATATATACATGTTGGACCTTTTCATAACTTGTTTTTTCAAACAAATCTCACCTAACATAAGAACACCAAAAGACAAGAACATAAAAGGGACAGTAAAAATCCCGACGTCGACAGGTGGCGACTCTGTTGGGCACTTCCAGTAAGAGGGCTTAAGTCGTTATTACAAGCTTTTCAAAACTGTTATATGCTTGTGTGTGGATGTTGCATTTACATTTAAATGAATGTGTACGAATGCATTTAATTACTACACTTAATGCTTTACAATATAGTTCTTCGCACATGTCATCATTTCCATAAATGGTGAGACACGTTGTATATGAATGTATGTTGTGTGGTCCCTCCACCAGGAGGCTATCCTGTCGGTGTTTGATTACTGGACTCGTAGGGAGACTAATTCCAACGAGGCTCAAGAAAGGCACCACCTAGATTCGCTCCAGTTGAAAGACCAGATTAACTTCCCGTCAAGTAAATTGCGATGATCTGGGAACCTTCATGCCAAAAAGCCGCGAGAGTAACCTAAGATAGGTCAGCCTCTGATAAACCAAACGTGGAGGGAAGTCTCTTCATACTTTCCCATTTCAATTACTTGTAAATTCAATTACTTGTAATTACATTCCATGTCAATCTCGTTGTAATGGAAAGTATAAATGAAAATGTGTACATATATTCCCTTTTCACCATGTTATCTTATAAACAGCTAACATCCGTTTCGCAGGATAATACTCCTAAAACGGACACATCACATAGCATGTAAACATTTGTACATTCCCTAAGACTAAACTACATAAGTTTTTTGTATGGAAACAATTGGGCCTATTACCCGTTCAAAGTCCAAAAAGGCAACGAGCCTACAACCAATTATGTCTTCATCTAATCAGTCTAGTCCTACTCCTGTCTCCCATGAGGAGTTTGAAGGACTAAGCAAACAAATTACAGATTTGGTTGTTCTGCTTAAAGAACTACACTAGTCTACCCAGGGTCCACGAATACCCATACATACAGAATCCTCTACACAGGGAGGAACTCAAGGTTCAGACAAAGAAGCTCACATACCTGAGTTTCAGCTGGATAAAACTAATAAAATTCCTAAAATCACCCATCTTAAAGAAGATCCAGACACCGATGAGATCAGGAAGAAAGTCCTTCAAATGGAAGAGACCATTCGGTCTATCAGAGGGATTGGAGCACACGGGAGTGTTTCATATGTTGACCTTTGTATATTCCCTGGTGTTCATTATCCAGAGAAGTTTAAAAATCCTGACTTTGAAAAGTATGATGGGTTAGGAGATCCTTACACACATTTAAAGATATTTATTGGAGAACTCGAATCTTATACAGAAGATGAGAAACTCAAAATGCAGTTGTTTCAAAAGAGTCTGACTGGAGAAGCCCGATCGTGGTACACTAGATTAGACAATTCTAAGATCCATAGTTAGGAAGAGCTAGCTCATGCCTTCCTCAGTCAGTACAGTTTTTAGTCTCAGATGGCTCCTGACCGGTACCAAATTACCAAGGTCAAGAAACAATCCAATGAGTCTTTCTGAGAGTATGCTCAAAGGTGGAGGCGCCTTACTCAAGTCACTCCCTCTATGACTGAGTCGGAAATGGTTATGACCTTCATAGACATACAAGAAGCTTCCTTCTATGATAGAGTTTTAGCTGGCATTGGCAAGCCATTTTCTGAAATGATTAAACATGGAGAGATGGCTGAGATGGGATTGAAGTCAGGAAAGATTCAAGACCTAGCCGCTTTAAAAGCTGTTGCTGAGCACATCCAGTCTGGAAGTTATGGAAACAACCCCAAGAGGGTCCATAAGAAGAAAGAGGAGGATGTTTCCTTGGTACTACAAGGCCAGAAAGGAAATCAAAACATGCCTGTCCAGAGGAGAATCTACTACCCTTTTCAAGCATAGTCTTCCAGCCCTACACTGCCAAAGAGTGGAAAAGTCTGACGCAACCGAGTGTTCACACCCTTAGGGGATTCACTCGTGAATATTCTCAATCTTCTAACTACTCAGAAGAAAATTACCCATCTTCTTCCACCAGCCAACCCGAATGGGAAGGGTTTCAATGCTACCCGGAAGTGTGCCTATCATGCTGGAGCTCCAAGACATGATACTCAGGATTGTTGGGCCTTGAAACACAAGATCCAGGACTTAATTGACAACAGTGAGATCATGGTGACTAAACCCGACCAACCTCACGTGGAAGACAACCCTCTTCCTCAACACAAAGAAGATGAGGTTAATATGATTAATTGGAATAGTGGATAGAGTTCCAATTACATTGTTAATTCCTCCCAAACTAGCAAGGATGGTGGTGATAAATGGGATTATGCACAGTTCTAGTTTATGATGGAACGAAAAATGAAGGCTCTGTGTGAGCAAGTTAATTAATTGGCAGAACTAGTGATCCATTAGCATCAAGTCACCCGCCAATTAGTCAGCCAGGAGCATGCTAGTCTCCTTCCTCTTATGAATACTCCATCATTGTCTCCAGAACGTGAAACACTGGAGGATAAAATTGCAATAAGAGCAAGTACCAAAGCCCTTCGAGATATTTTTAACAAGAGGGAATTTACATACCTTGGCCAACTGATGGAGGAGATATTTTAGATGCTGGTTAATGAAGGAAGAATTACACCTCTGCTGCCTCCAATCAATCCTCGTTCTAGACGGTTCAATTTTAATAGAGTATGTCAGTATCACTCCCACTCTTGCGGACACGACACAGAAGAATGTTGGGCACTTTGCCACCTTATTCAAAATCTAATTGACAGCGGTGTCCTGCAGTTGGTAGACAATGACACTATGCTCCTTAAGAGTGGGGAGACATTTCCTACAAAATGGAAGGAGGTCGAAGCAGTTATATCTGTTGAGGATGATTTGGCTGCAAAACCACTCATAATACAAGCAATTTAACTCAAAGGTGTTGACAATCCTTTGAAAGTGGTTGCGCCAAAGGCAATAACATTGCCATCTAGGCCATAGTATCCTGTTGTCAACCAACAAAAAGTGTCATGGAATTATGGAGAGGCTGAAGGATCCACATCCCACATAACTGCTGCAATGTTGAAGGAGAATCCACTATATATTCCCCACTGGGTGATGAAGCCTACCATCAAATCATCGGGGAAAGTTCCCATTGAGAGGATTGAAGAGTTCCTCCGTACTATAGGCCATAATGAAGCCAAGGTTGGTTTAAGCTTGAGAGAAGCTCCACAACAAATTTGCATATTGGACTTGGTTTTCTCTTTCGAAGATCACATGAAGGTCTTGCTAAGGGTCTTAGAAGAATCCCACTTGCCAAAATCAGTGGATGTTGAAAAAATACCAGCATCTGGTTGATCACATTTTTAACAACAATGTGATATCTTTCACTGATGATGATATACCTCACGAAGGGACTGGTCATTACAAACTATTGCACATAGCGGTTTTGTCCTCCGGATATATGGTGGGAGGAGTTTTGATAGACGGAGGATCATCTTTGAATATTTGTCCTTATGCCACCTTGGAGAAGATGAACATCAATATCAAGAGGATCAAAAATAGCCATACGGTTATCAATGCTTTTGATGGGTCCCGACGAAATGCTATTGGGGAGATTGAACTACCTCTGGAAATTGCTCCACATATATTTAGCGTATCCTTTCATGTTCTTAAAATAGCCACAGGATACAATTTGGTCTTGGGAAAACCGTAGATTCACATGGCTAGAGCCTTCCCTTCCACCCTTCACCAATAACTCAAGTACATTATCAAAAATAGCCTAATCAATATCAATGCTGAGCCATAATGTCCTGAACAAGGTGACATACCACTCATCAGCTTCAATTCTGAAGTTGAACTGGTCAGTTTTCATAGCCTGGAGGTGAGCAACAGTCACTACCATCCCATTGGGGTGCCACCTCTGATACCCAAGATTTCTGTCGAAGTAATTTTAGCAACTTAAGATATGATGTCATTGGGTCATCAACTTAGACAAGGGTTGGGCAAAGATCATCAGGGCATTAAGCGCCCAATTCAAGTTCCCAGTCAAACAAGGACAGCTGGATTACGCTATTCTGCTAGCTCCAGTCATGAATCATCACAAGCACAAACAGATTCCATCATCTTCAGTCACACGACGATTATCTCAGCCTACAGATCTTGAGCCTGTACGGTCTCCGATAAAGGTGCCTGCCCATGTAATGGCTATGTTATTTCCCAAACCATTACATGTCAAAGCAAAAGAGGTCTTGATTCTTGATCCCGAAGTGGAAGAAAGGGAACGGAGATGTAAACAAGACATCTCTAGGAGATTGTCTCACCTACGCATCATTTTCCATGATGAGCATACAAATAGAGATACCCTAGAAGATGATTGTCCAGACATTATGGTCATCATCCGGGAGAAGGAGGACGATAACAGTCCCTTCATCATTGTCGTCCAACAGGATTTTACCTTTGACAATTGCAGCAGCACTCCTTGCATTTGTCGACAAGGGTAAAAAGGGCAGAAACTCCCTCTGCCCTGTAGATAGCAATAACTGCTTACTTTTCTGCACATTATTAGCAGTTGTTTTGTCTGTACATGCTAACATTTTGTATGATTGAACAGTTTCATATATTAAGTGAAAGCATAATTTGTTTCAGGACTGTGAATTTAGATGTGCCTATAATTGCTGATGAGGTGCCTTTTCTCCACAAGGACTATAACTTTGATGAAAAGTTGAAGTTACACTTGATGGAAATATAAGAGGACACTGAGATACCTCATGAGATCAAGGAATGGGTCAAGGATAAACCCAAACTAAATCTTGATCAAACCACCTCATTCAATCTCGGAACCTTAAAAACCCTAAGCTAATCTAAATTGGTACGGACCTCACTCTAAACCAAAGGAATGACATGGTTGCGCTATTAACCCAATTCTAAGATGTGTTTGCATGGTCTCATGAAGACATGGTCGGTTTATCAAGTGGCATCGTCATCCATCGCCTTCCCATTAAAGAGGGATTCAAGCCAGTCAGGCAGAAGCTCAGGCAATTAAAACCTGAGTGGAGTTTTAAAGGTTAAAGAAGAAATTATGAAACAATTTCGAGTAGGCATCATCATGGTGTTTACATACCCTGAATGGTAATCCAACATAGTCCCCATGCCTAAACCGGGAGGAAAGGTGCGAGTTTGCGTGGATTATCGAGATCTGAATAAAGTTTGCCTTAAGGATAGCTTTCCGTGCTATTTATTTATCCATTCTCATTGACACATCGCTCAATACGACATGTACTCCTTTCTTCGATTATTTTATGGATACCATCAAATCATGGTTGCTAAAGAGGATGGTGAGAAAACTGCATTCATCACGCCTTGGGGAACTTTTTCCTATAGACGGTTGTCATTCGGCCTCATCAATGCTGGAGCTACCTACCAGCGGGCCATGATGGCTCTTTTTCATGACTTAATACATAAAGAGATAGAGATATATGTGGATGACATCATTATCAAATCCCAAAGGGAAGAAGACCACATAGACCATCTCAAAAACTCTTCAACAGGTTGCGTAAGTATAACTTAAAGTTGAATCTAGCCAAGTGCGCCTTTGGCATAAAATCAGGCAAGTTGCTAGGATTCCTAGTCAGCCACAAAGGGATTGAGCTGGATCCCACCAAAATCCAGGCCATTATAGAAATGCCCATTCTTCAGATAGAGAAGAAAATACGGGGATTTTTGGGAAGAATCAACTTCATTAGCAGGTTCATTTCCTAACTCACAGCAACCTGTGGGCCTATGTTCAAGCTGTTAAGGAAGAACTCCTCCACGAAATGGAATAATGAGTGTTAAAAAGCCTTTCTTACAATCAAAGAACAGCTGGTTAAATCTCCTATTTTGGTACCACCCAAGGATGGTGTTCCCTTGTTCATATACCTGTCCATTAATGACAATGCCATCGGCTGCATTCTGGGACAGAAAGATGACAGAGGCCAAGAGCGAGCTATCTACTACCTCAGCAAAACATTCAGCAGCAGTGAACATAAGTACACTCTGATTGAGAAGACTTGTTGTTCTTTAGCATGGGCTTCCATGTGGTTACAACATTACCTCCATGGTCACACAACCCATCTCATATCCCGTGTGGAGCCTCTCAAATACGTGTTCAACAAACCCATGTTGAATTATCGGCTGTCCAGATGGTAGTTGATCCTACAACAATTTGACATCATTTACGTGACACAAAAGTCTATCACAGGTCAAGGAATTACGGATCAATTGGCCGCCGCACCTTCAGGGGATTTCAAACCTTTGGAAACATACTTCCCCGATGAAGGGGTAATGACAGTGCAGCAACACCATTAGTACGATACACACCAATTATGGAAAATGTATTTTGATGGAGTTGTAAACATGGAAGGTTCTGGGGCTGGAGCAGTTCCAGTATCCAAGACGAAGGAGCAGTATCCCATCGTCGTCAAATTGTAGTTTGTCAGCACCAACAACACAACTGAGTATGAAGGCTATATCATGGGGATAAAACTTACCCAATTAATGGGCATCAAGCAGTTATCTGTCTTTGGAGATTCCGAATTGGTGATCAGACAAACCACGAGAATCTATCGCACCAAAGAACTACATTTACTGCCTTACCATCGGCAAGTTATCCAGATGGCTTCCGAGTTTGAAGAAATAAACTTCCTCCACATTCCTCGAAATAGGAATGACTTTGCAGATATGCTAGTAACTTTGGCCTCCTTAATCAACATACCTGACAAGGAAAATGTGCTAAGCATCTCTTTTGCCCTGCAAAAGGCTCCAGCCTATAGGAATTACATTGGAGAAGTATCGGATGAGCTACCTCCCGTCCAACACCCCTGGTATTAGCATATCAGGGAGTATTTTCCAGATGGATCTATACCCTCTAAGGCAAGCCCGACTGAAAGAAGGCGGATCCATCGATTGGCTATAAAATTTTACCTGAGCGGAGATGCACTCTACAAAGAAGATGCAGGATTAGGTCTCCTCAGATGTATGGAAAAAGACCAAGCTTAGAGGCTCAAGGATGAAATCGTGGAGTATGTGACCCATATATGAGCGGCCCTCTACTTGTCAATAAGATCCTCAGAACAGGGCACTACTAGCTCTCCATCAAGGCTGACTATGTTGATCACGTCAAGAGGTACTATCAATGCCAAATTCATGGAAATGCTATCCACGCCCCTCCAAGGGAGGTCCACAATATGAGTTAACCTTGGCCCTTCTCAATGTGGGGGAATGGACGTGATTGGGCCCATCGAGCCCAAAGCCAGTAATGGGGATCGATTTATCTTCACCATGATTGACTACTTCACCAAGTGGGTAGAAGCAGCCTCCTTCCCCAGGGTTACCAAAGAAGTCATCATTGGTTTCATCAGAAACAATGTCATTTATCTATATGGACAACCAGAGGTAATTGTATCAAACAATGCTAAGAACCTCAATAACAAAATGATGAATGAGTTATGCAGATAATTCCACATCAAACATCTCAACTCCGTCATCTACAGTTCAAAGATGAATGGTACTGTTGAAGCGGCTAATAAAAACATCAAGAAGATCATGCAAAAGATGTCTGCCAATCACAAAGGATGGCCTAACCTCTTTCCTTTGACTCTATTCGCCTACAGAACTTCAATGTGTACTTCCACTGGGGCAACCCCCTACTCAATAACCTATGGGATGGAAGCAGTGCTCCCCATAGAGTGTGAGAAGGCTTACAGTGGACTGCTAAAGCAGGCTTCTATGACTCTAGTTGGATAAATACTCAGCTCCCCGCGGTAAAATATAGATATATGTGAGCTAACAAGTGTTAAAAATGAGAAAGCACTCAATATGGGGTGTGTACAGAGCAAATTGGACAGGGCTTCCTCGCCTCTTTTTCTCTTACAAATGGCCACCCCAAGCTCAATATTTATAGAGCTAGTGTGACAACCCGAGAAATTAGAAAATTTAGTAAAATCTTAAATGATGGATTTAAGGTCAAATAATAGACCTAGACAGAAAATAAGTGTATGCGTTTGATAAATTTTATTAGTGTCAAACCCTAGTCGTATATTTAGAACGTTAGCGTTCAGTTAGAAAACCCTAACGTCTGATAAGAAACCCTAAAAATCAGTTCTGAAACCCTAATTTCAGTTCCAGGAATCTAAAACCCTAATTCAAAAATTGAAAACCCTAATACCAAATCTAGAACTATAATTTCAGATTTCGGGTATTTGAAACCCTAATCTGGGAACTTAAATGATAATTATATTGCATAAGTGTTATTAATTATATGATTAATTAGGGTACAAATTAATTAATTAGCAAACCCTAATTTTAGATTTTTAAACCCTAATAGTTCCATCAAAAACTCTAATGTACAATTGTGGATTTAAATTGCTATTTTAGCGATTCGAATTAGGATAAATTAATCCTGATTAATAAGATTAATTTATGATTAGAAAATCTTAGTATAATTAAGAGAATTCTAATTATAATTTGCAAATATTAATTTTCTATTTCGAAAATCTTAATCCGAAAATCCTAGAAAATTAATTTATGGAGCCTTAGGTTTAAACCCTAAGGGTCAAACCCTATGGGTTTGATCAGATGACCAATTTAGAATTAAAATTGTATGCTAATTGTCCAATATTCCCTTATTGCATTCTTTAATGGGTTGCTTGTAGATCTAGTCCTAAATTGGGTTGGTGAACAACCCTAAGCCCTAGCATGTGTCTATATCAATTAGATCAGCAGCTATATCTGCCCCATTCATTGAATCCATTATCAAAACTTAAAAAATATAAGAAAAGTTATTTACTTTACTTAGCAAGCTTGCCCAACCCTTTCTCTCTCTACAAAATTCGAAATCTAGAGGGAGAGAGAGTGAAATATTGAGCCATGATCAGTGTATAGCTTTCCATAATCAGATTCAATGATCAGAAATCAAAGATCAAAGTTTTAGAGGTATAATACCCTAATCCTAGAAATCTGATGATTTGATGTTAAATGTTGTTGTTGATTTGTTAAAGTTATGTATTAATATGTCTTTAAGTGATCCGGGTTGATAGATCATGGATCTATAACGCTTAGATACTTGAATCTAGCATTTTTAGAAATCTAGAAAAGTTGAAAAAGATGGTCTGGCAGCTATATGTTAGTGCCTTTAGATTCTTCTGGGTAACGTATTTGTGGTGTTTTATGTTATAAATGTGTTCTATGTTATGAGAACTTTGATATGAAGCTAGAAACAAGGCCAGATCATGAGTAGATTGAGAGTTATGAGCAGTCAAACTGCGTTGACCGGTTACGGGAATGGGTTTTTGGGAAACCCAAAAACCCAGATCCTATTTGACAACGATATTGCAGGCTCTAGATCTTGCTTGTTTTTAGTTTTTGTGTTATGTTGTTGGTTTAATGTTATAGACGACTATATGGACTACACTTTTATGCTACTAGATCGCCTAAATTAACAACAGGATTGAATATAATTAAGGCCAAACCACCATTGACCAACTAGCCTTATGAAGATCTAGGTAACCCAGAATCTTCAAGACATGTTTCCTGACCAGTAGTTTGACCAATCTTTATTTCTTAAACATGTTGTTAGACCTACCTGTTGATATATTTTTGTAGCCTGACATCTCCTCTATAAGACTGAACCATTAGATCACACTAATCGAGCCTGGAAATCATAGATTAAAAGGCTTGAAGTGAGACCCTGCAGCTGTTCTTCATTTCTGGAAAACCCAGAAATGAAGAATAGATCTAACAACGTTTTTTGTAACTTATTAGATCTTGTAGGTTGTTCATGTTTTGACCATGGAATTTGTTTAGGGTTGTAGTATTACATCAGTACTACAACATTATCACCTTATACAACCCAGAAAACATCAAGAACAAGATTGTATTGCTGGTCAAACTACCTACCCTGAAAACTGACTATGAGTTTCCGGGTTTGCTGAAGAACACAATCAGCGACGATTGTGTCACTAAAGTCACCTTTAGCGACACTTAAATTCAAAAATTTATTTATTTTAATTAATAAAAAGATGAAAATGGTTTTTAATTATTAAAAATACATAATAAATTATAAAAAAAATTATTTTAAAGCCCTAAAAATAGTTTTAATTATTTTAAGTATATTTCAAAAATATTTAATATTTTAGAATATAAAAGGTATTTATTTATTTAAGTATAATATTAAATAAATTATTTAAAAATAGTTTTAATTCATGAAAAATTATATTATGATATTAGAAAATATTTTAAGTTATTTTTAACGACTTTTAATATTTTGTGATGAATTTCATTAATAACTTGTTATTAATGGTAATTAATTTATTTAATTAATATATTAATAAATTATGGAAAAATAGAATTAATGATTTAAAAATCATATAAAATGATTTAAGTGTTATGAAAATATTTGAAGTTATAAAATATAACTTTTGATATTTTGTCATGAAAATAATAATATTTTAATTTTAATATCAATTATCGGATAATGAATTTAGTTGTTTAAAAATCATATAAATATGATTTTAAGGTATTAAAATACTTTGATATATTATAATTATATTATAATATTATGTAATGATTTTCATTAATATTTAATAATAAATAAATATTAACGATTAAGGAATTATGTGGTATTTAATTCATTTAAATACGATATAAGTGATTGAAAAATTATGATAAATGATATTAATTATTTGAAAATTATTACAAGTCTATGAAAATTATTTTGATTGATTATATGATTATCTAAGATATTGTAAAGTATTTAGGCAGAGTTTAATTAAACTTAAACTCGATGGTTGTCCGACTTGACCGTCAGGATGATAGAATTATGTCGGGTTCAACTCAGACTTAAATAGTCTGACTTGATGCTAAGTTTTATGTGTTGTATAGACTAATAGGGATATGTGTTATGTGTTTAGGTTATTCTATATATATATATATATATAATAGTATTATATTATGATGATATTATTCTAATATTGGAGATTTATATTACTAATATTAGGTCTTCGGATAAAGTGATATAAATTGCGTAGCGGTAATCAACGGTTCAGGCAAGTTTTACTTAACTCTACTAAGAGTTATTTCATTCAGATAAGCTTGTGGTTAATCATTGCTGATTGTCATCTAGAATTGTACTCTGTACATATTGCATGTATAAGTCATGTATGAAAGGCTAATCACCTTCATTACTAGTTGGTCCAGATATATTTGTTCATGTTCAATACTTGTTCAGTCAAAAGTTTGTTTGTGCTAATTCACAACTATATTGATGAATTATAGCCAGCTTATTATTCAGACTCTTTCAATCATGATATATCCTTAAATAATATTTAAACTTGCTTGGCAAATTTCATGCTCACCCATGCTATATCATGATAAATGAACCCCTCAGCGAATGGACGCCAAAGGTCTGACTAGGGTAAGTTCTTAAACACATATAATTGTGGCAAGTTTATGAACTCATAAGTGTGGCTTGATGAACTGGGTATAGTTGTGTGTAAATGGAGAATTGAGAATTATAGGAATAGATAGATTGTTAAACAACTGATCATTAATGGAGACATAATTTTTTCCAAAACTCCTAGCTATGCTAGACTTTGAAATTTTGACATCAAGCTAAATACGCACTATGTGCTTTTAAAAAAATGTAGACTCGTAATCATTTTTGAAACGGTTTAAAGTATAGTCTATGCTACTTGTTTCAGCTAGACGAAGATGATTTGAAATATCAAAAGTTATTTTATTTATCACTCATGTACCATGTAACCTGGTACAGAGATGATAAAAAGGTGATGGAGTTATAAAAATAGGAATACTTAGTGTGAATTTGATCTAAAGTCGATATTCCACTATTGTATGATGTGTTATGATAAAGTCATAAAATGATGGCATCCTCAAACGGACTGTTAATACAGTACGACATCATGACGTCATTCTTCAAAAATATTTTCAAAAATTTTAATTTGCCAACGGGGTTTGGCTACACATAAATAATTCGATTGAATTGAATTATTGATATGAGTCTATGCTATTCGATTCAGCTAGACTAATGTTTATGAAAACTCTAAGTGTTCATTGAAAGAAATTTCTCGACCCAAATTGTTTTGGTGCGGAATCCAATAAGAATGAGGTGAACTATGTTGTTTGGATAAAATAATCCAATCGGGTAGCGTAAATATTCGCTAGACATGATTAATACATTATGCATGACGTAAGAGTACGATAGGCTAATCACCTAAAGTACTAGCAATGGTAGTTTACCTTCTTTGTGATTGTAAACATACCAAGTAATGTATTGTTTTGCGGTATGAATACCATTAAAACTATGTGTTCATAGTTTATATGACCCCTCAGCACAATTTAAAAACTTTTACTCTTGTGAGTGGTGTATTGGGTAGCATGCGATGATATATGTGAATGGTGTAAGCAGTACGATGTAAGGTGCAAGGCAAATTTCAGGGATGAAATTCTTAGAAGAAGGGGTGAATGTGACAACCCGAGAAATTAGAAAATTTAGTAAAATCTTAAATGATGGATTTAAGGTCAAATAATAGACCTTGACAAAAAATAAGTGTATGCGTTTGATATAATGGGATGGAATTTTGAGGATTTCAAAATTTTGTGAAGGATTTAGGTGAATTATTTAGTATTAAGTGTATATGTGAATATGTTCTGTGTATATGGTCATTTATGTGTTCAGTATGTGGTTAAGAGTCAAGGTTTAACAAGATAAATTTTATCAGTGTCAAACCTTAGTTGTATATTAAGAACGTCAACGTTTAGTTAGAAAACCCTAACGTCTGATAAGGAACCCTAAAAATCGGTTCTGAAACCCTAATTTTAGTTCCGAAAATCTAAAACCCTAATTCAGAAATTGAAAACCCTAATACCAAATCTAGGAACTCTAATTTCAGATTCTGGGTATTTGAAACCCTAATCTGGGAACTTAAAGGATAATTATATTGCTTAAGTGTTATTAATTATATGATTAATTAGGGTAAAGCTTAATTAATTAGCAAACCCTAATTTTAGATTTTTAAACCCTAATAGTTCTGTCAGAAATCCTAATGTACAATTGTGGATTTAAATTGCTATTTTAGCGATTCGAATTAGGATAAATTAATCCTGATTAGTAAGTTTAATTTATGATTAGAAAATCTTAGTATAATTAAGAGAATTCTAATTATAATTTGCAAATGTTAATTTTCTATTTCAAAAATCTTAATCCAGAAATCCTAGAAAATTGATTTATGGAATCTTAGGTTTTAACCCTAAGGGCTAAACCATAAGGGTCAAACCCTAAGGGTTTGATCAAATTACCAATTTAGAATTAAAATTGTATGCTAATTGTCCAATATGCCCTTATTGCATTCTTTAATGGGCTGCTTGTAGATCTAGCCCTAAATTGGGTTAGTGAACAACCCTAAGCCCTAGCATGTGTCTATATCAATTAGATCAGAAGCTATATCAGCCCCATTCATTGAATCCGTTATCAAAACTTAAAAAATATATGTAAAGTTATTTACTTTACTTAGCAAGCTTGCCCAACCCCTTTCTCTCTATACAAAATCCGAAATCTGGAGGGAGAGAGAGTGAAATATTGAGCCATTATCAGTGTATAGCTTTCCATAATCAGATTCAATGATCAGAAATCAAAGATCAAAGTTTTAGAGGTATAAAACCCTAATCTTAGAAATCTGATGATTTGATGTTAAATGTTGTTGTTGATTTGTTAAAGTTATGTATTAAGATGTCTTTGAGTGATCTGGGTTAATAGATCATGGATCTATAACACATAGATGCACGAATCTAGCATTTTTAAAAATCTGGAAAAGTTAAAAAAGATGGCTTGACAGCCATATGTCAGTGGCTTTAGATTCTTCTGGGTAACGTATTTGTGGTGTTTTATGTTATAAATGTGTTCTATGTTATGAGGACTTTGATATGAATCTAGAAACAAGGCCAGATTTTGAGTAGATTGAGAGTTATAAGCAGTCAAACTGCGTTGACCGGTCACGGGAATGGGTTTTTGGGCAACCCAGAAACCCAGATCCTATCTAACAATGATATTGCAGGCTCTAGATCTTGCTTGTTTTTAGTGTTTGTGTTATGTTGTAGGTTAAATGTTATAGACGACTATATGGACTACACTTTTATGCTACTAGATTGCCTAAATTAACAACAGGATTGAATATAATTAAGGTCAAACCACCATTGACCAACTGGCCTTATGAAGATCTGGGTAACCCAGAATCTTCAAGACATGTTTCCTGACTAGTAGTGTGACCAATCTTTATTTCTTAAACATGTTGTCGATAGACCTACCTATTAATATATTAGTGTATCCTGACATCTCCTCTACAAGACTGAACCATTAGATCACACTAATCGAGCCTGGAAATCATAGATTCAAAGGCTTGAAGTGAGACCCTACAGCTGTTCTTCATTTTTGGAAAACCCATAAATGAAGAACAGGTCTGACAACATTTTCTGTAGCTTAGATCTTGCAGGTTGTTTATGTTTTGACCATGGAATTTGTTTAGGGTTGTAGTACTACATCAGTACTACAACATTATCACCTTATACAACCCAGAAAACATCAAGAACAAGATTGTATTGCTGGTCAAACTACCTACCCTGGAAACTGAGTATGAGTTTCTGGGTTTGCTGAAGAACACAATCAGCGATGGTTGTGTCACTAAAGCCACCTTTAGCGACACTTAAATTCAAAAATATATTTATTTTAATTAATAAATAGATAAAAATGATTTTTAATTATTAAAAATACATAATAAATTAAAAAAAAATTAAAGCCTGAAAAATAGTTTTTAATTATTTTAAGTATATTTCACAAATATTTAATATTTTTGAAATATAAAAGGTATTTATTTATTTAATTATAATATTAAATAAATTGTTTAAAAATTGTTTTAATTCATGAAAAATTATATTATGATATTAGAAAATATTTTAAGTTATTTTGATGACTTTTAATATTTTGTGATGAATTTTATTAATAATATTAATGGTAATTAATTTATTTAATTAATATATTAAATAAATTATGGAAAAATAGAATTAATGATTTAAAAATCATATAAAAATGATTTAAGTGTTATAAAAATATTTTAAGTTATAAAATATAACTTCCGATATTTTTTCTTGAAAATATTAAAATTTTAATATTAATAGAAATGATCGGATAATGAATTTATTGTTTAAAAATCATATAAATATGATTTTAAGGTATTAAAATACTTTGATATATTATAATTATATTATAATATTATATAATGATTTTCATTAATATTTAATAATAAATAAATATTAATGATTAAGGAATTACGTGGTATTTAATTCATTTAAATACGATATAAGTGATTGAAAAATTATGATAAATGATATTAATTATTTAAAAATTATTACAAGTCTATGAAAATTATTTTGATTGATTATATGATTATCTAAGATATTGTTAAGTGTTTAGGCAGAGTTTAATTAAACTTAAACTCGATGTTTGTCCGACTTGACCGTCAGGATGATAGAATTGTGTCGGGTTCAACTCAGACTTAAATAGTCTGACTTGATGTTAAGTTTTATGTGCTGTATAGACTGATAGGGTTATGTGTTATGTGTTTAGGTTATTCTATATATATATATATAATAGTATTATATTGTGATGATATTATTCTAATATTGGAGATCTATATTACTAATATTAGGTCTTCGGATAAAGCAATATAAATTGCATAGCCATAATCAACGGTTCAGGCAAGTTTTACTTAACTCTACTAAGAGTTATTTCATTCAGATATGCTTGTGGTTAATCATTGCTGATTGTCATGTAGAATTGTACTCTGTAAATATTGCATGTATAAGTCAGGTATGAAAGGCTTATCACTTTCATTACCAGTTAGTCCAGATATATTTGTCCATGTTCAATACTTGTTTAGTCAAAAGTTTGTTCGTGCTAATTCATAACTATATTGATGAATTATAGCCAGCTTATTATTCAGACTCTTTCAATCATGATATATCCTTAAATAATATTTAAACTTGCTGGGCAAATTTCATGCTCACCCATGCTATATCATGATAAACATTACAGATTTAGGCGAATGCTTCGGATACAGGGAAAGGTTAAAGACAATTCCAGCTTAAAGTTAATGTGCGCGATTAGATTTGTAATAGTGTTGTATGATAATAATGTTATGTGTTAGATAAGTTATGATTTGTGTATAAGTTAAGGTTACTCGATTTTGGGGAATAGTGTATAAAGTGTATTGTATAAACAATTTATGTTTATATCTTTCGCAATAGTTATAGAATGATTGTACCAGATCCGTGGTGATTTGGGACAGGATTTGGGGCCATCACAACTAGGTGTACCCCGGGCTCCGCGGGTCCTGTCGTCTCGAAGTACATGCACTCGTGTACTGTGATGTCTGCTTAAACTTGCAGAACTTCAATCTGAGCATCTGAACGAGGTGTAAAAGACCTTTTCGGATCGCTTTTGTGTAGAGTTACACAATGACATGGGATTAGAGGTTGTACGAAGTCAGGAAGAGGGGACCATGCCCATGGTCTTCAAGCTCCAAATTCTATTCGGTGTGCTACCACACGTAATAGTCACTCGAGATTGGAACTCCTTGGCTCTTCTGGGACATTTGATGTGTATAAATGTATGTATGAAATGTTGAGACGGCGCGCTGGGGGTTGAGGTGGCAAGATGATGATTTTTCCCCTCACCGGGGTTATCTCCGGTTTGGGCTAATAGCAGACGTTGCTCAGGGTTATCTCTGAGATTGGACTGCTGCAAGTGTTTGAATTTTGCAGGGTCATCTTTAAGTGTGCCTGTCTTCTCGGTGTTATCTCCGGGTCTTTGGAATGAGTGTCTCAGCAGGAGGTCTAAGATTGAAGCTGATTGCATGCATTTGAAACAAGCATTTCTGGAGTTATCGTCGGAACTACAACGACATTCCTTGGGGTTATCTCCAACGATGAAACTTGGGGTTATCTCCGAGGTTGGAATTGATACTCCCGGTGTGTGTTCCGGGTTTGAGACTGAACTTCCGGTGGTATCCGAAATGGATGTGAGCTGTCTTCTAGGGTTTTATCCGAAAGACGAATCTGCCCTCCTGCAATGTTAGTAACAGGTGTGCAGAAAATTTTGAGTGTCTACAGATGGCCGTCTTTATCATATTCATGCAATACAAGGCATGGATAGGATAAAGAATCCTAAACACTTGAAATGTAACAAGATAAATATGATTCCATATGCAGCAACATGATGCGAATGTATGATGCATGTTGAAATGATTGACGGTTACCTGTTAATCCTGTCGGGGATGACAATCAGTGATGTCTTGGACATGCGATCCAAGTATTCAAGGACGTTGATGTTGGGGTTATCACCAAAGTCCTGAATCCTTGATACAGACTTTAATCAGAATATGTGCCTCTCGCGTGCAAGAGATATGTGGGGATAAAGCTTTGTCTGTTTGAGGATGTGTATAACATATACCACGATCCTGTCGGAGTTATTGCCAACAGTATGTATTGTCAGGGCAGCTTGACCTTTACTGATGTGTTTATCACCAGATAGATCCCTGCCGGGCAAACTTTGAAGGCTACTTGACATTCATTGATGTGTGTATCAATGGTTGCATTGCATTGTGACCCCCGTTAAGGAACATGTCAAGGTTGCTTGACCTTCATTGACGCGTATATCGATGGTTGAATTGCGTTGTAACCCCCACTGGGGAAGGTTGTGGATAAGTGCACTGATGTATAAGATCATCGAATGGCCTCTGATGCTTCGATGGGTTTACTTGCCATTAGTTAAAATGATGTCAAGGATGCTTGACCTTCATTGACACATACATCAATGGTTGAATTACATTGTAACCCCCGTCGGGGATTCATTCATAGAAGAATAATGCGTTGTAACCCCCGCTGGGGATACATGGATGAGTAAAAGTCTATGTCGTGAGCCCCACTGGGGATACTTTATCAATGAATGACTTCGGCGTTATGACCCCCACCGGGGAACATGTCTTCTAGGGTTAAGACCTTATATTTGGCAGCATCAGACCTGTGTGAGGCATTACTGAGCATGATTTGCAAAAGCTTAGGTCATTGGTATAGTATACCTTGCATTTAGGTGAATACCAATGAGTGATATGTGAAGCCAGAGTTTGGCCTGGGAAAACCAAGATTTCAGGCTATTCCGCTCAATCGTGTAGCGTTTTTATTCCTGATTTGGCCATTTCAGCTTGTGAGACCTCATTTGCAATTCGAACTGAACTGAGCTGGAGGGGTGGGACCCATGTAGGGGTACCGTAGGTACACCTGCAAAAGCTACAGGTGGACCTACGGCCAACCGTTGCTATGTAAAGCCTGCAGGTTACTTTCATAAGTCATTTTCAAACTGCGTCGCAAAGGAAATCCAAGAGCTCTTCTTTAGATCTGCTGAGTCTAGGTAACTTTCTGCAAATTCTGCTACCGTACAAGTGTTCTACACTATTCTGGTAACGTATGCATGTATTCTATTCTAGTTTCTATCCGTTGGAAAATGAATTATCACATAAAATGCATCTATACACATAGTAGTGAATATGCATGCTAATATGACTTGATAAAAAATATTCAACATAGCAAATGTTAGTATTAAACCATGCTGAAAATAATGATGTGAAAAAATTTAACTTTTGAAATAGTTAAATTGGTACCTTTTACTGTCATTTCTTATCCTATTTGAGGACAAATGAGTAAAGGTAGAAAATCAAAATAATCCTGGTAATTAGACTACACTTATGGATTTTTTTACTATGATGTATTAATGCATATAGGATATATATGACTGTGGGTAGGTGTGCTATTGAATGGCCACCTAGTCATGCCTATGTGCATGTGGATAGTCCTATTTACAAAGGGGACTATGACAAAATTTTCCAAAACATAGGCATTAGGTAGTCATGCATTTTTAACTCTACTGTAGACATATGTTAAAATAATGCAGGCTTGCATGTAGTCATAAAAATGCATTTTGAAAAGCTTCAAATAAGAATTTACCATACCTTTTCTAAGGTGATTTGGAGACTTGTTGTCCAGATATTATGGATCCGGATCAGCCGAGTAGTTCCCGCAGGACCACTTCTGGTGTACGGAGAAGGGCTTCCAAAGTGCCTCGACCCCGTTCTGTTAGATAGCCTCATCGTTTGGTGGAGGCGGTGATACGTCCTGTCCAGGTTGAAGTGCTGGATGTCGAGGATGAGGAGGAGGATGTTTCGATTGCGGACCCCGCTCCTACTGCACGTATTCCCCGTAGGGATTTTCCAGGCATTCAGGTGGTGAACCCAGAGCTTCTAGGTGACTTGAGTCGACACCCTTCAGTTTATATGCACGCAAACGAGGTATACAGTTAGATCTTAATCTTCCTTATTTCCTATTGATGAAGAGTAAAGGGTTCTTATGTTGATCTACATTTGATGTAGGTTTTCGGCTTTACACAACCTCGAGGGAATTAGTTCAGCATCCACTCTATGTATCAGGTTTTGCATGATGACTATAGAGCGATTGTACATGGCTGGGGATTTGGGACGTTCTTCACCATTCTACCCCGTCGTTGTCCTTGGGGTTACCTCAGGGCATTTTCTGAGCGCTGATTTCACCAGACTAAGTCACTCCATTTGTTGGACTGTGAGGTGATGATGATGCCGATGGATTGGTGGTTTATCACAGGTATGGAGTTTGGAGGAGAGTCAGTGCCTTGTGTGGCGGATATCACCCCTACTGCCGTCAGATCCTTGTTAGGAGTTTCGATGGAGGCGCTCAAGGGAAGGACTATTCGTACAGGTCCTTTGAGCGTAGATGCTATGAGCGGGCTACTGAGGGAGCCCATAATCGATAATGTGAGAGTCAGGGATCGCATTCTTTAGCGATTGTTCCTGATGATCATTAGGGGCTGCTTCATAGCAGATAACTCTTCTACGATGTCCTTTGCTTTGATCAGTGCCACTTGACACATGGACCATATAGGAGATTATGATTGGGGTTTCTACACCTTCGCCTATTTCCTTAGGGCAATGCGCATGCGATCGCAGGGCTTGACCGAGGCTTGGTTAGGATTTTACCCGTTTCTGCTGGTGAGTATTTCTCTTGTCTTTTCCTTTGTACAAGTTAAGAGCGTTGACTGAAAGCAGTTGTTTTCCTTTGTGTTGGCAGTTTTAGGCCTATGAGAGGCTTCCATGTTTGCGTCCCGTGAGTGTGTTAGGCTTAGATACCTATCCACGAGGATGGAGATGGCATCATTCTATACTGGTGGAGGTCCCTATTGCTGAGGGTTTCACTCATTACCGCCTATAGCTGGAGTTATTGACAGCGGATGTCGTCACATGGATTCCCTATTCAGGGAAGCACTTGAGCATTGGATTTGAGGATGGTACCCGACTGGTGTCGATCACGTGATTTCCACCCGTAGGATTCCTCTCTTCACAGATGGAGGATGGGAGCTCTATTTAGGAGAGCGTGCTATCAGGAGCACTACAAGAGAGATTCGTATGCCGATCTTGCCTCCTGCCAGGCATTATTGGCCTGTTTTGCACTCACCCATCATTGATATCCCAATGTTGGGGGTTGACGGTTTCACATTATTAGAGGGTCCCTGCACTCAGAGATGTTCCAGGATGAGCACCATTGGAGCCTAGACCAGTGCCACTCAGTTCATGGGTGATATGGTTCCAGGATCCGTGATGATGATAGATTAGCCAGCCTGTGTTCGAGATCCGACTCATTTGACACACATTGATAGTTTGACCCGGTAGTTAGGCCGGGCGCATTTCTTTATCCGACACTTGGGTAGAGATCCTTCAGAGGCAGATACTTTTGATCCTTCCAACTCTGGTACTGGCCCCTTAAGTGACCCATATGGTTTTTCCGGTGCAGATCCTCCCTTGTATAGGCCTAACATCCTTATGGATAGAGATCCAGTTACTCAGGAGGAGTTACATCAGGTGGATAAGATTGATGATGATGTAGACATTGACACCATTGTCTTCTTCTGATGTATATTCTCTTTATCTCTTTTGATAGGCCTCTGTTAGACATTGGGTAGCTTCGCCCCATTCTTGCTATATCTTTTAATAGGCCTCTATTAGTTGTAGGGTAGTTTTGCCCCATTTCCCTGTATTTTAGCTGTACAAAGATGTATTATATGATGATATACTTAGGAATGTATGTACAATTTTCCATTCCCTATATCAGATTGACATCTATTGTATCATGCATGTTATTATGTTATGCATATGTATGTATGTCCAGAGATATTCAAAGATTGAATTTCGGATGGTCTTATGACACGACCCGTACAGATATCTTCTTCGACAGTTAGCCGTATTGATCATACCCCACCATTATTGGTGGCATCTGGTATGCGATCATGGTATGATACCATGTCACCATCAGACAGGGTGACTGTAGATCATCTGTTGCAGCATACTATGACCTTGTTGATGTTTTAGGTTCCCATAGGATTCGTGGAGGGCATGCTGGAGCACTGGGTATCGGAGAGGCAGGTTTTCCGATTTGGGACCCAGGAGTTAACTCCTACTCTTTAGGAGTATGCACGTTTGACGATGCTACCACTGGACAGACCTTGAATACATATGACGATTGGAGACATGAATAGGCAGTTCATGACCCTTACTAGCTTGAGGCGTAGGGTGGTGTAGGATGAGCTCACATCTGGCCACGTTATATCCTAGCATTTTCTATTTGATAGGTTTGGCTTAGAGGATAGTTATGCACGGCATTCCGGGGATTTCACCACACCGGAGGATTATTGGCATTTGGCCAGAGTGGATGTACTGCTATTGTGCGTACTGTCGTATGTCTACATGCCACGGTATATGGATAGGTTGGACATAGGAGTCATCATGGAAGTGAGAGCTCTCAGGGAGGGTCACACCATCATACCGATGATTGTAGCAGAGACTCTGAGGTCGGCTACATACTGCTGCACTTACCCAACGAGAGTGTTTATAGGTAACTCAGTCATGCTGTACTTGTGGTTTATGTCACACTTGAGACCGATTGGCACTTTTAGACGGCATGGGTATTGTTTCACCCATAATATAGCTATGTCATACTCTTTTTATCCTACAGAGTGTATAGATGCTGCATCTTGGTCAACTTTCCTAGCAGGGATTGGAGATCCGTTTGTTATATTATCGTGTTCAGGGCTTAGCTCACCCTATAGACTCATCACTCATGCTCCGGGCATGGATTATCTTTCTTTGGCTGGTTTGAGAGGCATGATCACTTACCACCCACTGGCCATGATGTGTCAGTTTGACCAGTTCCAGGATTTTTATCCTTTTGAGGGGGCATCGAGTCAGTGCTTCGCTTCTCGCCACTTATCAGCAGAGGATAGATCCAGGTTGTATGCCTGTTGGGATCAGCGTGAGCTATCTGAGTTTTCTGTTAGCTATCCGGGTTGTTCTATATAGTATTCCACATGGATGGAGAAAGAGACTGCATCAGCTGCGGTAGTATCCATAGTGCAGGGGATTGATTCCGACGATGAAGAGCCTATGGAGGAGACTGATATTCCCATCGAGGGGGATTTGACTACTGGGTTGCCAGCATTTATGATGGATTCTCCCACTACGAGTGCTACTGTGATTTAGGATTCAACACAATATCTGAAGCAGAGTATACATCTGATGACCTTTGAGAGAGATCAGGCTAGGGCCTTGATGTTGACAGCTCTTGATGGGAGAAACGCAGCTCTATTAGAGAGAGACGTGTCAAATCATCCATAGATGCATTGATTGTAGAGAGGGATGCTGCCCTATCTGCCCAGGATGTAGCCGTCACAGATAATACTTCAGTGAGATCCCTTACGACTGACATCCTTGCCGATATGAGTGTATACATTGATGAGCATCATGCCACCATGCAGTTAGCCTCGGATCTGCTAGTTCGTGTAGATACCATTGGGAAAGAGCTTGCAGCGTTACCTCTTTCTTCAGAGAGGGATGCTATGTTAGATCTGATAGTCCGTATACACACAGATCCGTAGATAGCCTTGTATTTTCCGCATGCATACTAGCTTAGCCATTTTGTCATGTACATAACATATATTGATATATCAAACAATATTATATATGGCAGGGAAATATTTTTTGATTCACTTCCCTTTTAGTTGTGCCTTGATACTTGCTTGATATTTGCCTGTTTCTTTAGGGCTTACGATCTTGATGCATTCTGAACTCATCCTTGATGTGTGGACATTGAGACGTTATAGGATTTTTCAGAACTGATCATTGATCTGTGTGTATCCCTACCATCTTTGGTGTCTTGGGACTGGTTTCTATATGGAAATGTGGAGAGGAGTGTGGCTTTTCCTCTTTGAGATTGACTGCACCACAGATGGTCGCCAATACTCCTATTTTTGAGAAGCCTAGTTAATTCCATCTCTTATGGATTGGTGTTGCTCTTTGAGGCACAACCGCAGCTTAGATGGCCACTGAATCTCCTATTTGTAAAGAGAGGTTAGGTAATTCCATCCCTTTGGTCTGAAGCCGATGAAATGTGGTGGATTGAAGTTTGATCCCAGTACTGTGTGACAAGTATTTTTGTTCTAGTAGGGGGTTAGACCAAACCATAAATGGCTGCCTACGTACTCCTATTGAAGAGTAGATCAGGTCTGCGTTGTTAGAACTTGGTGTAAGAGGTTCAACGCTGAATGTGAAATGGGTGTAGAAGTTTTATTGATGAAGAAGGGTGTAGAAGTGTTTTTATGGTTTTTGTTTTCGTAGAAAAAGGGAAGAAATGTTTTTGTTGTTTTTTTTATTGCAACCGGGCCATATAAAATATGGTTGCCTACATACGCTCGGGTATCAGGGAGATCAGGGAGATCAGGTCGATGTAGTTCGCCCTTTTGGACGAATTGCAGCCGAAGAGAAGTATGAATCCTATGTGTATACTGCGGGGAGAAGAAAGTTTGATCCCATGATTGGGAAAAACTGCAGCTGTGAAAAAGTTTGATCCCGTCTTCAGGATAAACTGCAAGCGTGGACAAGTTTAATCCCATCTTCAGGATAAACTGCAGGTGTGAAAGGTTCAATCCCTGGGGGGGGGGATAACCGAAATTATGTGAAAGGTTTGAAATTAGGTGAAACCAGGCTGCTGGTTTGAAGTGTATGTTTCCCTGGGGGGCAGAAGAGTATATTAAAAGGGTTAGAAAACTGGAATGACTGGTGATCTGATGATCCAAAACCAGAATGTTTGCTTGATGATAACCTCAGACATAATATCGTTTCACGGTGTCCGAGTTGATGAGCTGTGGAAAATCATCGTCGTCCATTTCCTGTAGTCTGAGAGCGCCTCCTGTTAATACCTCCTTGATAGAAAACGGGCCTTCCCAGTTAGGAGCGAATTTTCCCTTAGATTGATCTTGGTTGTCAATGATCTTCTTCAAAACCAAGTCATGTTGTTTAAATTTTCGTAGCCGAACTTTCCTATTGTAGGATCTTGCGATCCTTTGCTGATATAACTGACCATGGAAGATAGCCACGGTTCACCTTTCGTCTATTAGAGACAATTGGTAATACCTGTCTTGTAACCATTGGTCTTCATCCAGCTGAGCATCTATCAATACTCTGAGGGATTCCATTTCCACCTCTATGGGGAGCACTACTTCCATCCCATAGGTTAATGAGTAGGGGGTTGCCCCAGTAGAAGTACGCATTGAAGTTCTGTAGGCTAATAAAGTCAGAGGCAAGAGGTCAGACCATCCTTTGTGATTGGCGAACATTTTTTGCATGATCTTCTTGATGTTTTTATTAGCTGCTTCAACAGCACCATTCATCTTTGGATGGTAGATGACGGAGTTAAGGTGTTTGATGTGGAATTTATTGCATAACTCCTCCATCATTTTGTTGTTGAGGTTCTTAGTATTGTCTGACACAGTGACCTCTGGTTGTCCATATCGACAGACGATATTGTTTCTAATGAAAGCAATGATAACTTCTTTGGTAACCCTGGGGAAGGAGGCTGCTTCTATCCATTTGGTGAAGTAGTCGATCATGGTGAATATGAATCGATGTCCATTACTGGCTTTAGGCTCGATAGGCCTGATCACGTCCATTCCCCACATTGAGAAGGGCCATAGTGAACTCATATTGTAGAGTTCCCTTGGAGGGGCGTGGATAGCATTTCCATGAATTTGTCATTGATAGCACCTCTTGACGTGATCATCACAGTTAGCTTTTAGCGTAAGCCAATAATGCCATGTTCTTAGGATTTTCTTAACAAGTAGAGGGCCGCTCATGTGTGGGCCACATACTCCACCATGGATCTCATCCACGAGCCTTTGAGCTTGGTCCTTGTCTAGACATCTGAGGAGACCTAGTCCTGCATTTCTTTTGTAGAGTGCATCTCCGCTCAGGTAGAATTTCATAGCCATTCGATGGATCCGCCTCTTTTCAGTTTGGCTCGCCTCAGCAGGTGTAGATCCATCTCACAAATATTTCTTGATATGTTGATACCAAGGGTTGTGGATGGGAGGTAGCTCATCTGATACTTCTCCAACATAGTTCCCATAGACTGGGGACTTTTGCAGGGAAAATATGATGTTTGGCATGTTTTCCTTGTCAGGTATGTGAATAAAGGAGGCTAATGTTGCTAGTGCATCCGCAAAATTATTCCTATTACGAGGAATGTGTGAAAAGGAGATTTCTTCAAACTCCAAAGCCATCTGTAAAACTTACCGATGGTAAGGTAGAAAATATAGTTCTTTGGTTTGATAGATTCCCATGGATTGTTTTATTACCAATTCAGAATCCCCAAAGACAGTTAACTGCCTGATGCCCATTGAACGGGTAAGTTTTAGCCCCATGATACTGACCTTTCATACTCACCGTGTGTTGTTGCCGATAAACCAAAAATTTGGCGATGGGATATCGCTCCCCATATCGGATACTAGAACTGCTCCAACTCCAGCACCTTCTGTGTTAACAACTCCATCAAAATACATTTTCTATGTATGGCATGCATCGTACTGATGGTGTTGTTGAACTGCCATTACCCCTTCATCGGGGAAGTATATTTCCAAGGGTTTGAAATCCCCTATAGGTGCGGTGGCCAATTGATCCGCAATTCCTTGACCTTGGATAGACTTTTGCGTCACGTAGACGATGTCAAATTGTTGTAGAATCAACTGCCATCTGGACAGCCGATAATTCAGTATGGGCTTACTGAACACGTTCTTGAGAGGATCCACGCGGGATATGAGATGGGTTGTGTGACCATGGAGGTAATGTTGTAACCTCATGGAAGCCCATGCTTATGCACAACAAGTCTTCTCAATTAGAGTGTACTTGTGTTCGCTACTGCTGAATCTTTTGCTGAGGTAATAGATAGCTCGTTATTGGCCTCTATCATCTTTTTGCCCCAGCATGCAGCCCACAACACTATCATTAATGGACAGGTACGTGAATAGGGGAACATCATCCTTGGGAGGTACCAAAATAGGAGCGTTAACCAGCTACTCTTTGATTGTAAGGAAGGCTTTCTAACATTCATCGTTCCATTTCATGGAGGAGTTCTTCCTTAAAAATTTGAAAATGGGCTCACAGGTTGTTGTGAGTTGAGAAATAAACCTACTAATGAAGTTGATTCTTCCCAAAAATCCCCTTATTTCCATCTCTGTCTAAGGAATGGGCATTTCCTTGATGGCCTGGATTTTGGTGGGATCCAACTCAATCTCTTTGTGGCTGACCAGGAAACCTAGCAACTTGCCTGATTTAACGCCAAAGGCGCACTTGGCTGGATTCAACTTTAAGTTGTAGTTACGCAACCTGTTGAAGAGCTTTTTGAGATGGTCTAAGTGGTCTTCTTCCCTTCGGGACTTGACAATGTTGTCATCCACGTAGATTTCTATCTCCTTATGCATTAGGTCGTGAAAAAGAGCCAACATAGCTCGTTGATAGGTTGCCCTGACATTGATGTGCCCGAATGACAACCGTCTGCAGAAGGTTCCCCAAGGCGTGATGAAATCAGTTTTCTCACGATCCTCCTCAACGACCATAATCTAATGATACCCCACGAAGTGTTGGGTAAAATCTATATACACACAACACGCAAGTATACGTGGTCAACAAGTAATAGAGTGATGAGTAGAGTATCGTTCCCACAGAGACTAAGTGGCAATAATCTTAACTTATAATTACTAATTTCCTATTAATCCTAATTTTATTAAACCAATTAACTCAATAATTAAAATTAAAGACTCTAAATTAAAGAATAATTGAACTATCACAAATCAATCACAAATATCAAAATCTAGAATTTTAAACAATTAATGGAGAATTAGACTTATGATTTCACCTTAAGCTTCACTCTGATGTTTACACCTTTATTCCAATTCAATTCACTATCCCAGTTTATTAATCAAGAACACGAACGTAGTATTAACCACCTCTCGATACACTAATATCGTATTAACTTAAATCCATAATCAAGAGAGAAACAAGTTAAACACCTTAATTAACTAACTCACTATATCTCTATGTGAATTATAATTAAAGAAGGTTTAAGATTAAATTATCTATCCGATTACATGCGATGTCAAATATATCTCTACCTTAACATTCATCAAGATTCTGCTATTCACAAAATTCATGAACACATGCTATATCAATTAGGTCTAGTTTGAATATCCTCTCTCGATTCCATACAAATCCACAAAGAATTGTTGATCAGACAATTCATTAATTCAAGCTCAAATCAATATAGATAAACTGGAAATAGATTATTAAATTGGAAATCAAAGTTTACAAAATCATCGTTTCACTAAAAGATCCATCATAAGCCTAAAAAGTGAATTAGTTCATAATAAACGAAATAAACACTGAATAAATTATAGAAAACATTCTGTCAATTACAAATAATAGCCTAAAACGAAGAATATTTAAAAACACCCTTCTCATAGCCTAGAACCGCAATCGTCTCGAAATACTCCTCGAAATACTCCTCCACAGCTTGCTTAGAAAAACTGAGTTCAATCTTCCTAATATGCCTTTGTGTGTTATTTAATTTGTTGTTAATTGAGTAGTAGATGTCCAACACATAAGCTCCAGCCGAAATTCCATCTCTCTAGAGTTCCATTGCCATGCAATAAGCTAGAATCCATGCCCACGAAGAATTTCAATCACAGCAGGACACGGCCAAAATTGGCACCCCCCGCCCCAACGGGGGTTCATGTGTTATATATATTTTGCCATACGGCTACCTTTCTCGTTAATCGACTAAGAAGACCCCCGACCCAAAGAAAGGTATATATAGTATAAACATATCGCCCAATGGTAGTGTAATCATTTGAATGATTTGTTGTACTTCAAGATTTCTTCCAAACTTGCACCAATTGACTCCAAATCATCCCAATTAACTCCAAATGTACGTTAAATGCCACAACCACCATCCTACAATGCAATAACATAAAACGAGTAAAAATGAACATGATCACAAGAATTTAGCAACAAATAAGCATGAAATGGACATTGAATCGCGTATATAAAATCCACTTATAAAAATCCCCCAAACTTAAGTCGTGCTAGTCCTCGAGCACAAAACAACTACATGCAATGCAATGAGATGAAATGAATATGATCTAATTCATATGCTTTCGAATCCAACAATATCGCAGAATCAAGATTATCTTAACGGCCTCAACAAAAACAAGCAACTATACAATATCAATCACCAAAACCAATCTACCATTCTGTTTAATCCTCAAATCTTAAACCATCATCACTGGTATAGTGTGCGTGTGTGATCAACATCCATGATAACTGATACGGACTCAAATTCAATACATAATCAATCTCTTAGAAGGAATCATACAACGCAAACTTAAAAATTTCAAAAATAGACAGTTCCAACTAAAACTAAACAATCACTAATCTTAAGAGTTCAAGCAGGGTACTTATACTTTATTTTTATATACTTTTTTTTTTCTTTTTCTCTTTTTTTCACGGGGGCTTTTTGCTCTTTTCCCGTTTTATTCTTTTTTTTTTAATTTTTCTATATACATACATGACTGTGCAATGTCTCATCCCATTAGGATGATAGTGCTACCCCTTAGCGAGCTTTCGACCAACGACTCCCATACCATAAAAGACCTTAGGGTGCTAGGTGTAAAGACAATCCCCTCGGGAGTACTTGCTCAAGTAACAAAGGCCCCGAAACAAGACTAGTCATATATATATATATATATATATATATATATATATATATAAAGCTTATATACCCCACATATCATCCCCCAAACTTAGGTTCTTGCCTAATTTTCGCCTTTACTGTCTATCCTTGTCGTTTTCTCATTTACTCTAGCATTATCCTGTAGAAACTATTTATGTATCAATTTGAACTTACCATTCAACAAAGATGTTTATTAATCGTGCTAACCTTTTCTATACCAGTTTCAAACAAGCTCAAGATTCGATTCATAATAGAAATTATATCACAGTTCTAGTAATCAATGCTATATTCGTTAACCTATTATCAATCTCATCATTGGCCCACAAACAATGTGAACTACAACATTGCTGGACTTACGCAAACACAATATTTAACTAACTAATTTTTTTATTTTTAATTTTTTTTAGATAACAAAATGCACTATTTACAAACTAAAATAATGCAAAGATAAAGATATCCTAACTACTATGTATGCATCTAAGCTAGTATGCAGTTCTTCCTATATTACTATGCAACATTAAAATTAAAATGACAAAATGCAAACCTAAGCCTAAGTACTACAAATGCATGAAAACACGAATTTAAATCCCCCAAACTTAAGTAATACAATGTCCTCATTAGATGAATAATCAAAATAAGTACGTGAGGACTTCCCTGCTATCGCTTAAGTCTGAGGAGGTGGTTGTTGTTCATCTTCGTCAGAATCACTTGATGGAAACCTCGGCATTGGTCTGGGCTGCTGATATGGAAATTAGGCCGCCAAGTTGAAGCTCTGAAGGGTTGTGTTAAGTGCGGTGAAAGATGCATTCATAGCATCAAACATGTGATCTTGCCTCATTACCAATCGCCGCATTTCCCAACGTGTTGCTTTGTTGTGCGCATTCATTTGATTTTGGAAATCAAGGAACTGAGGATTGGATATGGCCTCGACCTGCAGTACCTGCTCGGCCCCTTGATCGCCCATGGCTTCATCATCATCCCCCGATGTCTCTATAGCATCAACGTCATCTTTCGAATTCGACAGAAAAATAAAACCCAGACCACGTGGATGTGACTCACCCCCTGCCCATACGGAATACTGCGCTATCATTCTAGAATCAAGCAATGCAAGCGGCATTTGTGTGGGCTCGTCGTCGGACCATCTAACCCCTGCATTGCGACACAACCCACAAATGAGTGATGGGTGTGGCAAGCCGCCTAAAAAATTTCCACGTAAACACCGGCGGATGGAGAAACAGATAATGGCCCCGACATCGATAATGAAATCTTGCATAATGACATACAACAGTAACGCCTTCTCTTTTGTGACGTCTGAGGTATGTTGGGATGGAAGAAATTTAGCGCATAGGAATGCGTACCAAATTTTTCCATACCGGCTAAGGTCCTTGCTATGGAACACGGTGCCTCCCTTCCGACCTTTCATCCAAGATGTTTTCGGCTTTGTCATCTCCGTGATTATAACATCATAGTCCGGATCAGAATTTTGTAGATGAGCATAATGGCAGTGGCGAGGTACCCGTAGTTGGTAGTAGTTGTTGATTGCATCGGCACTTAATGGAACCAACCGACCTCGCATAAACGTGTGGAATGGTTCTTTGTCCTCAGCGTTTGCATAGAATTCCTTGAGAATGTTGACAACGGCTGGTTCTGGCTCTTTGGTGAATTTCGTCCACCCCTTTTGATAAATTTGAGGCATCATCTCCCCATCGTTAGGATCCGGTGCCAACCCCCGCTCCGGTGTAAGGGCTTTGGTGAGCATGTAGTCATACCGATCGGCGGCGGCGGCACTTGAGAATTTTCGGCGATCGAAGGTGCGAGTTGGTTGAGATGGCCGTGAACTCTCTCCCCTTTGGCGTTTAGAAGATGATTGTGAAGCCATGATTTCTCTCTAGTGCTTGACTTGCCTTAGCTCTCCCCCAAACTTTTCAATTTTCTCCACTCTAGCTCTCAAGTATCCTCTATGAATTCTCTATATCAATTGTTTTGAGAGATGTGATATGAGATGTAGTGATATATATAGAGGTGGTTGAATGGCTTCTATTGGTGGAGTGAAGAGGTGGGGTAATTAATGGAGTTAAGGAAGTAGTGGGAAGTAAAAGTGGTGGGTGGTGGTTATGAGGTAGTGGGGAAGTGGAGTATTGTTACGAGGTAGTGGGGAAGTGGAGTGTTGTTTGGAATAGGAAGGAGCATGCGTGTAACTGCCAACTTGTCTGATGGTTTCCAAGACCCTACTTCCTGGGGATGCTATCTTGGAATGCTCATACTGGCTGGGCTTATCTATCGCTAACGGGTTTTGGGACCCCTTACGTAGCGGACTTGCTTCTTGTCAAACATTTTGAGACCCCCCCACACGCAAGTTAGAGTGTAAAAGGGGCCCTTGGTGGCATGCCTACTATCAGACTCTCTTGTTTTCTCATTTTGCTTCATTGTAACTCACTTAATGCTCCATTTTCCATCCTGCAAGATTTAACACATGAGAATTAGTGAGTTATTGATAACATGATGTATTATAGATTGATTAATGAGACTTTTATTGTATTCTTCTACATAGTAATTTACTAAAAACCATAATGAAGCAAATATGAATGGAAAATATGATAAAAAAAACTAAAGATTGGGTTGCCTCCCAATTAGCGCTTTATTTTAAGTCGTTCAGCCTGACTACTTCCTGCTCATGTTGTGTCGATCAATGTGATGGCGATCACGTCGGTGTTGGCTTCTCCACCCCAATAATGCTTTCAACGGTGTCCGTTGACTTTAAACGTATCTAGTGGATTGCGACTGTAGAGTTCCACTACGCCATGAGAGAATACCCGCTTGATAGTGAATGGTCCCGACCATCTTGACTTAAGCTTTCCTGAGAACAATCGCAGCCGTGAGTTAAACAAAAGGACTGATTGTCCCTACTCGAATGTTCGATGCATAATTTTCTGGTCGTGCCATCTTTTTACTTTTTCTTTGTATATTTTGGAGTTCTCATAGGCGTGAAGGCGAAATTCGTCGAGTTCATTCAATTGAAGTAATATCTTCTCTCCTACAGCTACTTGATCGAAATTGAGTTTTTGAACTGCCCAATAAGCCTTATGTTGTAGATCGACCGGTAAGTGACATGCCTTCCCATACAGTAATTGATATGGTGACATTCCGATTGGTGTCTTGTATGCAGTCCGGTATGCCCATAATGCATTGTCCAATTGAAGCGACCAATCTTTCCGACTTGGATTTACTACTTTCTCCAATATCTTCTTAACTTCTCTATTTGATACCTCAGTCTGTCCACTTGTTTGAGGGTGATACGCTGTAGCTACCTTGTGGTTGACCCCATACTTGGCCAAAAGAGCAGTAAAGGACTTATTGCAGAAGTGACTACCTTCGTCACTTATTATTGCTCTCGGTGTGCCAAACCTCGTGAAAATATTTTTCTGTAGAAATTTGAGGACCACCTTGGCATCGTTGGATGGTAGTGCTGCCGCTTCAACCCATTTTGATACGTAATCCACCACGAACAAAATATACTGATTGTTCAAAGATGAAGGGAATGGCCCTATGAAATCGATACCCCATATGTCAAAGATTTCCACTTCAAGAATCATTTGTAAAGGCATCTCATTTCGTTTCGAAATGTTGCCCACCCTTTGGCACCTATCGCATTGTTTGACAAAATGGTGGGCATCCTTGAATAATGTAGGCCAATAAAAACCCGATTGCAACACCTTTGCTACTATCCTCTCACTCCCATAATGTCCTCCATATATAGATGAGTGACACTCATGCATAATATTCTTCACTTCACTATAGGGGATGCACCGTCGAATCATTTTGTCAGCGCACTGCTTGAACAAATACGGTTCGTCCCACATGTACCATTTCACGTCATGAAGAAATTTTCTTTTCTGTTATCTTGTGAGGTCAGGTGGTAGAATGTTGCTTACAAGAAAATTTGCATAATCCCCATACCAAGGAATCTCTGCAGAAATCCCAAACAGTTTCTCATTTGGGAATGATTCATTAATTTCACATTTATCTTCTTTTGCTTTCCCTTGGTTTTCTAGCCTAGACAAGTGATCTGCTACTTGATTCTCCGTCCCCTTTCTATCCTTTATTTCTAAGTCAAACTCTTGAAGTAGGAGAATCCATCAGATAAGGCGTGGCTTAACATCCTTTTTCGCTATCAAGTACCGAATCGCCGAATGGTCTGTGTAGACTATCACCTTAGTCCCGATCAAGTAAGCCCAAAATTTGTCAAATGCATACACCATTGCAAGAAATTCCTTTTCTGTAGTTGTATAGTTCATTTGAGTCTCTGTGAGTGTTTTGCTTGTATAGTATATGGCGTGAAACACCTTCTCTCGGTGTTGGCCCAAAACAGCCCCAACTGCATAGTCACTCGCATCACACATTAGTTCGAATGGCATGTTCCAATCCAGTGTGACGATCACGGGGGTTGTAGTTAATTTCTTTTTCAATAATTGAAATGTTGACTTGCATTCCTCATCAAAACTGAAAGTAGCATCCTTCTCTAAAAGGCTGCATAGAGGTTTCGCAATTTTAGAGTAGTCTTTTATGAACATCCTGTAGAACCCTACATGTCCCAGGAAACTCCTAATACCTTTAACTAAGCTCGGAGGAGGCAATTTCTCTATTATTTCCATCTTTGCTTTGTCAACCTCCAATCCTTGAGTCGATACCTTATGGCCCAAAATTATGCCCTCTTCAACCATGAAGTGCCATTTTTCCCAATTGAGTACGAGGTTCGTATCCTTACATCACTGCAACACCATGACCAGATTCTTTAAGCAAATATCGAAGCTGTCCCCATAAACCGAAAAGTCATCCATGAAGACTTCAACATTTTTCTCCACCATATCTAAAAAAATGGCCATCATACACTGTTGGAAAGTTGCAGGTGCATTACATAACTCGAATGACATCATCCTGAATGCAAATATGCCATAAGGGCACGTTAATGTCGTCTTTTCTTGATCCTCCGGAGCGATGACTATCTGGTTATAGCCCGAGTACCCATCTAACAAACAGTAATATGAATGTCTCGCCAATCTATCCAATATTTGATCAATAAAGGGCAGTGGGAAATGGTTTTTCAGGTTGCCTTGTTCAATTTTCTATAATCCATGCGAACCCTCCACCCTGTCACTGTTCTAGTCGGTATTAACTCGTTGTCCTCATTCTGCACCACAGTCATTCCTCCCTTTTTCGGCATGCACTAGACCAGACTAACCCATTTGCTGTCGAAAATCGGGTATATGATGCCGGCATCTAACCACTTCAAAATTTCCTTCTTCACAACTTCCTTCATAATCGGGTTAAGTCGCTGCTGTTGCTCCACCATTGGTTTTGCTTCATCTTCCATTAGAATTTTGTGTATTCAAAATGAAGGGCTAATTCCCTTTATGTCCGTGATTGTCCACCCAATAGCTGATTTGTGTTCCTGAAGCACCCTCAACAACTTTTCTTCCTGCAATTCATTAACTGCAGCTGAAATAATAATAGGTAAAGAATTTGAATTACCTAAATATGCATACCTGAGGTGTTTAGGGAGTGGCTTAAGTTCCAACTTTGGTGGCTCTTCCAATGATGGATTCAGTTTTTTTGCGGTTACCTCCTCCGTGTGCAATGGTTCAAACGGTGTTCTGTATCTTGACAGTCGTTGCAATGAGTCTAGCATTTGTAAGTAATCCACCAATTCCGGATCGTCAACCTCGTCATCCCCCAATAAAGTTGTTTCTAACGGATCGTTGACCAAACTATTGCTCATATCTTCACTAATGATTTGCTCAATTAAATCCATTTGAAAATATTCTTCCTCATCCGTAGGGAATTTCATGGCCTTGAACACATTAAATTTTATTTCTTGATCTTGGACCCTCACAGTGAGTTCTCCTTTTTGTACGTCTATGAGCGTCCTACCCGTTGCCAAAAATGGTCTCCCTAGGATAATTGGGATGTTCTTGTCCTCATCAAAATCCAGAATGATAAAGTCCGCGGGGAATATAAACTTATCCACCTTCACTAAAATATCCTCTACGATGCCTCTCGGATATGTGACTGACCTATTCGCCAACTGTAATGAAATATTTGTAGGTCTTGGCACGGGCAAACTCAATTCTGTGTATACTGACAATGGCATAAGGTTTACACTCGCCCCCAAATCACATAAACACTTGCTTAAATGCATATTCCCGATCGTACATGGAATAGTGAAGCTCCCTGGGTCCTTGAGTTTTGGTGGTAATTTTTGCTGTAATACCGCACTACACTCCTCTGTTAGTGCAACTGTCTCAAAATCTTCCCATTTCTTCTTCCTTGACAGAATCCCTTTCATAAATTTCGCATAGCTCGACATTTGCTCTAGGGCTTCTGCAAATGGTATATAGATCTGAAGTTTCTTGAACACTTCCAAAAACTTTGCGAATTGCTTGTCTAATTTCTATTTTTGGACCCTTTGCTGAAATGGTGGTGGTGGATAAACAATTGGCTTATTGTTCAACTTTGTTTCCTCACTCTGTTTATCCTCACCCTTGTTTCCTTCAACCATGTGACTGTCATCTAATTTTTTATCCAGAGTCACTGAATTTTCTGCATTAGTACCCTCGAGATGTTTTCCCCTCCTCAATGTAATTTCCTAACACTGTTCGTGGTTACCTTTCGGATTCCTCTCCGTATCACTCGGTAAGGTCTCTTGTGGCCTGTTATTTACTGTGAAGGTAATATGCCCCATCTGATTTTCCAAGTTCTTGATGGCTATTGCTTGATTTTTCATGGCTGCCTCATTACTAGTTATATCGTAGTGTAATTATTGTTGATGGACAAGTTTAATACCATCGTGTATAAGTTAGTTTCTTATTGCTTGGTTAAGAACGTTAGAAACGTTTATGAAGAACAGATTAAAACTGAGCTATAACGAAGTTATGTCAAAAAATCGTAAAAGATGAACGAGAAATAGAAAGTATGTAAATGAACCTGAACGTGTAGGGTTTCATAAGAAGTAAGAAAACATAGAAAACGTGAGTCGTGGAGTCAAGAACGAATGAGTTCCGAGTTCGGATGACCGAATTACGGACGAATGAATGAAGAACGTTAAAAACAAAAAACAAACGAAGGACGAAGATTAAGCCAATTGAATGGCAATTTAACAGATTTAGAATGAAGTTCTTTCCATTGGTAATCGAAGTACTCAAGATAAGGAAGAGAATGGATTTGGAATAACCTCGTTCTGAGTTATAACAAATATGTTATGGAATCGGGAAGTAAGCGTCTTAAGCAATTTCTAAGACTTAGAAAAAGTTTCTAGGTTTTGTGCTCGGTGTGTCATAGGCCATCAAGCCTTGGGAGGCGTGATCAGAAATATGAGGCCGAGCCATCGACATCTTCTTTGAGTGGCATCATGATGCGAGAAATAGAGAAGAGAGTGGCATTGCGGCGCTTGACCTCGTGATTTGACACCTTGCTGAGGTGAGGTAAAGGAAGGGGGCGCATGACGCAGGTCTGAGACGGTGCCAGTGATGAGATTTTAACTGCTCAATTATTGGGGGATGTGCAAGAAAGAAATATGAACATGTAGTTCAACTAATGTAACACTTAAACAAGTGAATTAAACCTTTAATAAAGGTTGAATGAAAAGATTAAATGAGATTAAAAGACAAAGAATGTGAACGTGGGTTACGAAACCAATATTCAGGGACCGTAGTCGCGATAAACGAAAGTGAGGGATTTCTATGATGGTGATTCCTTAGACGTTGAGTAACGAGGGTAATGTATAACATTTCGATGCTATGACAAGGTGGTAAGGAGAGATGAATCTAAAGCGTATAGACGCTGTGAACGCAACGTTGTTGCGATGAACGATCGGTCTTATCATACAATGATCGGTATGACTTTGACATTAAGAAAGAATAATGAACATAGGGTTCATGGGATGGATAATGATTGAAAGTGATTAAAACCTTGAGTAAAGGTTGAATGAGAGATTAAGAGAAGAGCAACATGAACGATGAATACGTAAACGATCCTCATGAATCGTATTCCCGTCGAGCGAACGTTCTAAGTATACATTGGTTGTATGACTTAGACGTTGACGAAGGTAGTAAGTAAGATATGAATTATCAAGAAAGCCATAGCGAACGGTAATAAGATTAATGAAAGTCGTATGTGAGTTGGATGACAATGTAAGAATGAAATATAAGCATTGACCACTTTAACCGACGTGAAGGTTGAATGTACGTGAATATTAAATGGGCAGAACCTACACCCCGTGTATGGTTTGACCGTATGATAATGAAGACCATTGATTAAACCTTTGAACGGTGAAGAAGCTGAATTAAAGACAAGTACGTATAACGTAAAGAAGCCGAGTTAATGTTTATAACTTGGATAACATTCCGAGTCGAATGAACCAGACATTGTAAGATGAGAATAAGGTAACGTAAAATGCTTAACGCTATAAATGCATAAGATGAATATGGAATGATCGTTCTGAGTATACAAAAGACGGTATAACTTGGACGATAAGAATAAATCCTAAGGTATGGCATTTAGTTGCAAGAAAGCCATAAGGAATACAAATTATAGTTAATGGTTCGGATATGTTAAGACAAATTTAGGTTGTACTACAATTGTAAGCTTTGATGGTTGACATATAGGAGCTGGGCTAAACAATTCCTTTAGAGATTGAAGGTATATACGAAACTAGCAACCGATCTAACTCACTATTATGGGCAGTGTAGATGAGACGGGAACTTGTTTGTTCGTTGTTTGTGGGAAAACACTCAGAGTACTGTATGGACTACTAGCAGAGACACGATGTGTGCTGAGTCCTAGGAGAGTATAAGAAGAAGATAAGAATGTAAATCATCAAAGATGATGAACGTATTGAGTAAGACATCTCCGTATGTCATGAAGCCGTAAACCGGTAATGAAAGTTGGTCGCGTAAACTTATTTTGTAAGAACGTGAACCATAAGAAGTAAAGTTAAGTAAACCAATGCATAAGTCAAGTATATGACTAATTGGTGGATGTGTTATTTCCTTATGTGCTACATAGGAATTGAAATGAGCAGTTCAGCATAAACTATAAGCTATAGTTGTGCATAAGGCAAATTTCCTAACTTCATTCATATTTTAAATGAATGTTAGTTTCTATAACTTCTCAGATGTTGAACTTGAGAAGTTCTATCTATGTGCAAATGTGTGATATTTGTACAAGGTGGTAGAACATATAAGTCCTTGTGCCATAATTTGAACACTTCGGTGTTTCTATGAGATGAACTTTTCTGTGATTTAACTGTTCAATATGAGAATGTTCTGCTATATATGAACCGTTATTGTTAAGTTTGTGCTATTGATTCTAGCCAGATAGAATGTGTATAAAAGAGAGTAGAGAATGAAAGTATTTCAAAGTGAATGTGATTAATGTTTTAAAATGATAGGAATCGAGATTATTCCTATTATTTAAGCTTCTTCACCACCTTTGTTCGGTTATTGGAGTCTTAAAAGAATGTTTAAATTCCTGAAGTTGTTTGTTCAACTGCTAAGACTTGCTGGGCAATTGAATGCTCATACTTGATTTAAATAAAAACATTTTCAGTGAATGATGTTAGAAAGAACTTAAGGATTCCATAAAGATAAAGTTGATCGGTATCCAAATGAAGTGTCATTCAGTGTATGAATGTGCGTGAAGATCAAGCAAAGACTTGTAATATAGAATGATAGAATTAAACTATAGAATAGTTTAATGAATGGTTATGTATCCTTGGTGGCTGATAAAATTCACTCTTATAAGAGATAAAAAAAATAATGTAATTGTCATTATTTGTAATGAAAGAAGTTATAAGGTTTTAGAACCTGGGATTTGAGAATGTATATTATTATATTTAACTATATAATGATGTATGTTTGGAAGAAGAAGGGATCGCGACGTATGAAATCCGGGTGTATAAATAGACCAGATTTCGGGGCGTTACAAGCTCCGTGATTATCATATCCCTCAGGATTTCAGAATCATCAACAATCAGCTCAACATCAAGAGAGGAAATCAGATTTAGAGGAGTTGTTGACAAAGTACATAACAAGTAATGAGGCGGCTATGAAAAATTAACAATGGCAATGAAATCGCAAGAGATAGCCATCAAGAATCTAGAGAATCAGATTCGACAAATTGCCTTAGCATTGAATAATAGACCACAAGGGACTCTACCGAGTGACACCAAAAGAAATCCGAAGGGAAATCATAAGTAGTGTCAGGGAATCACTTTGAGAAGTGAAAAACATCTGGATGGGGAAAATGCAAAAAATTCAGATATATCGGATTACAAAATTGATGACAACAAAGTGGTTGAAGCAAAACATGGTGAGGATAAGCAATTTGAGAAAACAAAGTTAAATGACAAGCTAGTTGTGTATCCTCCACCACCGTTTCAGCAGAGAGTCCAAAAGCAGAAATTAGACAAGTAGTTCGTGATATTTTTGGAAGTTTTTAAGAAACTTCATATTAACTTCCCGTTCCTAGAAGCCCTAGAGAAGATGCCAATTTATGCAAAATTTATGGAAGGGATTCTATCCAGGAAAAAGAAGTTGGAAGATTTCGAAATAGTGGCATTAACCGAGGAGTGTAGTGCGATTTTACAGTGAAAGTTGCCACCAAAGTTGAAAGATTCGAGGAGTTTCACCATTCCATGCACGATTGGGAACATGGCATTCAATAAATGTTTATGTGATTTGGGGGCGTGTGACGCCCCCAAAATAGGTCCACGCGACCCATTCAGAGTCGCCAGATATCACTCTATAATAATCAAATACAAACTTCATTTATGCAATTGTTGAACTATCGTGCAAAGTACGACAACAGATAAGCTGTGAGTTTTGATACAATATTGTCTCGTAGATAGTATCTAAACTCAAATTGTTACAATGCCATGTAAAATACAGCAGCAAATATTTTAAGACCCCAAAGAAGAATGAGAAGATTACTATCATATTCATTCTAATGAGGTGCACTTTTGACGCTTTCAAAGTCAGGTTCTCATCACCCTATTGTTGTTCGCCAAAATCAATTATTAAGTGACGTATAAAATACGACACACACATCTTAGGTCCTCAATACAATTATCTATTGCATGTCATGCCGTTTTATAATGTATTGAGAAACTTCGACAATCTCGGACCATCACACTATTTCCCTGTTATCCCCGCTCGACCCAGCTACACTCTTATTACCTGAAAGGAATTCTGAAGCAAAGGGTGAGCACAAATAGCCCAGTAAAGAATATCATGACTAAAGATAATTAAATTATCAATAGCCTTCATCAATAATAAATCAGATATTTAGAACATATGGTAGATGATAAAACTTTTCAACCATAGTTGCAGCGGAACGAGCAATCCATTAGAAGAGTCAAATAGACCATCAGGTCTATTATCTTCTCCATGTTAAAAGTCCACCAATAATGTTTTATCCATGTAAACATCAATCAACAATTCCTGTCCACAATCATATGAATAACTCATAATCATAATTGTGATTCTAAATTCCTCTTCGCACCCAAGACGAAGATAATTTTCATCACATATCTTCACCTAAAACATAAAAAATCATGGTTATACCAAATCACAATTTCGCTTTCATAATCATATTAATAAATTCATCTTTGCACTACTACCAAAGATATTCATTAACAATTCATCTTTGCACTACTGAAGCCAAAGATATACAACTCATATTTTAGAAGAGTCGAGTAGAGCATGATATCTACTATCTTTTACTTAATTAAAAGTGTATAATCAATATGTTATCACCGAGACTCAACTTAATAAATAATCCACATCATCGAATCATCCACACTACTACGGCCGAGGATATCCATATAATCATCAATGGTCATGATTATACCGAATAATCCCTGGTTATAATCATACCAATAAGCTGCCCATCAATGCACTACGGGCTAATGAGGACTTTTACCACATCATCTATAACATTATGGGTCATGATTATACCGAATGATCCCTAGTCATAATCATACCAATAAACAGTTCATCTATGCACATAAGCCAAAGATACTCATCAATCAATAGTTCATCTTTGCACGTAAGCCAAAGATATACAATCAGTAAAACCTAATAATCAACGGTCCATCTCTTTGCACGTAAGAAAAAAGATATCATCAGTAAAACCAATAATCAACTGTCCATCTTTGCACGTAAGCCAAAGGTGACTTTCATCATAATATAAGCATGAGGATGATGACAATGATATAAGCGTTAATCAAACGAAAACAAGGATAAATATTAAAGACTTTAAATTTATCTAAATATTATTAATCACTTAATAAACTCATAATCTAATATTATTAATATTATAACAATATTTTAATCACTTCTTAAACTTATAAATAATTTATTTCAATCGTTTATACTTTACCAAATAATGAATTTAATCATTCAAAAATGTCATACTCATAAGATTTCATCACCAGTGATCAAATCCCTCATCAAAAATTTGCATATACCCTATATAGGATTCCCAAGCCATAAAATCCTATTTTCCAATTTTGTTACTTCACATAACATATTTAATTCATTTACTCATAACTAGTTCATTTTCATGAAAAATACCAAATCAGTCCCAAAAATATTTCTTTTCTTAAATTTAAAAGAATATAGTCCCACATTGAACATATATTTTTCTCGAAATTTTTAAAATTCATTTACTATTTTTCATATGGCCAAAACTGCCGAATATTTAAACATTTATCATAAACTGTACTTTTGTCCAAATATTTCGAAATTTACAAGGTATACTCCTGTTGTATACATGTACTCCCAATAAATTTTTACCAATTTTGGAGTTAACCACAAGGAGTTATAAGGGTTTACTATTAAAATAGTATTTTCCCATAAAATTCATAACTCCTAATCTATACATCCAAAAATCACCATTTTTGGATACAATCTAGAAAACTAAATAAATAATCATTTCAATTTTTTCCAGAATTTTTGAGTGTCAGAAAAATTACGAAACTGCAAATGAATTTTCACCCGCCATGCGGTAATCCACGTAGACAGCTCATTTCCACAATTTAATAAGGAATGAATACGAAGGATCATTCACCATGCATGTGATAATCCACATAGACATGTTATTCCAAATGTAATAATAAAGAATGGAATAATGGAAGAATTCACCATGCATGTGATGATCAGGCCACATGACGAGTTATTCCAACGAATAATAAATAATGGAATTGTGTCATGCAGAAAGCATAGAGATATTCCAATAGAATATTAAATAATGGAACGGTCGTGCGTAAAGCGCATGTAACGAGTGATATTCTGACGTAATAATAAATAATGGAACCAGTCATGCGTAAATGCACAGAATAGGATATTAAACGAGAATAATAAAGAATGGAATAATAGAAGAATTTCACCATGTATGCGGTACTTTTGATGAGGCAGAGTTATTCCAACATAATAATAAAGAATGGAATAATGAGAAGAATTTTACCATATATACGGTAGAATCTGATATATAGGTTATTCCACCAGAATAATAAGGAATGGAATAACAATAGCTCTCTTCATGAATCTGAAAAGAAATAATACCCTTACCTCAAAAGAAGGCGGATCTTTGGAATAGTGAGGTAGCAGACTTCTCTTTTTTTTTCTCTCTATAATTTCTCTCTATAATAATTGCTCTAAAGCTTTAGTGAATTGGTGAGAAATGAAGGAAGAATGAGCTTCTCTTTATAGGAAAATATAGTTTCGATAATTACACATTTTGGGGCTCGAAATATTACAGTACAATACCTCCAACTTTTCTTTCATTTTTAATTTAGTTCTGCAAGTATTATAAAACTTGCACCACCTCCCCTAATAGTAAATAATGTGAATCAATAGTTCAATCATGTGAATCAATAGTTATAATCATGTGAAAATATGAATTACAGTATAGTACCTCCATCTATACCTCCATTTTTAACTTAGTCATGCAAATATTATCAATCTTGCACCAACTCCCCTAATAGTACAAGAATGTGAATCAATAGTACACACATGTGAACAAATAGTTATAATTATGTGAATTAATAGCAATTAATTCCTCATTTACCCGATTAATTACCCGGTTGGTCAATATAACTTCCAGACATCAATTACTATCGAAATAAATTTCAATTTCCACTAACACTAATAATCCCAACACAATGGAAATATTTTTCTCAACAATTTCATTTTTGAAATTTTGAAGTTTGACTTTTTTCGAAAAAGTCAACTGTTGACTCTTTTGACCAAAAAGTCAGCCCCGACAAATTTTTTGTATAGTCTATTTCTACTAATTTCATCGCTCCAGACTCAAATATCACGTCCGCGACTCCAAATTCAACTCCGAACTCAAATTCAATTTTTAATAACATTCATCATTAATATTATAACTCACAATATTTAACATCCAGTTCGTTCCCAGGAAAGAGGGGGCTTTCCGATAAGTATTTCGCCTTATTGGCGCGCAATTAGATGACCAAACCTCTCCTTGATAGAACTTCTAGACATTGTAAATATTACAATTTAATAATATGAATAACTTTGTCGTCTCAATTATTGATTTAATAATATATCATATTATGCAGATGATACTGTGACAATAATTGAATCAATAATATGAGAGATATGATGCAGCAATTATTATAGCAATAATTGAGTATATCTGAGTGGCTTCTCACATAAGCATCAATAATCAATACCATGTGCTACTATGTAACCACGCGTATTACTATACTTTTACTACCAGTTATTTTATGATAACTTGCTTACTTTGAAAAATTTTCACATATCACCCTTAACTTTAAACTTTTATCAATTTAACTATTTACCAAAATAAGAAAATTGAATACTTTTATTTCATAAAATTCAGGATCTCACAGGGCGAGTGTGAACCTTATGCCGTTATCAGTTTATACAGAATTGGGTTTGCCAGCTCCAAATCCTACGAACATCTCATTATAGTTGGCGGATAGGTCAGTCACATAACCGAGAGGCATTGTAGAGGACATATTGGTCAAGGTTGATTAGTTTATATTCCCTGCGGATTTCATTATTCTAGATTTTGAGGAGGATAAGAACATCCCGATTATCCTAGGGAGACCTTTCTTGGCTACGGTTAGGACACTCATCGACGTACAAAAAGGTGAACTAACTATGAGGGTCCAAGATCAAGAAATAAAATTTAATGTGTTCAAGGCCATGAAATTCACTACATATGAACAAGAGTGTTTTAGAATGGATATCATTGACCAGATAATCAGCGAAGATATGGGTAAAAGTTTGGGTAACGATCCATTGGAAACAACACTATTGGGGGATGAAAAGTTCGATGATCCAGAATTTGTGGATTAATTGCAGATGCTAGAATCCTTGCCACGAGTTTGCAGAGTTAAACACCCTTTGAACCATTGCACACGGAGGAGAAAGCCACAACAAGGATGAAACCATCATCAGAGGAGCCACTGACTCTTGAACTTAAGTTACTCCCTAAACACCTCAGGTATGCGTATTTAGGCAATTCTAATTCTTTACCTTTTATTATTTCTGTTGCACTTAATGAATTGTAGGAAGAAAAGTTGTTGAGAGTGCTGAGGGACCACAAATCGGCTATAGGATGGACAATCGCAGATATCAAGGGAATCAACCCATCCTTTTGCATGCACAAAATTCTGATGGAAGACGATGCAAAAAACCGACAGTGGAGCAACAAAGATGGCTCAATCCAATCATGAATGAAGTAGTAAAAAAGGAAATATTGAAATGGTTGGATGCGGGTATCATCTACCCAATTTCAGACAGTAAGTGGGTCAGTCCGGTTCAGTGTGTGCCAAAAAAGGGAGGAATGACCGTGGTACAAAATGAAGACAACGAGCTGATTCCGACAGGGACAGTGACTAGTTGGAGGGTTTGCATGGATTACAAGAAGTTGAATAAGGCGACCTGCAAAGATCACTTTCCTTTGCCCTTTATCGATTAAATGTTGGACAGATTAGCAAGACATGAGTACTACTACTTATTGGATGGATATTTGGGTTATAATCGGATCGTCATAGCTCCTAAAGATCAAGATAAGACTATGTTTACATGCCCATATGTCACATTCGCATTCAGGAGAATGTCGCTCGGTTTATGTAATGCACCCGCTACCTTCCAGTGGTGTATGATGGCCATCTTCTCGGATATGGTGGAGAAAAATATGGAAGTCTTCATGGACTACTTCTCTGTTTTTGGGATGATTTTGATGTGTGCTTGGAGAATTTGGTAATTGTCCTTCAAAGAAGCATAAACACAAATTTGGTCCTGAACTAGGAAAAGTGCCACTTTATGGTTGAAGAAGGTATAATTTTAGGACACAAAGTCTTAGCTCAAGGATTAGAGGTTGATAAAGCTAAGCTGGAAATATTTAAAAAGCTTACTCCACCGAGTTCAGTTAAGGGAATTAGAAGTTTTCTGGGACATGTTGGGTTCTACAGGAGATTCACAAAGGACTTTTCTAAAATTGCAAAACCTTTGTGAAGTCTTTTAGAAAAGGATTCGGTTTTTAAGTTTGACGGGGAGTGGAAAGTGGCATTCGAGCTATTGAAGAAGAAGTTGACTACAACTCCTGTAATCGTCGCGCCAGATTGGAATATGCCCTTCGAGTTGATGTTTGATGCGAGCGACTATGCAGTTGGGGCTATTTTGGGTCGACGCCGAGAGAAGGTATTTCATGCCATATTGTGACGCCCCCAAAATAGGTATACAACACCCATTTTGAGTCATCAATAACATGTTACAGAAACAACTATAACTTTATTAATACAACATAAAAACTGTGAGTTTAAATACAAATATTGTCTTCTAGACAATATCAACACTCAAATAAGTCCTCATTACAATTATTGATATATTATTTTACAAAAATGATGAGGACTACTAAAATAACTTTCTAAAACCTTCATTCCAGACCCCGACTAGTACTCGCTACATTCTCACCTCCTGAAAAGAAAAATGGAACAAAAAGGAAAAGGGTGAGCTCAACTAGCCCAGTAAAGAATATTATGACTAAGATAATATAGAACAAATTATCGTTAGTCTTCAACAGGGAAAAATCTGATAAAATACAATAGACAACAAGTTTCAGATCAATATTCGCATCGAAAATAATAATTCATAGATGAGTTACGTAGAGAATAAAATCTACTATAATCTATGAATTTAAAAGTTCATCATCATTATTTTATCCCTGTAACATCAATCAATATTCATCTTGAATCAAATATTCATCTTTGAACTACAGGCCAAAGATATTCATCAGTTGGTCATGTTCATCTCAACACCTGTTCATCTTTGCACTACGGGCCAAAGATATTCATCAGAAAATCATTAATCTTTTCACTACAGGCCAAAGATATTCAGTAAAATCATCATTTAAGACTGAGGATGATGAAAAATATTTTAAAGAAAATGAATCCAGTGAAACAAAAGAATAAATATTAAGGATTTGTACTTTAAACAATCCGAGTTCAAAAATACTTCATAAATAATCATAGTGGAGCAAAATTCAAGAATGATCAAAATATGGATACAATCAAAGCTAATATTCATAATAGATATTTTGGAGAAAAACAAAAAATTAATTTTTCTGTGAATAGTGTCGTATTCGTGAATAGTACCGTATACGTAAATAGTGCCGTATACGTGAATAGTAACCCCGACACTAAAAGACAAGAATTTTACAAGAAAAATACTATCAATATTTCAGCATAATGATATTAGAAGAAATAATATCATTTTAAAAAAAATAATATCCCTTGCCTCGAAAAGACAGTACTTCTGACTGGAATACTGGATATAGTGTTGAAGGAAACAAGCACCATATAGCAACACTCAAAGTATCAAAATACTCACAAGAATACGCTCGATAATATATAGAGAGAAAGAGAGAGAAAACTTGCTTTCTCGGTGTGATTTTCAATTCTAACCTAAGCACCTATTTATAGAAAAAATGCTTAGAACACCAAAGTAGAAAATTTAATAAAATATTATATATATATTTTTAAAACAATTTTTCCTCGCACACCACAAGTCTTTAACATCAGCCACTCACCCACAATAAATAAGAAAAATGTTTTTCTTATTAAAAATAATTAAAACTTCCAAAAATTAATTATTTCGGAACTTCGGAACTTCAATAATTCATAATAAATAGCCCTTTTATCAGGAAAATTCGAACCTCATGTCTTCTCCACAGGAAATTCCATTCTCTACAACTTTATAAGTTTAAGTTTTTCCAAATTCCAAACAGAAATTGACCGAAATGCACAAACGGACGATTTTACAGGCTATAATCAATTTTTAGTCAAGAAATGGGGTCCACCGACATGTTTAACATGTTTTTAACATTTATTGAAACAAAAATACTCTTCCTCCTCATATATTCATATATCCCACATTCATTGTAAAAATATCACCATTATTATATTATTAAAATATAATAATATATATAAATGAATTATTTATCAGAAAATATAATAATATATTTAAAATATAAATTTTTCAACAATTGTCACTTTAAAATTTTCTCCATCTATATCTACATCAAATGAATATTTTTCTTATCATATAAATCAATAATTAATTATTCATAAATAATATTTATAGAATCACAATATAAACAAACTGTGCCGTTTTTAGAAAGAAAGAAGGGCTTTCAATAAGGATTTCTCTCATTCTTGGCGCGCAATTAGGTGACCAAACCTCTCCTTAGATGTAACTTTCTAGACATTGCTAATAATGTTATCTAATAATATTATTCAAATAATATGAATTATTGATTCGATAAAGGAAAATATTGTGCAGTGACAATTATTGAAACAACAATAATATAAAATATCAACGTAACAATTAATTAATCAATAAAATAAAATATTGAACAGTAATTACTGTAACAATTATTGAGTAGTGCCTTCTTATGTAAGAATCAATAATTGGTGCAATACCGTGTGCTACTATGTTTTAACCACTGGGTATTCCAACAGTATTAACGGTAAAAACTACGCCGTTATTTATAAACAACTTATACTTGTCATTTTATTCATCCAATCGCATTCCGTTATGGGACCCACACAAGGCTGCGCCGTCGTACGAATATTCCCTGACAGTTAGAATATTCCACGACCAAACGAATATTCTCCGATAAAAATGAATATTTTATAACCACTTGCTTATTTGAAATATTTGCGCATTTTACCCATAACTAACCACATTAATCAAATCAACCCTTACTATTTCAAAATAATAAATAGAGGAAATTTAATTTCATTTATAATAAGTTGGGGTCTTACAACCTCCCCTCCTTATGAAATTTCGTCCTCGAAATTGACGTACGTACCTGGTGTTTCGAAAAGGTGAGGATACCTCGCTTTCATTTCATTTTCCAACTCCCAGGTCATTTCCTCAATAGCATGGTTCCTCCACAAAACTTTGACTTGTGGTATGACCTTTGTACATAAGACATGCTCCTTCTTATCCAAGATCTTGACAGGTACCTCCTCGTACGTTAAGTCTTCGGCTATCTCATTTGGTTCTAACTCAATAACGTGGTTCGGGTCTTTCACATATTTACGTAACACAGATATGTGAAAAACATTATGAACACGAGACATACTTGGAGGTAACGCGAGTCTATAGGCTACATTTCCTACTCGGTCAAGAATCTGAAATGGACCAATAAATCGTGGATTGAGCTTTCCTCTTTTCCCAAATCTTGTAACTCCCTTCCATGGAGCAACACGCAACAATACATGATCCCCAATACTAAATTCCACGTCCTTTCGATGAAGATTCGCATAACTCTTTTGTCGATCTTGTGCCGTTTGTATACATTGTCGAATCATTTTAGATCTTTTCCGTAGTCATACGTAAAAACTCGGGTCACAACAATGTTGCTTCACCTACCTCGTCCCAACATATTTGAGAGCGACACTTTCGTCCATACAATGCTTCGAATGGAGCCACACCTATACTTGCCTAATAACTATTGTTGTAGGAGAATTCCACCAATGGTAAATACTTATCCCAACTCCCTTTGAAATCTAGGACACAGAGTCTTAATAGTTCTTCAAGAGTTTGAATAGTCCTCTCTGATTGTCCATCCGTTTGAGGATGGTATGCCAAACTGAATCGTAAATCCGTGCCAATAGCTTTTTGCAAACTAACCCAAAATCGTGAAGTGAATCTTGGGTCACGATCCGAAACTATGGATACTAGCATGCCATGCAATCTCACAATCTCATTTACATACATATGAGCATGACGATCAAGGGAATAAGTCTCCCGTATCGACAAGAAATATGCAGACTTGGTTAATATATCAACAATAACCCAAATCGCATCTATGCCTTGAGAAACCGTGGGAAGACCCGTAACGAAATCCATGGTATTGTGTTCCCACTTCCATTTTAGAATCTCAAGTGCCTGCAACGGACCCTTAGGTACTTGATGCTTCGCCTTTACACGTTGACAAGTTAAACACCTCGAGATAAACTTTGCAATCTCTCTCTTCATAGTGTTCCACCAAAATGTATGTCGAAGATCATGATACATTTTGGTACTTCCAGGATGGATTGCAAATGGTGTATTGTGTGCTTTCCATCATGATCTTGTACTTCAAGTCAGAGTTGTTAGGAACACAAAGTCTGGAGAGGACTCGAAGTATTCCTTCTTCATCAATTCTTGCTTCTAGAATAGCACCTTCTTGTACTTTTTTCTTCATACGCATTAGCTCCAGGTCTGTGGCTTGAGCAACTTTAACTTTATCGATTAAAGTTGGTTCTATACGTATTCTTGACATCATCGCACTCGTTCTTGCATATGATCTTCTACTCAACGCGTTAGCTACCACATTTGTTTTTCCAGGATGGTATTGAATGGTGTGGTCATAATCTTTTAACAGCTCGAGCCAATGTTGTTGCCGCATGTTGAGTTCCTTTTGGGTGAAGAAATATTTGAGGCTTTTATAGTCTGAATATATCTCCACTTTCTCTCCATATAGATAGTGCCTCCAGATCTTTAGAGCGAAAACGACTACTGCCAACTCTAGATCATGAGTAGGATAATTTCTCTCATATTCTTTAAGTTGTCGCGAGGCATAGGCTATGACTTTCCCATGTTGCATGAGAACACACCCTAACCCTTTGCCCGAAGCATCTCTGTAGATAACAAATCCATCCGAACTAGATAGTATTATCAGAACAGGTGCCGAAATAAGTCTCCTCTTAAGCTCTTGGAAACTCTTCTCGCATTCCTCGCTCCATACGAATTTTGTATCCTTCCGAGTTAGCTGAGTTAAAGGAGTAGCGATTCGAGAAAATCCTTCCATGAATCTCTGATAATAACCAGCTAAGCCCAAAAAGCTACGTACTTCGATCACCGACTTCGATTGCTCCCAACTTTGTATTGCTTCAATCTTCGTCGGGTCGACAGATACTCCATGTTTTGACACCACGTGCCCAAGGAATGCTACTTCCTCAAGCCAGAACTCGCATTTCTTCAACTTGACATATAACTTGTTTTCACGAAGCCTTTAGAGTACCATCTTCAAATGGTGCTCATGATCTTCACGGCTTTTGGAATATATGAGGATGTCATCAATAAAGACAACAACGAACTGATCCAAATATTCCTTGAATATTCGGTTCATCATATCCATGAAAGTCGCAGGAGCATTAGTAAATCCAAAAGACATGACTAAGAATTCATAATGCCAATACCGAGTTCTGAAGGCAGTCTTTGGAATATCCACAGTTCTAATCTTCAACTGATGATATCCAAAATGAAGATCGATCATTAAAAAAAATTGTGCTCCTTGCAACTGGTCAAACAGGTCATCAATACGAGGTAGCGGATACCTGTTCTTGATAGTGACATGGTTTAATTCTCGATAGTCAATACAAAGTCGCATATTCCCGTCTTTCTTCTTTACAAATAAAATAGGAGCACCCCAAGGAGATGTACTAGGACGAATGAAACCGATGTCCAACAACTCCTGTAGTTGGACTTTTAACTCCTAAAGTTCAATAGGAGCCATTCGATATGGGGTTCTAGAAATGTGCTTTGTACCAGGTTCAAGATCAATCAAGAATTCAACTTCACGTTCGGGGGGTAGATCGGGAAGTTCTTCAGGAAATACGTCGTGAAATTTTTACTAACAATGTGAATATTATTCAAATCCGACGTGTCTTTATTCAAATCCATAACATGGGCTAAGAAAGCTTAACATCCGTTTTTCAATAAACGAATAGCTTTATGACTTGATATGACAGTGATTGATTTTAGTGGTTTAGTTGATTGAATCCATACAACAGGTTGGTTAGGAATATGAAAACTAATAACATTACGAAAACAATCAATTTTGGCATTATGAGTAGTTAACCAATCAATCCCTAAAATCACATCAAAAGCAAGTATCTTTAAAGAGATAAGGTCAATAGGTAATGTGATGGTACCAACGTGGATCAAACAAATTTATAAACAGTGGATGTGATGAAAGTTTCTCCTAACGGAGTCTCCACAGATAAATCAAAGTCTAATTTCTCCCGAGTCAAGTTTAAACGTTGAGCACAAGGTGAGAGATAAATGAATGGGTATCACCCAGTATCTAGTAAGGTATAAACTTTCGCAAGAATTTAGGATTAGCTTACCCGCGTGATCACCTTGTTTGGGTTCCTCGATTTTGACCCGACCACGACAAACGCTCTTTCGGGAACCATTGACTTTGACTTTTTCCGGGACAAACCTTTTGAGTCACCATCCCATTGGACTTGGTTTCGCTATCGTACAATCTCGAGCGATATGTCCTTCCTTTTTCCATAATTATAGCATACCTTGAATCTGTTAGGACAGTTTGATCGATATGTCCTTCTTTCCAGATTTATAAGATACGACCGGTGGTCGCTCTCCTCCCTTAGAACCAGTTGCTGCTGGTGTTGACGTCTTCGCATTGTCATTATTGAATCTCCTCTTTTTATAATCTCCCCCCGACTCGCTTCTTCTATTTTCATGGCCATGATTACCACCAGAGTGGTTACCATTTTTGTCCGTATTTTTTTTTCGCTGGTTATTGTTGTTCTGCTGATTGTTGTCACTAGTATGATCCTAGTTGTGGTCCCTCGGTTGAACGTACTCGTTATCTCGCTCTAATAATTGAGCCCTGTTGACAACATCTGAATAGAGAGAAAATTTATGAGAAATGAGATATTGACGTATGCCGGGTTTCAAACCTCTCAGAAACATCCACGTCATACGTTCCTCATTCTCCACCAAATGAGGTGCAAACCTGGATAACTCTGCAAACTTCGCCTCGTACTGGGACACCGTCATGTTATTTTGTTCCAATCTAATAAACTCCACTTCCTTCATATGACGAATACTTTCAGGAAAGTACTTGTCATTGAACAGTTTTTGAAACGTCTCCCAAGACATGCCGAAAAAATTTGGATGGGTACGCTTACGATTCCCACCAAGAATGTCGCCTCATTACAGAACATAAAGGTGGCGAATGGAACCTTCTGTTCCTCCTTGCATCCCAAGACATCGAATATCTTGGTAATTTGCTTAACCCACGTTTCTGCCTTAATCGGATCTGGCTTTCCCCAAAATTCTGGTGGTCCCAACTCTTTGAACTGTTTGGCTGTGACAAACCGTGCAATGTTATCATTTCCACCTATATTTTGTGCACGAGTCTCCCTCGTCTAATTTTGCATGAACTGCAAAAAGCTTCTAAACATTCCGTGCTGCTCATCATCTTGATCAATGGTGTTGTTTCATGAGAGGAACATTGCCACTGTTGCACGTTCTCCTCGTTGGTGAATAAAGGTGTCTCCATGGTCTCATTTACTCCACTATTAACATTCTCAGTCGACATTCTCAAATACTGCCATAAAACAAGGGTTAATTAAAGAAATCAACATATCAAATAATATACCTATATTCTGACCAACCAACAAATAAGCTTAGGTAGGACATACTAGCGAAGGATTTACTCGTCTCTCCCCTCCTAGTTTTATTCCCCGATCTCCGCCAGAGATCATATCCCTAAGCTCTGATACCAACTGTGACGCCCCCAAAATAGGCATACAACACCCATTTTGAGTTGTCAATAACATGGTACAGAAACAACTACAACTTTATTAATACAACATAAAAACTGTGAGTTTAAATACAAATATTATCTTCTAGACAACATCAACACTCAAATAAGTCCTCATTACAATTATTGATATATTATTTTACAAAAATGGTGAGGACTACTAAAATAACTTTCTAAAACCTTCATTCCATACCACGACTAGTACTCGCTACATTCTCGCCTCCTGAGAAGAAAAATGGAACAAAAAGGAAAAGGGTGAGCTCAACTAGCCCAGTAAAGAATATTATGACTAAGATAATATAGAACAAATTATTGTTAGTCTTCAACAGGAAAAAATCTGATAAAATACAATAGACAACAAGTTTCAGATCAATATTCACAGCGAAAATAATAATTCATAGATGAGTTACGTAGAGAATGAAATCTACTATAATCTATGAATTTAAAAGTCCATCATCATTATTTTATCCCTGTAACATTAATCAATATTCATCTTGAATCAAATATTCATCTTTGCACTACAGGCCAAAGATATTCATCAGTTGGTCATGTTCATCTCAACACCTGTTCATCTTTACACTACGGGCCAAAGATATTCATCAGAAAATCATTAATCTTTGCACTACAGGCCAAAGATATTCAGTAAAATCATCATTTAGGACTGAGGATTATGAAAAATATTTTAAAGAAAATGAATCCAGTGAAACAAAAGAACAAATATTAAGGATTCATCTTTAAATAATCCGAGTTCAAAAATACTTCATAAATAATCATAGTGGAGCGAAATTCAAGAATGATCAAAACATGGATACAATTAAAGCTAGTATCCATAATTGATATTTTGGACAAAAACGAAAATTTAATTTTTTTGTGAAAAGTGCCGTATTCGTGAATAGTACCGTATACGTGAATAGTGCCGTATACGTGAATAGTAACCCCGACACTAAAAGACAATAATTTCACAAGAAAAATACTATCAATATTCCGGCATAATGATATTAGAAGAAATAATATCATTTAAAAAAAAATAATATCCCTTATATTAAAAAGACAGTACTTCTGACTGGAATACTAGATATAGTGCTGAAGGGAACTTGCACCGTATAGCAACACTCAAAGTATAAAAATACTCACAAGAATATGCTCGATAATATAGAGAGAGAAAGAGAGAGAAAACTTCAGTTTACGGTGTGATTTTCAATTCTAACCTAAGCACCCTATTTATAGGAAAATGCTTAGAACACCAAAGCAGAAAATTTAATAAATTAATAATATTTTTAAAATAATTTTCCTACGCACACCACAAATCTTCAACATCAGCCACTCACTCCACAATAAATAAGAAAAACATTTTTCTTATTAAAATAATTAAAACTTCCAAAATGAATTATTTGAACTTGAACTTCAATAATTCATAATAAATAGCCTTTTATCAAAAAAATTCGAACCTCATGTTTTTTACTTAGGAAATTCCATTCTCTACAACTTTGTAAGTTTAAGTTTTTCCAAATTCCAAACAGAAATTAACCGAAATCCACAAACTGACGATTTTAAAGGCTATAATCAAATTACAGTCAAGAAATGGGGTCCACCGACATGTTTAACATGTTTATAACATTTATTGAAACAAAAATACTCTTTCTCCTCATATATTCATATATCATACATTCATTGTAAAAATATCACCATTATTATATTATTAAAATATAATAATATATTTAAATGAATTATTTATCGTAAAAGATAAAATATAAATTTTTCAACAATTGTCACTTTAAAATTTTCTCCATCTATATCCATATAAAATAAATATTTTCCTTATCACATAAATCAATAATTAATTATTCACAAATAATATTACCGAATCACAATATCGATAAACGTGCCGTTCCTAAGAAAGAGGGGCTTTCAATAAGGATTTCTCCTCTTTCGAGCGCAATTAGGTGACCAAACCTCTCCTTAGACAGAACTTTCTAGACATTGCCAATAATGTTATCTAATAATATTATTCAAATAATATGAATTATTGATTCGATAAAGAAAAATAAGCATGAAGTGACAATTATTGAAACAATAATAATATAAAATATCAACGAAAGCAATTAATGAATCAATAAAATAAAATATTGAATAAGTAATTATCGTAACAATTATTGAGTAGTGCCTTCTTACGTAAGAATCAATAATTGGTGCAATACCGTGTGCTATCGTGTTTTTAAACCTTTGGGTATTCCAATAAAGATAATCAGTAATAACTACGCCGTTATTTATAAACAACTTATACTTGTCATTTTCTTCATCCAATCGCTTTTAGTTATAGGGCCCACACAAGGCTGTGCCGTCGTACGAATATTCCCCTACAGTAAGAATACTCCACGACCAAATGAATATTCTCCGATAAAAATGAATATTTTATAACCACTGCCTTATTTAAAATATTTGCGCATTTTACCCATAACTAACCACACTAATCGAATTAACCTTTACTATTTCAAAATAATAAATAGAGGAAATTTAATTTCATTTATAATAAGTTGGGGTCTTACAGAAAAAATTACTTGCGATTAGTATATGTGCCTTTGATAAATTACGGGCTTATTTGATCGGAACAAAGGTGATATACACGGATCACTCATTATTAGGTACTTAATTTCAAAAAAGATGTTTAGCCATTGCCTTGGATTCAATTTCAAAAAAAAAGATGTTTATTTGGAAATAGATGGATTTACAAAATTTGATTTGGAAATAAAGGATGAAATCAAGACTTTCGAATTCTAATTTCAAAAAATCATTTGAAGTTAGAATCAGAGATTTTACAAGAATTTCAAAGGAAAAGGATAAGTAATCGGCTCAAAGGATACGGTGTCAAGGAACATTTGTTACGGAAACGAGTTTGGGATCATATGATTGTTTCATTCTCAAATATAATTGGATAAATTAGAATTGGGATAAATTATTTTATTAAAATAAAAGTTTATTTTAATTTTTAAAATAAAATTTTAAAATAAAAGGTTTATTTTAAATAATAAAATAAAAGAGTTTATTTTAATTTTAAAATTAAATTTCATGCTAACTAATTAGAGTTGGAATTTGATTCCATGATAACTAATTGGAGTTGAAATTGGATTTTATTTTCCTAAAATAAAGGAGTTTATTTGTGAATAGGAAAGTAAATCCATCTTTCCTTAAAATAAAGGAGTTTATTTAGATATGAAATAAGATTTCATATTATTCAAAATAAAGGTGTTTATTTGTGAATAGGAAAGAAAATCCGTGTTTCCTTAAATAAAGGAGTTTATTTAAATATGAAATAAGATTTCATATTATTCAAAAAATAAAGGAGTTTATTTGTGAATAGAAAGAGAATCCTAATTTCCTTAAATAAAGGAGTTTATTTAAATATGAAATAAGATTTCATATTATTCAAAATAAAGGAGTTTATTTGTGAATAGGAAAAGATTAAGTGTTTCCTTTAATAATTTTTTTTTACTTGGAATTAGATTCCATAATTAATTAAAATAAAAGAGTTTATTTTGATTAAAGATTTTGATTAAAATAAAATAGTTTATTTTATTCAAAATTAGATAAATTAAAATAAAATAGTTTTATTTTGATTTAAATTTGGATTTAAATAAAAGAGTTTATTTTATTCAAAAATAGATTTTATACTAACTAAATTTGCCCATTAAATGATATCAATATATATATTAAATGTTTATTATTCATAAGATGAATGTTATTTATTGATGCATATGGTGATGTGTATGATAATAAATAGGATTGATTATGGACTATTGACGATATGATTGGATTTTATTTTAGTTGGATGCATGAATGTATGGGTTTTATTAAATGGGGTCTGCGTACCTCGTCTTCTCTAATTTTTCTTAATGTAAATTCTATCTCTCTCTATGTACTTCCCTCGATCAACGATCGAGGTTTCTATTTATTTTAAAATAGTTATGTAATAGGAATTTTAGAATTATTTTGAAGAATTGGAGATCAAGGGCAAAAGAGCGCTTGAAGACCCGATTTGTAATGGAGCCGGGTTTAAATGTAATAGTTATATTTAAATATTATTTCTTACACCCCTAAGGGTTTGACCTTTTGGTTCACTTGGTGGCTCTAGTGAACCAAACTAGAATAAAAGTCCATAATCAATCAAGGGTAGAATATAAGTATTCTATATGTGCATGCTTATACTTTATATATATTATATATTATGCAAACATGCTTCGCATGTTCATTAATACGACGCATATTTATATATATGTGTATGTAATGCTGCTAAACAAGATGAGACAAATTAATAACAAACCCCTCAATTTTTTATATTAAGTCCTAAGCGTTCAAAGATATTTGGAATATCGAACGTCGCCTTCTAGCATGATAATATTAATAGAGTATTAAATATTTAATATGAGTTTGTTGTGTCACCACAAGGCAAGTATTAAGTATTTAAGATGTTAATTTATCACATTTGATGCTTATAAAGAAAATTGAACAATATTGTTTTGTTGTGTCACCACAAGGATGATATTTTTTTTTTGAATATATATGGAGTGCTAGGTCGGACTTAACTTGGATAATTTTGATTCGGATGTGCCACCACTTGATCAAAATAATCTAAGAGGCAAAAGAAAAGGAGTTGCATAGTTGATGTAATTGACAAAAGTTGTCTACCTATTTATTTATATATAGTTTGTTGTGTCACCACAAGGCTATATACATTTGAAATGGGATCCTTATTCTCACTAGCAAATCTTTAATTAGATTTTCTTAGAACTATATAAGTGAGGTAATATAGTTTGATGAAAATAGTGGGAGATACCAATTTAAAACAAGACCTAATTTATTTTGGTAATTAATAAAAGAATGTATGTTAAAATGTTGTTAATTACAAATTCATTTACTGTAATTTTACAATGTCTAAAATTTCTATCACTGCTAAACACATTAGATGTTATTTAATCGGACCGAATTAAACGGATTGATTTAGGAATTTGAGAATAGTTCTCATGGTGAAAAGTTATCTTATGTCCATAATATCGCTTATATCCTCATAATGGTTGCGCATAATACCTCCGAGGAAGAGATTGCTACTTTTAGAAAGTGGCAAGATGATACTGATTGGCTCAATGCATCAAGCTCGCATCCATGAGTAACGAGAGCTCAATGTCGACTTGAAACTATGGATGCTCTTACAAAATTCCCGCACATCAAGTAGTTGATGGTTAGGAAAGTAGGATTGATAGATATCGATATCTAAGGAGCTCTTAGATCTAGAATGGCCAATGGCACTCTGATGATGAGATAAAAGTCCTTAACATTATCAATTTGATTGATCAATTAGGACAATGGGTTTTGTCATGGATGGAGAGTTGAGCCAAGATTTGATCTTGCACTCACTCCCGGACTCCTTTCACAATTGTTGTGAATTTTTCATATGAACAAGCTAGATATCAGCTTCGCTAATTTGCTTAACATGTTGAAAATGTTTTGAGTCACTTTCCAACCAAGAAAGACCATGTCTTACTGGTAGAGGCCAAAGGATCTTCTGAAAAGAAGAACGATTCAAAGAAAGTATATAAAAAGGCAAAATAAAGGATAACAAGAACAAAACTGATATGGATAGCAAAGGAGTTTGCTTCTACTGCAATAAGCCTGGACACTGGAAAGAAACTACGAGAAGCATCTTGCAGAGGCTAACCAAAGAAGCTTAGTGAAGTTTCGGTTACAATACAGTTTTTGTTCATTATTGAAATAATTTTTCTTTAAGTCAAGGTTCTACTTGGGTATTGGATCCGAGCTTTGGTTATCATAAATATAGATTTATGAAGGACCAAGGTAGTAGAAAGTTAAACAAAGATAAGTAATCCTATGTGTGGAAAATGAAGCAAAGGTTTCTTTGCATTAGCTATAGAAACTTATAGTTTAAGATCGCCTTACTGGCAAATCTATTAAGTCGATAAGTTGTTATTGTATTCCAGTTCTTGTTAAAAATATTATTTCTATTTTATTGTTGGACAATGAAATCTTTTGGTATTATAATTAAGAACAATTGTTGTTCTATTTATAATAATAATGTTTTGTATAGAACCTGGAATATTACTTAATAAATTTTGTATACTTGACTTACGTGAAAATATATTTTGCAAATTGAACAAACTAGTATAAGAAAAGGAGATGATCATTCAAAGAGTTGAATGTATGTATTTGTTGAAATACAAGTGTGAATTATTTGAAAGGTTCAAAGAATTGAAGTGAAACAAATTGGCAAAGTATTAAGATTCTTTGATTAGATCAAAGAATAAATACTTGTACAATAAGTTTCTAGATCATCTCAAATGGTTTCTCATAATGGAAACATCGTCATTTAATAATTGATTGATGTATCTCGAAGGAAAATTGTACCTTGTTGGACGTAGATGCGGTCCATAATGATTTTATTGACATTTCAATATCCCTCTGAGGTCATATCCTAGAAATGGTCGCATATCTACAAAATGGTAACCTCAAAATCCACCCAAGACTCCATAAAAGTTATGGGCCGAGGAGGATTCCTAATCTTAAGTATGTTAAGATAAGGGGTTGTCAACTTATGTGAAAAGGTTTCAAAGGATAAGTTTGGGACAAGATTTGACAAGTGTCGATTTGTGGGACATCCTAAAGTAAGTTTAGGGTATATGTTCTATAATTCTATTTAGAAAAAGGTGTTTGTTGTAAAAAACACGCTTCTAAGATAAATGTGTTTATTATTGAAAGGGCTAGTGGGAGGATAATAGATCTTGAAGAGTTCAAGAACCACAAAACACTATAAGTCAAATAAGAGGAACACAGTAGATGAACCTATTGTACCACAACCGAATCGTAAATACGGAATAGTACCAAAGATACCTAGGAGGTATGGATTCATCATAGATGATGATGATGAGGTACACATCATAGAAGATGATGATCCAGTTACATACGATGAGGTAAGAGTTCTAGTGTGTACAAAAGGGTCGATTGGGAGCGTCTTGAAATTTCTAGTATTATATGTTGATATACTACGGATGAGGAATGACATACCAATGCTACAATCAGTAAAGATAAAGTTGTCTAAACATTCCTCCATGAATGATTTGGAAGAGTATCTTAATTGGGGATATAAATCTATATAGATAGATTTAAGAGGATGCTCGACTTAACCCAAGGAGCGTATATTCATTTGATGCTAAAGTCGTTTAGCATGGCAAACTCAAGAGATGTCTCATGTCGATGAGCTATGGAGTGTATCTCTCTTAATAGTCCCCACAGACTCACGAAAAGAGAGGTCGCATGAGTGACAATCATGTATGCTGATGAAATATACGAGACACGATGTTGATCGGTCATATTATGGAGAAGTTCACTATGAGTCGGTGAAAAACATCTTAAAGTGCTTAACCACTAAGGATGTGATCATATTCATGGTGGGTGCGAATTAAAACTAGAGGGCTTAACAGACTCAAGTTTTCGAGATGGACGAGACCAAGACGACAGAAAAGTCCACTTTAAGGTAAAGGGTTACCTTTGAAGCAATTGGTGTAGTGAATTGGAAAGGTTCCAAACAAAGAAAGAGTTCTTTGGTTTAGTGATAAAGACAAAGTAAGTAGCTATAAATGAAGCTGCAAGTTGATTGTTTGGATAAAAGTTCATTCTGAACTAGGAATAGTTCCTAAGTCTCATCTTGGATCTAAACATGTGTTGTGGCACTTTCATTTGATTATTAGAATCATTGAAAGATGGGAAATCACTATAGAGATAGTGGACTCTCATGAACAACATTACATATCCATTAACTAAAGCTTATCCAATGGCGGGATAATCGACACTTAGAGAAGAAGAGTATAAGATCTGATGGCGATTGGCTTTAGTGCAAGTGGGAGATTGAAAGTAATATGCACACAAGCCAATCATGTTTGATGATAAAGCATATACTTTGTAACAATCTTATTCATTTATTAATAAAAGTATTAATTTATTAAAGGCTTTTAATTATCTACATGATCTGCTTTTTATAATATGTGATAAACCCATAGTTTTAAGCAATGCTTTTAGAATAATGATGATGATCATTCTAATGAGATCTAAATTCTTAGAAAGCTTAAAACTAAAATAGTTCCCAATCATTGGATTACTAAATTGGGGATTAGTGAATCCGGATAGATTGGTACATACGTTGCTTGCTCATTGGATGAGGATGATTGATCTCATGATCATTTGTGTGGAGACACTAAAGCGAGTATGTAGGTGCTTATTAGAGAATAAGTTCACTGAACGTGGCTCGCTAAGGAATACCTAATGGAGTTTTATTTGCCTGTCTATAGGAATTCATGTAATGATAGTAGTACAAGTAATCCTTGGACTTGAGATCATCATAGTATCTTGTGTATGATGAGTTATACTTTGACTTATTCCTTCAGACCCTTAGGGTATATCAAAGGGTATGCTTGGGTATAATAAGTTGTACATGGAGATAATGTATGATCAATAAAGAATCTACCACTTCTAATAAAAGAAGAGAAATGTCCTATTTGATTCGATAAATGACAAACCAGTAGTCCTTGGCCAAGGCAGAATGAAATTAGAAAGGAGTTTCTAATTTGCATTATTTGGAGTTGTGCATTTAAGAGTCGAAATACATATAATTAAATAAAATAAGACTTGACAGTAATTCCATGTCTTATATTTAATTGGGACATTGTATGGTGGAAGGATTGAATTGTACTGGTAACTATTTACTCAAAGGTTCTTTTATGATTAATGTTGAAATCTATATTATCCGGAAAGTCGTTGATCGCTAGGAGGCTTATCCTATTGTAGAATAAATATTATTTATTTAAATAAATTAATTGTTTAATTTATTTATTTAAATAAGATTAGAATTATTCTAATTGATTTATTAACAATAGGGTTTAATATGGAGAACCTAAAGGGTCACTCCATAAAAGGAAGAATAATTATTTAAGAAGTTAATGGCATAATCGTATAATAATATGTTATGAATATTTAATTTAATCTATGGTGATAGAATAAATTAAATAGCTTAATATTTATTATTTAATATTTTAGAAATATTAAATATAAATTAATAAGAGGAGTCTTATTAATATTATTACAATTATTATTATTATTTTAATTTCTAAAAGAGTTTAGAAATTAATTTAATATATGTACTCTCATTTATTCCTAATTGGATTAGGAAGGAAAATTAGTTAAAAGAGTTTAATTAATTATCCCTAATAAGATTAGGGAGCTTAATTAATTAAAAGAATTTAATTAATTAAATAAATCCCAATTCCTTAATTGTTAAGGTGGGTTGCCCACATCTATAAATAAGAGGAGTCTTATTATGGGTGGTGGGAGTTGTTGACTTTAACAACGTACGACATAATTCCAATTTGTTGGAGAGTACACCCTTTTTCTATAGAGATAGGAAAAACTAGGGTTTGAGCCAATACCACTTCTTCTTGAATTCCTATTCTTCCTTGGTGGATCACCTCTAGAGGCCAAACACATGGGTGGCTAACGTTGATCAAAGGAAGGAACCAAACCTGGTGGATTCAAGGAGATCGCGGAGAAGTAGGAGGTGAACTCGTACCTGAGGAAGCTCGTTTCTACAAGGGTATGATTTCATAATTTCTTATTCTTCGTTTAATTAATAATTGTGCATAAAGGGTGATCCGGGTATATGGTTTGTAATAAATTTTTAAACTCTGATTTTTACACGCTTCCGCTAATTTATGCAATTTGATTGCGTTCTTGAATATTACAAACCTAACAATTCTACGTAGTTTAAAAATTAAGTTTTGAATATTATTTGAATTTTGTGTTTAAATTTTGTTTTATGACCTAGGATGGTGATAATATTGTAATATTTTTTGTTTCGTGCAAGAATAAATAATTAAGAATTTTGAAGACAAAAATTAAAAAAAAAATCGATAAAGTTTGCGTGAAAACACTATTCACGTAAAGAACGGTGCGAGTTAGGTTTTGAACCTAAGTTCTTTTGAGAGATCCGTACGTTGTATTGACTTTCCGTTTCAAGATCTACAGGTGATACGTCGTGAAAAGTCGTATTGTCCAATAAAATTTTTTTCCCAAAAAATGACGTGCTTGACATGTTGGGCTTAAAATTTTTCTTCCACCAATGAACTTATTGGTATATTCCTTTTTGACAAGTTGCTTTGTCATGTTTACATTGACAAAATGTTTTGTCGTGCTTCTGTGAACCTACTTTGGTACAATCACATGCACATGTGAAAACGCTTTGACACACGTTGGCACACTCTTGGCTCACGCCTAGCACACGCTGGCACACGTTAGGTACTAAAGTGTAATAAGCCAAGTGCAAAGTGTAAACAACATAATTAACTTAGGTACGAAAGTGTAATTAACCTAGGTACTAGAGTGTAATAAGTCGGGTGAAAATTTTGATAAGCCAAGCCCCTAATGTGAAATTAGTGAAACTATGTTTTTCTATAAATAGTAAGCTAAGTTCATTCATTTCCTACAAATTCACACGTAATTCAAGAGAAAAAATACTTTATATTTATATTCTAAGAGATATTGTGAGATAAAATAATTACTTTTGAAGCATCGAAGCGCTACGTGATTAGAAGTAACGCTAACAACTACAAGAGATGGATCGAAAGACACAAAATTAGTGTAAATGATAGAGGCAAATCAGGCAAGTCTACTTATTTGTTGAAATGCACTTCGTGCCATAATGTGTATTATTTATGCAGTTTATGGTTATACAAGTATTGTTTCTTTTACACCCCGTGCATTAACATGCTTGTTATCTGTCATTCGCAACGTTATAGTAATTGTTGAATTTCAATTAAAAATCATGTTAGTATCTGAGTTAAAAAAACTCTCTTGTATGGGCAGGATTTTAAGATGTGTTAGGAAACCGATCGAACAATACTGTAGGTACCAATGTGGACAATTCAGTGTGGTTGTCAGAAAGAACAATGCACATTTTTTGGGACATTGGTAGAGGTATTGATATGACGGGGAACGAATTCATTAGTTTACGGTTTAGGAACCACTCAGTCTACTATATTGATAATCGTTGAAGTTTTATGTCAACTTATTCTATTTATATATATCTTGAAAAGGTGATTCTCTTCTATATATATATATATATATATCTGGTAGACTAGTTGGTCATTCTTATGCACATTCTTGTAATTATCATTTAAAAATTACTGCTAAGGAAGAATTATCAGAACATTCTAGCGATGAAGAGAAAGTTGAAGAGATATTTTATTATTATCTTCATTCTGTGTAATTGAATTAAGTCGAAACGACTTTTCTAATGGAAAGTGGCCATGTTTAGATTAGTTTAAATTACTATCTAGTGTAATGTATGTCTGATAAGACTTTTGTAATAAAGAACTCTATTGTGAGAATCATGTAATCGAACCTATAATATATACTATAATATCATCTGCTATTTCCGCAAACGAGTTTTATTTACATTATTAGATGTAATTAGAATTATTGATCTGGTATAAGATCCTTGGGAACTATACATCTGAGTAAGGGTATTGGTAGTATAGATTGTTCATGTTATTACTGATACTCTAGATTTCAGATACATATGTACTATCGATATGATAGAGTTATCCGTAAGATATAAACTATACATCTAAGTTAGGGCATTGGCAATATGGACTGTTCATGTTCTTGCTAATACTCTGGATTTCGAATAGATAGATACTATTCATAAGATACAGTGTATACATCCAAGTGAGGGTATCCAAACACATCAATAGTTGTAAAGTGAATTATTATCTGTTATGGGATACTGTGAACATAGATTGATGAGAATTGTATCTTGATTAAGATGTATAGTAAATCGATTAGATATGAGCACTGAATCAGATACTGCGGGTGTATAGATTTGGATGCGTTATATTAATTGATTAGTTGTGAGCACTAGATCGTATATCGCGAGCATATAGATTTGGGGGCATCACATTTTGGTATAAGAGCTGTCGACTATAGCTCTAAGGTAGAGGTATTTTAGGATATAGTTGTTGAGTCCGTAAAATACTTAATCACATATAGAATAACTTAAAAAGCTTATTATCCTTTTTCTAAAAAGATAAGAAGTTGTGAAAGATGTTATGTTGGGAAAGCAGCAGTTTTGAGGATACTATATTGATAATAGATTAAAATATTGTGTTAAAGTTAGAAAATAATGGAAAAGATAAAGGATTAAGTGTATTCCAAAATCTTCTAGTAATGCTAGATCTTCATAAGTATATTCGCACTTGGGTGCCTTTGAAAAAAAGTGTTCAATCATTGAATTAAAATTTTCTTGAGCCATTTTATTCATATGTCTATGCTAATTGTTTTAGCTAGACAAAATTAATGTAAAAAAAATTGAATCATCAACGCACCATAGAACATAGTGTGGATATAATAAAAATGATGAGTCATCAAGGTACTATGAATAGGTGAGATATACAGTCATAAAATTGATTTAGCTATATTATTCATAGATCTATGCTAATTATTTTGGCAAGACAAATTTAATGTGAAAAATAAAAAAATTAAATTTTCATCAACATTCCATTTTACCTGGTGTGGCATACAGATAATGGAATCATAAACACAATCATGATGCGGTATGATAAAGTTACAAAATTGATTTTCAAAAGTTTTGAATGGTTTAGATGTGACGCCCCCAAAATAGATATACATCACCCATCTTAAGTCGCCAAATACATGGTACAAAATACAAATACAACTTAATTATACAACCGTCGTGTAGTATACGACAATACATAGCTGAGAGTTTAAACATGAATATTGCCTTCTAGACAATATCCACTCTCAAATAGAGTCCTCATTACATTTATTGTCACACTATTTTATAGAATAGTGAGGACTACTAATACACCATCTCGGACCATCACTCCGTTCCCCGACTAGTCCCGGCTACGTTCTCATTTCCTGAAGAGAACAATAAAAGCAAAAGGGTGAGCTCAACTAGCCTAGTAAAAAGTATTATGACTAAGATAATGCAGAATAAATTATCATTAGTCTTTAACAATGTTAAATTGATAAAATACAATAGACATCAAGTTTAACTATAGCGGAATAAGCAATCCATTAGAAGAGTCAAGTAGAGCGTGATATCTACTATCTTCTATGATTTAAAATGTTTTCATCAATTTTTATCGCTGAGACTCAGCTTCATAAACAAACCATATCATCTAATCATCCCTGCACTACGGGCCAAGGATATTCATTAAATCATCAATGGTTATGACTATACCGAATAATCCCTGGTCATAATCATACCAAAAAATGTCCATCAATGCATTACAGGCCACTGAGGACCTTTACCACATCATTTATAACATTACAGGTCATGATTAAACCGAATGATCCCTGGTCATAATCATACCAAGTCCATCTATGCACGTAAGCCAAAGATGACTTTCATCACAATATAAGCATGAGGATGATGACAATGACATAATAATTCAATAAAACAAGTTCAAGAATAAATTTTAAAGATTTATAAGTTAATTTATCCTGAAATCAATTACGTCCAAATTGTCAACATGATACTGCTTTGTAGAGTAAAATTCATGAATGCTCAGAAGAATATTTTCATGAAAATATACTGGATGAAGCGCAAATATCCAGGATATTTTACTAATTTCATGGAGTATAGAAGTCTAAACTTTAACGAACTGAGTATAATAGAATATATGAAACTGCAAATGGATTTTCACCCACCATGCGGTAAGTCACGTAGACAGATCATTTTCACAATTTAATAAGGAATGAATACGAAGAATCATTCACCATGCATGTGGTAATCCACATAGACAGGTTATTCCAACATAACAATAAGGAATGGAATAACAAAATAATTCACCAGGCATGCGATAGACCACACAGATAGGTTATTCCAACATAATAATAAATAATGGAATAATGAAGAATTCACTGTGCATGCGATGATAATCGCATGCATAAAAGTTATTCCAACAGAATAATAAATAATGGAATAAGGTCATGCGTAAATGCATAGACAAGATATTCCAATGGAATAATAAATAATGAAACCAGGTCATGCGTAAACGCACAGACAGGATATTCTGACATAATAATTAAGAATGGAATAATAAAAGAATTTCCCCATGTATGCAGTACTTCGCATAGACAGGTTATTCCAACATAATAATAAAGAATGGAATAACAAAAGAATTTAACCATATATACGGTAGTCTGTGTATACAGGTTATTCCAACAGAATAACAAGGAATGGAATAACAATAGCTCTCTTCATGAATACAAAAGAAATAATACCCCTTACCTCAAAAGAAGACTGCATACTAGAATAGTGAGGTAGCAGACTTCTCTTCTTCTTTCTCTCTATAATAATTGCTCTAAAGCTTTAGTGAATTAGTGAGAAATGAAGGAAGAATGAGCTTCTATTTATAGGAAAATATAGTTTCGATAATTGCAAGTTTTGGGGCTCGAAATATTATACAGTACAATACCTCCAACTTTTCTTTCATTTTTAATTTAGTCATGCAAGTATTATCAAACTTGCACCACCTCCCCTAATAGTAAATAATGTGAATCAATAGTTCAAACATGTGAATCAATAGTTATAATCATGTGAAAATACAAATTACAGTATAGTACCTCCATCTATACCTCCATTTTTAACTTAGTCATGCAAGTATTATCAATATTGCATCAACTCCCCTAATAGTATAAGAATGAGAATCAATAGTACACACATGTGAACAAAGTTATAATCATGTGAATTAATAGTAATTAATTGGTCATTTATCCGATTAATTACTTGACTGGTCAAAATAACTTCCAGACATCAATTAATATCGAAATAAATGTCGATTTCCACTAACACTAATAATTCCAACATAATGGAACTATCAATTTAATCTTTAATCAACACGAACTTATTCATCATTAATATTATAACTCACAATATTAGGTAGCTTTCCGATAAGGATTTCTCCTTATTGGCACGCAATTAGATTACCAAACCTCTCCTTGACAGAACTTCTAGACATTGTAAATATTGCAATTTAATAATATGAATAACTTTGTCGTCTCAATTATTGATTTAATAATATATCATATTATGCAGATGATACTGTGATAATAACCTGAATCAATAATATGAGAGATATGATGCAACAATTATTTTTAAGCAATAATTGAGCATAACCGAGTGACTTCTCACGTAAGCATCAATAATCAATACCGAGTGCTACTATGCTACCACACCAGACATTCTTTGTACTTTTACTACCTGGGTAGTTCAACAGTTTTAACGGTAACACTTTCGCCGTTGTTTTTAATAAAAGATAATTCTGTCGTTTTCTTACTACGACAATATTTCTGTTGTGGGGTCCACCAATAATTGTGCCATCGTACGAATATTCCCTGTTAAAACGAATATTCCCCGACCAATCGAATATTATACAACCACTTGCTTACTTTACAAAATTTGTAAATATTACTCACAACTATAACATTATATTATATATGCACACCATAATATTCAAAAATATATTTCGAGAGAAATTAATCTTTCTTCATCAAAGTTGGGGTCTTACAACCTCCTCTTCTTATGAAATTTCATCCTCAAAATTAGGGTACGTACCTGGTATATCGAAGAGGTGAGGATATCTTGACTTCATCTCAAATTCTAACTCCCAGGTCATTTCTTCCACATCGTGGTTTTTCCACAAAACTTTGACTTGAGGTATAACTTTGGAGTGTAGAATATGATCCTTCTTATCTAAGATTTTAACAGGTAACTCTTCATACGTTAAATCTTTCGCTATCTCGTCCGGTTCTAATTCAATAATGTGGTTCGGGTCTTTCACATATTTACGTAACATAGATATGTGAAAAACGTTATGAACACGAGACATACTTAGCAGTAAGGCGAGTCTATAGGCCACAGTTCCTACTCGATCGAGGATTGAGCTTTCCTCTCTTTCCAAATCTTGTAACTCCTTTCCATGGAGCAACACGTAACAACACATGATCTCCAATATTGAATTCCACGTCTTTTCGATGAAGATCAACATAACTCTTTTGTCGATCTTGTGAGCTTTTTATACGTTATCATATCGTTTGAATCTTTTATGTAGTCATACGTACCAACTCCGGTCCCAACAATGTTGCATCACCCACCTCATCTCAGCATACTGGAGAATGACACTTTCTTCCATACAACGCCTCAAATGGAGCCATGCCAATACTTGCTTGATAACTATTATTGTAGGAAAACTCCACCAATGGTAAGAACTTATCCCAACTTCCCTTTAAGTCAAGGACATAGAGTCTTAATAAATCTTCAAGAGTTTGAATAGTCCTTTCCGACTGCCCATCCATTTGAGGATGATATACGGAACTAAATCATAAATTTGTGCCCATAGCCTTTTGTAAACTAACCCAAAATCTTGAAGTGAATCTTGAGTCTCGATCAGAAACTATGGATACTGGCATACCATGCAATCTTACAATCTCGTTTATATACATACTAATAACAAATTCATAACTATTCCTAACTAATTCATAACTATTCCTTTTCCTTTATTCTTCTTCGCAGCACCTTCTGCAACTTCGTCCCTAGCTGAAAAGTTTTATTTATAGCAAGGGTGAGCAACAAGTTTGCTCCGCAAGTTAAGAGATACAATAAAGATATAGAAATCAATATCAAACCTTCTCACATTCTACGCAATAATAATTCGATAATGAAAGAGTATAATGCTTTCAAGGTTTCTACGATATTCAAACGAATAATCAAGAATTAATTCTACGAAATAAAAAAGTGGAATGTTTTCCAGATTTATGCTGAGCGATCCACTGAATCTTGAACTTCTCTTCTCGAGTAACTATCAAAGATATACTTTGATATACCCAGGTGTATCAGATAACCATAAAGATTAAATCATACCCCTCTGTAAGTATATAAAGTGATCAGCTTTAGTATACCCTATATTATGCATAATACTTAATCGCACGCAAAGGCCGAATACTCGACCGATAAAATTTTCCGTTTATATAAAAGGTTGTTCTTCTTAGTCTTAGAATCAAGATTTTGATTTTATAATAAAATAATGTAATTTCAAATTATATTTACTTCTCGATCTAGCCAAAATAATTGGCATCGATCTGTCAATAAGAACTGAATTCTCTTCTCGAACCTATCAAGTTCTAACAAATATTCGTTTAACTAGAATAATTGGCTAAAATATTTCTCAACATAATTCGACAATGGTTGGTGAAAGCATGAATTATCGATCTCACATCATTTCTAGCTTCTACGGATATGTATATCCAATAATAGTTATTCTACGAATGTATATATATTAGAATCGAGTAATTCAATCACGAATTATTAAGCATGCACTTAACTGCGAATAATAATCAATAAATCCATGATGTGGTGAAGAAATGCTATTTTATTTCTTAATTAGGAACTTTTATGTCATTATTTAGATCTTTGAGATAATGAGTTACTATCTACGATGTACTATTCATGAGTTCTTAACATGTTACTATTCAAATTTAATTCAATCGGGGTTGAGTTGGGGAACTTGCTTGAATTTCTTCCATTTTGTTTCACCGGATTCGATTCTTTGGCCCGTAGGTAAAAGATGAATGATTTTCGAAGAAATACCTGAATAAACTTATCATGCCAAATCGATTGCTTATGGGTCGTATAGTTTTCATTCCTAACAACCTGTTATTCAATTCAACAATCAAACCATTGTAATCAAACATTTTCATATCAAGCCAACTGAAGTCATTGATTTTATTACTTGATGTCAAGTTTTCTTAGTCCACGCGCATGGATTCGAATAAAGACACGCCGATTCCGGAATAATATTGTATACGATTTTCCCATGTATTTCAAGACTTCTTGGCATACTCCAAGCCTCATATTAAATTTTGTATCGATTTCTTAGACAAAACTCATTTCTAAATCCTCATAGAATGGCCCTATTCAACTTGAGAAGTAAAATTAAACCATGTTTGGTAGTTTTATCTCGTGACTTTTCAGGAATAACTTCTAATCCGTAGCGGGACGTCATATTCGTGCGGCAACCCGATTATATCCAAGGTTGATATGAACAAATGATAAGGTCAAGAATCAAATAACCAGTTAGGGTTATTACTGAGGATATTCGAATCGCTATTCCATTATCGCAATTTTGACCTGAGATACAAAATTCAATGAGCAAGGAATTCAAGAACTCAAGAGGAGACTCATTTCAAGACACATGTTCACCACACATCCTCGAAAATAACAGAAACGTGTTGAGTAGAAGATATACTTGAAAATTTATATCAAAGACCTATAACCGATATAATAATCGATTTTAATCCCGATAAAGTTAAAGCCGCTTTGCCCACAATAATTAGTACAAGAAGGAGCTACTAAAATCATTTCTATAACACATAGTACAAGATTTGGATGATGGAGGCACAATACACCATTTGCAATCCATCCTCGAAGTACTAAAATGCATCGTGATCTTCACATACATTTTCGGTGGAACAATATGAAGAGAGAGATCAGCAAAGTTTATCTCGGCGTGTTTAACTCTGGTTGAGATTCCTAATGGAAGTGGGGAAACACATTACCATAGATACTTGCCTTCTTCCACTTCGCTTTCAAGGCATAGCTATTTCGTTGGTTGTCGATGATTAACCAAGTCCTGTTTTCATTTCGGCCGATATGTGAGACTTATTCCTATCTTGCTAGTACGAGATGGAATGAGATCGTGAGGTTGTATGGCAGTATCCATAGTTTTGGAGTAGTGACCCAAGACTCACATTTTTAAAAGCTTTAAGGGCACTAATTTAATTTATCTCTTATTCACGATATACCATCCTCAAAACTGATGGGCAAACTGTGAGAGGACTACTCAAACTCTCAAGATATATTAAACTCGTGGGTCCTAGGATTTCAAAAGGAAGTTGATAAGTACTATCATGGAATTCCTAATCACAACAATGAAGCGATTAAACAAATATGAAGTATGGTTCCATTCAAGCATTATATGGATTTAAATGTCGTTTCCAATATGTTGGATGAGGTGGGTGAAGCAAATATCATAGGGACCCCTTGAGTTGTTACGTACGATCACCTCTAAAAGATCCAATTGATTCGGACAACGATACAAACTAAGATAAGATCGACATAAGAGTTATGCTGGATCTTCAATGAAAGGACGTGGGAATTTAGTGTAGGATCATATTATCATGAGTCCATGGAAGGGAGTTACAAGATTTGGGAAGAGAGGAAAGCCTCAACCACGCATTTATCGGGTCCATTTCAAATTCTTCGAATTTAGTAGGAAATGTAGCCTATGTATCAACAAGCATTCTCCAAGTACGTCTCAGATTCATAATGGTTTCACATATCTCATTTCGTAAATACGTGAAAGACCTTATCCACGTTATCGAAAGTTAGAACCGGATTTAGATACCAAGACTTAACGTAATGAGAGGTACTGCCAAGATCTTGATGATAGAAGCGAGTGCCCTATGCCAAGAAAGGTCATACCACAAGTTAAAGTTTGGAGGAATCATGCTATAGAGGAAATGACCGAATTGAAACTAAATGAAAGCGAGGTATCCTCACCTTTTCTAAACACCAGTGGATCGTGACGCTAATTTGAGGACGTAAATTTCATAAGAGGGGAGGTCAGGAAGACCCCAAAATTTTTAAATATCCAATGTTTTTTCAGGAAATAGTTATTTCTCACGAATGATATATATATTAGAATCGGTAATTCCAATTCGAATTATTAAGCATGCATTGGCTATTTTTTTCTAGCTGCGAATCAAGAATATCTTCACCTCAGAGTAGATGTTAACAGTGTCAATAAATCCGATGATGGATCATAAACGTCATGATGTGATTTCATACGACTCATAATGTTGGAACGAGATCTTTTCTATTATTGCAATAATTAACCTAACGATTATTTTTCAGATATTATCGATAATAATTAACTACAATATTAACTATTCGAGGTTGAGTTAGGGAACTTGCCTAGCCTGATCATTTAACGGCTACTGAATTTCTGGGGGCTGATACGATCATTTTATAACACATAATACGTAATGGTCTAATTAATTAATTGATCATTTTATAACACATCGAATTGTGATGTAATTAACATTACAACAAACTTCACGTCAAAGTATCTGCCATCTATTTTCAACAATTACAATCATTTTATAAACTTCGTAATTCTCAGGCACATTACCACATAGCCACATCCGTGTTTATAACCTAGATAAATACTTATCAAGTCTAACTATTTCGGTCTGGTTGGACTTCGGTCCATTCTCGATGATCTGGTCACCCTATCTGACACTTAACACAGCTATTGTCAATTAAACTTGGTCTCTAAGCTCTAATATTATTTTAGATAAGTCAAATATCATTTATAATATTTTTCGGAAGCCTTTAATAATTTATAAGAAATTATTATAATTTATAATAATTTTTCGAACATCGAAATCATTTTTAAATGATTTAATTATCAAATAATCTTATCATTAATAATATTTAATAATATAGAAATATTAATAACATACTTGTCAAAAATATTAAAGTTATTTTAATAACTTAAAATATTTTTAAATCATCAATATTCTACTTAAATAATTTTTAAAATAATTGAAATCATTTTTAAATCATTACCATTAATATTTAAATATTAATGAAATTATCATCAAAATATTAAAAAGTCATTAATTATAACTTAAAATATTTTTAAATCATTTTTCTCATTTTTAAATCAATAAAATAATTTTTAATTCATTTATTTAATATAATAATTAAATAAGTCTAATATCATTAATATTAAATTATTAATGAAACTTCTCTAAAAATATTAAAATTATATTTTATAATTCAAATATTTTTTAACACATTATTCTTATTTAAAATGATTTTTAATAATATTAAATCATTTTCTCTAATTTATTTAATATACTAATTAAATATCATTAATATTCAAATAATTATAAATATTAATGAAAAATATCTCAAATAGTCAAAAATTATTTTTCATAATTTAAAATAATTTTTAAAACCATTTTTGGTAATTTTTAGAATTTATTTATTATTTTTAATCGTTTTCCGGAAATATCAAGAATTAAAAAAAAATAAAAACCATCGCTATAGGGCTTTAGCGACACAAAGCGTTGCTGTTGTTGTTCTTGAGCTCAAGAACACTGACAGCCGGCTTATCAACCTCCCTTGTTTGACCAACTTAAATCCTTAGTTTAAAATCATTTCTGGGCCAGTTTAAAGTTCAAAATCATAGTACACGTGTAATACTACATCTATAAACCATCAACTTGGTCATAACACCACATAACATAACGATCTGGGCTCTCAAAGAAGCTGTCAGACCATATCTGGGTTTCTCCAGAAACCCAGAAACTCAACTAGGCACCTTTTTGATCATTTTAATCTATGTTCTGCTCATGGTTTATGTGATATTAAGGTTCAAACATGTAGCCCATGTGTCAACAAACATTACTAAAATAACAGACTGGTCGAACTACAAAACAATAACCAGATTAAGATCAATCAAAACCTGCGAGGAAAATTGGTACTACATTTTCGGGTTTTCCCGAAGCTGCTATCACGATCAAACCGACCAAGTTTGACCGTTCATTACAACAAATCTGTTTAGATTTTATGACATCTAGAAGCATGGATCTATCGTACAACTAACAGACTACAAACTTATTATCATAACATCAATAAACAACATCAAACCTGTCAGATCTATGCCTTAGAACGTCTTGTCGAGAATCATTTTCATACGATTACGTTGCCCAAATTTTAGCCCGGTCGGCGTCGATCAACGGTGACTTTGGTGGGAATAAAATGCAATCTAGCTATTCAAACACTGTGATACCACTTCCAGATTGAAGACAACCTAACAAGCTACCAATCTAACACATAAAACATTACAAAACATGAACAGACAAAGATCAGTGGCGTCTGACATTTGCTTGTCAGACGACTTTGACTGTTCTTGAGTAGTTTTTGAATTCTTCATTTTTTTACCCACTTTGATGCTATGGATCCATCATGGATCAACATAGATCAACTAAAAACACCCTATAACACACATATAAACACTTAAACATAATTATTTTCTTAGCATACAAGATCTAGGCTGAGTTTGGGTTTTTACCTCTCTTGTCCAATCCTTGATCCTATACTCTCCAATCTGTTATTGGTTGATCTAGGGACTGTATTTAGGACTGGTCTACCTTAGAATTTCGGAGGTGTGAGAGAGAATAAGAGTTGGTGAGAGCAAAGTTAGAAATGAGCAAGTTTTATGAACTTTCTCTCTCTAGATCTCTTATATCCTAGATACAATGAATCCAAGTGTGCAAGTTGGCAAGATATGGATAAGATTTGGGCTGATTTCTAGCACATGGGATAATCTCAAGTGATGACTCACTAGATCTTGCAAATCTTCTAACTAAATATCTAAGTAAAGGGGTACTTTGGACTTTGTACATGAAATTTTATTGGCATACATTGAATTTACCAAACCCTTAGGGTTTGACCCTAAGGCTCTAATCCTAAAGTTTTACAACTTTAGCTTCTAGGATTTTCTAAATTAGGATCTTTAAAATTGAAAATTAAGATTTTTAAAAATATAATTAGTGTTCCCTAATTATATTAAAGGTTACAAATCACATTAAAGTATACTAATCACTTTAGAGCTTAATAATTAGGATTAGGGCTTCTTAATTAGGGTTTAGGATTCCCGAATTAAAAATTAGGGTTTCTTGACTTTCGATTAGGGTTCCTAACTACGTGTTAGGGTTTTAAATCTTGAAATTAGAGTTTCCAATCCCTTATTAGGGTTTACCAATATTGTACCCTACCCGATTAATCATTGATCAACATTCTATACAGTACAAACACGTACTCATCAGTATAATTATTTCAATTATATTTTCAATTGAATCCCTATCCGGACCTAGGGTTAGGGTTTCTATTCTCCGTTAAGCACAACTCTACTCTAATTTCTCAGTCAATACACAAATTAACTAATTCTCGATACTCGTATCACAGATACATATTACAATATTAACAGTTAATGTCAATATTTAATAAAAAAAAATTTATTCATGAAATTTGGATTATTCGAAATCCCGGGTTATCACATCCACCCCTCCTTAAAAGGATTCTGTCCTCAGAATCAACGCTTTTTTATTCTCTACAATCTTTTGAAGTGGTATCATCAATTCATTTTTAACAACACCATATTAATTTGTGTTTCAAATTCTAACTTGTGACTTGAATCTATAAAAGAAAATAATTCACAGCAATAACTAACCAAAATTACTCGCATAATTAAATTTCAAAACGAAATCGTTACCTGCCACCTCCTGAGTACTCAGTACATCTTACGTCGTCATGTTGAAAGTACGGGCTGTTGGTCTTCCTAGTTGTGCAGGTCCTCGAATCGCCAAGGTTCCACCACCGGGTTCGTTGTTGACACTTTCTTTCTCGCATTCCTTTTCGGATAGTTCCGTACTATATGATCAGTTGATCCACATGCAAAACAACCTTAGCTTTTCTTTGGACTGGGACAATTGCGTGAAATGTGCCCCTCTTGCCCGCAGTTGTAATAGACTCCAGAATGGTTCTTTCCACAGGTCGCACATGTTTCCCTTCCTTTCCTATTCTCTTCAGTCTAGCTACCCGATTGGGTATTCTCACTTCACTTCCTCTTATTCTGATTACTACCACCACTACTTCCACCATCATTGGTCTTCTTCTTCTTCTCCTGATGAAATCGAGATGCAGCCTCGCTTCCTCCTTCAGCAATTAACACTTTCTCCAACAAAGTCGCGAACGTGTTAATCTGCAATACCGCTACCTTATTGAATATCCCCGGCTTTAGTCCGTTCTCAAATCTTCTCATTTTTTTTGCTTCTGTGTCCACATGATGAGGTAAAAATCTTGTTAATTCATTGAATTTGGCAGCATACTCTGATACCGACATGTTCTCCTGCTTAAGTTCCAAGAACTTAACTTCCATCCGAGCTTGCATACTCGGTGATAAGTAATTCTCAAAGAATAACTCCTTAAATCTTGTCCACGCTACCACCGTTGTACCAACTCTTGCCTGATTAGTCTCCCACCAGTAGTTAGCTTCTCCCTTCATTAAGTATGTCGCAAAAGCCATCTTTTGCTCTTCTGCCACTCGCGCAATGATGAACGCTTTCTCCATATCCTTTACCCAAGTTTGGGCCTCAATCGGATCCGTGGTTCCCTTGAATTTAGGAGGTCCTACCGCCTTAAAGTCCTTGAAGTTAGCTAATCTGTCAGCTGGTTGATTCCTTGCTCTTCCTCTTGCAGAAGAAGCTCTATTCTCCATAGCTTCGGTTATCATATTTGCAAAGTTTTGCATTAGGTCAGCTTGACCTCCTTCGTTATTCAATCGAATCGCTCTTCTCGTTTGTTTGATTACGATTAAATAGTAAAGTGGCATGATCTGATAAAAATCTTATATTAATTTTCTTTCTCTATACAAATTCTAAACACAATAAGAATTTAGCACATAGTTCTCATGTAATCGCATATTTATTCAAATAGCACATAGTACTTATAGTACTTAACACATATTACCATCCTTCTTAAAATAATTCTAGGATTAACATACTCAACTTTATATAGGAAGCTACAATTCTCCAACTTTACACAAAAAGTTGCTATTTACCAAATTCACATATCTAATCCCCGTTCATCAAACTTACCACACTTAGGAGTTCAGTAACTTGCCATAATTATATGAGTGTATGAACTTATCCTAGTCAGACCTTTGGCGTCCATTCGCTGAGGGGTTCAAAATATTTCATATAATCATGAGTCATGATCTTACCATAAGTATGAGTTTTAAGAATACACAACTTAATCTTAATCTTATATTCATATAGAAAATAAAGATTTCCTTCATTCAAACATATATATTTACATATGCTTAAAGATCATTCTCGATATTATAACACTTACTATCATAAGCTTCTACTAAAATATACTATTACATATATCTAAGTTGTCTACCGACCACTCCCTTCATCAGTCTTCTTCTTGTTGGGACACTTGTTCAATCTGTGACCCGTTCTGCCACATGAGAAACATTTCCTCATATTCGGCTTAGGACAATGCAAAGAAATATGTCCTTCCTCCTGCTTACAATTGAAGTAGACGTTCTTCCACATCATGCATTCTCCCGCGTGAGTCTTTCCACACTTACTGCAAGCTTGTCTCTTCTTCGGGTTTGACTTTTCAGAGTTATCAATGTTGTTGTCCCTCTTTCTCTTCTTCTTATCTTTTTTGCTGGTTCCTTCAGATGATCCACCACCCTTAGTCTTCATCCTCTCCACCTGCGCCTTCAGCTCATTCCATTCTTCAGTCATTTCGCGTAACGCCCGCTCTGTCTTCCACAACTCCTCCAAGAGAAATACCTTACTCTAGAGTTCCTGGACTTCTACAGTTAGCTGATCTTGTTCTCCAACATTGATCTTATTCTTTAACTCCACCTTAGTTTCTTCAGACTCTGCCTCCTCATCACCACTTAGATACATCTCGGGATAATCATCATGATCACTCCTAAGATTGATCATTGGTTCATCTTTCTCCACTTCTTCCACTAATTCGCTCTGCGCAGGCACCTCGGCTCCTAGCACTGGTACGACAGCCGCTGGCATCTCCGTACTCATCTTATCTTCTCCCGACATCCTACAATCAGTTTAAACAACTTGATTAGTACTTCACCAGTACACACTCCTCACACTATGTGTCTACTTATCTCGCTATCGATACGCTTCAGCAATCCCTCACTTAGTACTCTAAATGAGTATTCTATATCTCGCTCAGGGTTATAATCCTAGAGTTTTTCCCCACCCCACTTAAGGTTTATAACCTACAGCTTTGATACCAACCTGTGACACCCCAAAATCAAGGTTACCTGACCCCCGAATTTGGTGTTCATGATCCACAATATAATAACATCTAAGTACCAATTTTAATATAAATAGGAATACATAACTCATTAACATATATTGTTAATACATAAGTCCCAGGTCTACTAACCTTAGCATTACAAACATACCCCTTTAGATATATAAAATGGGTTTACAATACAATACAACATAATAATAATATTGTTCATCATAACTAATTCATAACTATTCCTTTTCCTTTGTTCTTCTTCGCAGCACCTTCTGCAACTTTGTCCCTAGCTAAAAAGTTTTATTTATAGCAAGGGTGAGCAACAAGTTTGCTCCGCAAGTTAAGAGATACAATAAAGATATAGAAATCAATATCAAACCTTCTCACATTCTACGCAATAATAATTCGATAATGAAAGAGTATAACGCTTTCAAGGTTTCTATGATATTCAAATGAATAATCAAGAATTAATTCTACGAAATAGAAAAGTGGAATGTTTTCCAGATTTATGCTGAGCGATCCATTGGATCTTGAACTTCTCTTCTCGAGTAACTATCAAAGATATACTTTGATATACCCAGGTGTATCAGATAACCATAAAGATTAAATCATACCCCTCTACAAGTATATAAAGTGATCATCTTTAGTATACCCTATATTATGCATAATACTTAATCATCATGAAAGGTAGAATACTAATAGATAAAATTTTCCTTTATATAAAAGGTTGTTCTTCTCGATCTTAGAATCAAGATTTTTATTTTACAACGAAATCTTTGTGATTTCAAATTTATTTACTTCTCGATCTAGCCAAAATAATTGGCATCGATCTGTCAATAACAATTGAATTCTCTTCTCGAACCTATCAAGTTCTAACAAATGTTCGTCTAACCAGAATAATTAGCTAAGACATTTCTCAACATAATTCGACAATAAACATGAATTATCTGTACTGTCAATTCTAGCTTCTTTGGATATGTATATCCAACAACAGTTATCCTACGAATGTATATATATTTTGAATCAGTAATTCAATCTGAATTATTAAGCATGCACTAACTGCGAATAATCAACAATAAATCCCTAGACGTGTTCTAATTAGCAATAATTAACCACCAATAATAATTACACAATATTAACTCAAGGTTGAGTTAGGGAACTTGCCTCTTCCGCTGATTACAGCTACACAATAAACTTATCTGCTTTCGAAAGACCTATAACCAATAATATCAGTCTAACAATTACCGCAATCATTTTATAACACATAACACTGTAATTCACAGTCAAACTTCTCCTAGGCACATTACCACATAGCCACATCAGTGTTTATAACTTAGATAAACACTTATCAAGTCTAACTATTTCAGTCTGGTTGGACTTCAGTCCATTCTCGGTGATCTGGTCACCCTATCCGACACTTAACACAATTATTGTCAATTAAACATGGTCTCTAAGCTTCAATATTATTTTAGATAAGTCAAATATCATTTATAATATTTTTTTTAAGAAGCTATTAATAATTTATAAGCAATTATTATAATTTATAATAATTTTTCAAACATCGGAATCATTTTTTAATGATTTAATTATCAAATAATCTTATCATTATTAATATTTAATAGTATAGAAATATTAATAACATACTTGTCAAAATATTAAAGTTATTTTTAATAACTTAAAAATATTTTAAATCATCAATATTCTACTTAAATGATTTTTAAAATAATTGAAATCATTTTTAAATCATTATAATTAATATTTAAATATTAATGAAATTATCATCAAAATATTAAAATTCATTAATTATAACTTAAAAATATTTTAAAATCATTTTTCTCATTTTTAAATCAATAAAATCAATTTTAATTCATTTATTTAATATAATAAGTAAATAAATCTAATATCATTAATATTAAATTATTAATGAAACTTCTCTAAAAATATTAAAAATTATATTTTATAATTCAAATATTTTCTAACACATTATTCTTATTTAAAATGATTTTAATAATATTAAATCATTTTCTCTAATTTATTTAATATACTAATTAAATAAATTAAATATCATTAATATTCAAATAATTATAAATATTAATGAAAATATCTCAAATAGTCAAAACTTATTTTTCATAATTTAAAATAATTTTTAAAACTATTTTTGGTAATTTTTAGAATTTATTTATTATTTTTTAATTATTTTCCGAAAATATCAGAAATTAAAATAAAATAAAATTGTCGCTATAAGGCTTTAGTAGCGATAATAAATGTCGCTGTTGGTGTTCTTGAGCTCAAGAACACAGCGGACAAAGTCAACATTTATCAACCTGCCTTGTTTGACCAACTTAAATCCTTAGTTTAAAATCATTTCTGGGCCAGCTTAAAGTTCAAAATCGTGGTACACATGTAATACTACATCTATAAACCATCAACTTGGTCATAACACCACATAACATAACGATCTGGGCTCTCAAAGAAGCTATCAGACCATATCTAGGTTTCTCCAGAAACCCAGAAACTCGACTAGGCACCTTTTTGATCATTTTAATCTATGTTCTGCTCATGGTTTATGTGATATTAAGGTTCAAACATGTAGCCCATGTGTCAATAAACATTACTAAAATAACAGACTGGTCGAACTACAAAACAATAACCAGATTAAGATCGGTCAAAACCCTGTCAGAAAATTGGTACTACCATTTCTGGGTTTTTCCCATAAACTTCTATCATGATCAACCAGCCAAGTTTGACCGTTCATTACAACAAATCTGTTTGATTTTATGACATCTAGAAGCATGGATCTATAGTACAACTAACAGACTACAAACTTATTATAATAACATCAATAAACAACATTAAACTTGTCAGATCTATGCCTTAGAACGTCTTGTCAGAATCTGTTTCATACGTTATGGTCTGCCCAGATTTTACCCTAGTCAACGTCGGTCAACCGACTTTGACCGGGAATAAAATGCAATCTAGCTATTCAAACACTGTGATACCACTTCCAGATTGAAGACAACCTAAAAAGCTACCAATCTAACACATAAAACATTACAAAACATGAACAGACAAAGATCAGTGGCGTCTGATAATTGCTTGTCAGACAACTTTGACTGTTCTTGAGTAGTTTTTGAATTCTTCATTTTTTACCCACTTTGATGCTATGGATCCATCATGGATCAACATAGATCAACTAAAAACACCCTATAACACACATATAAACACTTAAACACAATTATTTTCTTAGCATATAAGATCTAGGTTGAGTTTGGGTTTATACCTCTCTTGTCTAATCCTTGATCCTATACTCTCCAATCTGTTATTGGTTGATCTAGGGACTGTATTTAGGATTGGTCTACCTTAGAATTTCGGAGGTGTGAGAGAGAATAAGAGTTGGTGAGAGCAAAGTTGGAAATGAGCAAGTTTTATGAACTTTCTCTCTCTAGATCTCTTATATCCTAGATGCAATGAATCCAAGTGTGCAAGTTGGCAAGATATGGATAAGATTTGGGATGATTTCTAGCACATGGGATAATCTCAAATGATGAATCACAAGATCTTGCAAATCTTCTAACTAAATATCTAAGTAAAGGGGTACTTTGGACTTTGTGCATGAAATTTTAATGGCATACATGGAATTTACCAAACCCTTAGGGTTTGACCCTAAGGATCTAACCCTAAAGTTTTACAACTTTAGCTTCTAGGATTTTCTAAATTAGGATCTTTAAAATAGAAAATTAAGATTTTCAAAAATATAATTAGTGTTCCCTAATTATATTAAAGGTTACTAATCACATTAAAGTATACTAATCACTTTAGAGCTTAATAATTAGGATTAGGATTTCCTAATTAGGGTTTAGGATTCCCGAATTAAAAATTAGGGTTTCTCGGCTTTCGATTAGGGTTCCTAACTACGTGATAGGGTTTTAAATTTGAGATTAGAGTTTCCAATCCCTTATTAGGGTTTACCAATATTGTACCCTACCCGACCAATCATTGATCAACATTCTATACAGTACAAACACGTACTCATCAGTATAATTATTTTAATTATATTTTCAATTAAATCCCTATCCGGACCTAGGGTTAGGGTTTCTATTCTCCGTTAAACACAACTCTACTCTAATTTCTCAGTCAATACACAAATTGACTACTTCTTGATACTCGTATCACAGATACACAGTACAATATTAACAGTCAATGTCAATATTTAATAAAAAAAAAATATTCGTGAAATTTGGATTATTCAAAATCCCGGGTTATCACAACACAAAGTCTGGAGTTGACTTGAAGTATTCCTTCTTCATCGATTCTTAATTCCGGAATAGCACCTTCTTTCACTTTATTCTTCATACGCATCAGCTCCAGGTCTGTAGTTTGAGCAGCTATAACTTTATCGATTAAAGTTGGTTCCACTCGTATATTCGCCATCATCACATGGGTCCCTAGAGTCTTTAACAATATTTCCATCCTTTCCAAGTCATAAAAAATGGGCCTTTGTGTTGAATATATTGCACTCGTGCCCGCATATGATCTTATACTCAATGCGTCAGCTACCACATTCGCTTTTCCAGGATGGTATTGGATGGTATGATCATAATCTTTCAACAACTCAAGCCATCGTCGTTGTCGCATGTTGAGTTCTTTTTGAGTGAAGAAGTATTTGAGGCATTTATGATCCGTATAGATCTCCACCTTCTCTCCATATAGGTAATGCATCCAAATTTTAAGCGCAAAAATGACGGCGGCCAACTCTAGATCATGAGTAGGATAATTCCTCTCATATTCTTTGAGTTGTCGTCACTACAAGATAAAGGTCTATCAGCGACCAATAATATCAGCGACCGCATATCCGATCGTTGATATTAGTAATAGCGACCGCCTTTTACGACTGAAAATATATCCAGTCGCTATTCAATAACAGTGACAGCATGTGGTCGCTAAGTGGTCGCTAGCACAATTTTACCTCCAAAAATTTGGCAGGAAATGTTGGCGCGAGGATTCTTTGCGACTACTTGATATTAGCGACCGCATGCGGTCGCTGATAAGTCCATATCATTAAAATTTAACGACCGCATGCGGTCGCTAATCAAACTTAATCTAACCAGTATCAGTCATTCGCGAAAGACAGACGGAAGAAAAAAAAGAGGGAGCAGATAGAGAGAAGAGGGAGAAATGGGGGAAGAGAAGTAGGAGAAGAATTAGCTGCCATTGTCACCGCCGTCGGCCCGCCGCCACCACTGCCATTATCACCGCCGCCCACAGGTAACCCTAACTGCAATAATTTTTATAGTTTTCTAAATTTGAAGATTAATGTTGAATGTGGTATATAGATTTCTGAATTGGATGTTATGTAGATATCTAAATTGGGTATTATCTGAATTGTGGTATATAGTTTTTTTTATGCTTTAAGTTTTGTGTGTTTTCATAAATGGGTTGATTAGGGAGTGGTTGTGAGTTGTGACCTATGTCAAAGTATTGTGTTTGGCTAGGTTGATCAACTACCAAACCCCCCCAAATGGGTAGAGCCCCAAGACTCTAAATCTTTAATTTCTAAGATAATACTTATTTGGCTAGGATATATGATGAGTTTGGACCATTTAATGATTTATTTTTTGGTGCTACTATATTTCATTCAAACATATGCAAATGAGGGTCCTATGAGATTGATACATCGTGTGGATTATATTGACTGTATAGCTCATGTGTAAAGTAAAAATAGAAGCTTGCAAAAATGAAAGCGCGAGTTTTTGGAACTCTGAATTTGTAGTATACTCCTGAACTTTTTACGGCTTTAATTTGCATTTAATCATTATTTTTTTGTCTTATTATATTGGGAATTTGTATATTTCTCTTGGTTTGTGTCTTTGGGTGCCTAGAAATGACCTTATATACATGTTGTCGTGCATGTTGCTAGTCCATATTATAGGGGAGACTCTGGCAATTTTTTTTTATTGGTCGGGTATTTGCGAACATTTATACTATTAACGAGCCTATTGGTGATCCACTAGAGCTTATTAAAGGGTCATTGAGTCGAATTTGGGCTTGAGGTCATGAGGAGGCTAACACGAGGCCACGCCAAGATTAACCAAGTTTCACGGGGCCAAGCCAAGCTCAGTCATTAACACGGTAAGCAATGAAAATAATTAAGCCTAAATAGGCAATGCTAGGGAATTGTTACTGCAACAGAGAAGGTAGCTAGACACACTTGGTCAATAAAGAGACAGTTTTGGCTATAACAGAAAAGAAAGGGTATTTAACACTTATGTATACAAGAATAAAGCTACAAAATGTCAAAATAAAATAACATGATATAATATAACTATTAAACTAAGTAGCATTTACTTAGTTTCTCATACTAAATTTAATAACATTTAAAGTTTCTCATACTGCTTTAATTTGCATTCATTCGTTAACATCAGGTATGCTTAAATGTTAATCGTATGCTTACAAGTATACTCAAGTCATATGATTACAAGTATATATGCTCTCAAGTCATATGCTTACAAGTATGCTTAAATGTTAATCATATTGTAAGACCCCAACTTTTATAAATAAAGATGAATTTTTCTATAAATATTATTTTTGAATATTATGGAATAAATTTGATATAATGTTATAGTTGTGGGTAATATTTATAAATTTTGCAAAGTATGCAAGTTGTTATAAAATATTCGTTTGGTCTGGGAATATTCTTTTGTTAGGAATATTCGCACAATGGCTCAATCATTGGTGGACCCCTATTAATGTAATTATTATCGGATTGAGAAAACGACAAAACTATTTTATAAAAATAACTACGGAGGTGTTACCGTTAAAACTGATTGAACTACCACCGTGGTAAAGTATGCGATGTCTGGCGTGGTTGCATAAGTAAAGACACTTGCGGATTGATTATTGATGCTTACGTGAGAAGTCACTCACCTATGCTTAATTATTGCTACAAGAATGGCCGTGATCATATCTCTTATATTATTGATTCAATTATTATCACAGTATCATCTGTATAATAGGTTATAGTATTAAATCAATAATTGAGACGACAAGTTATAAATTTTTAATAATTGTTGAAAGATTAAATATGTGTTGATTAAAAATAAAATGATTTGTGGTAAGTTTGATTATTTTATGGGGGGCTCATATGTCATCATCTAAGAGTCTCTTCGTCAATAGTAATTACCCTTGTGAATAGTAATTACCTTCACAATAGTAATTACCTTCGTCAATAAGTAATTACCTTCGTCAATAGTAATTACCTTGTGAATAGTAATTACCTTCGTCAATAGTAATTACCTTCGTCAATAGTAATTACCTTTACGAGACGTCGAACCACTTGTCGTTTCACATTACAAGCGCCGAACCACTTGTCGTTTCACATTACAAAGGCCGAACCACTTGTCGTTTCACATTACAGCGCCGAACCACTTGTCGTTTCACATTACAAAAGCGCCAAACCACTTTTCTTTTCACATCATCACCGTCAAGCCACTTGCCTTTTCACACCAAGCGGTGCTAAGCTAGAAATCTTCTATAAATAGAGGCCTAGTGCTTCATTATTTTCACGAATTCATTCAAGCTATAGAGAGAAAGTATAGAGAATAAGAAAGAAAGAAGAGTATTTTGTTACTACACCGCTGCGAGATTCAATCTCCTACCAAAAGTAAGGGGTGTTATTCTTTCTTATTCATGAGGAGAACTGTTGTTATTCCATTGCTTATTATTACATTGGAATAACTTTGATAACGTGGTTTACCTATACTTGGTGACATTCTTCTATTATTCATTGGAACATCCCGTCTGCGTGTTTTACGCTTGAATTGGTTCCGCTCTTTTATTATTATTCGTTGGAACATCACATCGTGTGTTTTACAGGACCTGGTTCCGCCTCTTTATTATTATTTTGTTGAAACATCTCCATGCGTGTGTTTTACACCGGACTGGTTCCGCTCTTTATTATTATTCTGTTGGAACATCCCGTCTGCGTGTGTTTTACATGGGACCGGTTCCGTTATTTATTATTACGTTGGAATAACCGCTCACATGCGGTCTATCGCATGCATGGTGATTTCTTTTGTTATTCTATTCTTTATTATACCTAGTTGGTTAAAACTTTGACTTTATATACTCTCGTGAAATTAATGGAATATCCTTGATATTTGCGTTTCATCCAAAGATCTTTTCATGGAAATATTCTTCGATCATTCACGAATTTTACTCTACAAACAATTGTCATGTTGATAATTTGGACGTTAATAATTCTCGGATAAAATAATTCTTGAACTTGTTTTATTGAATTCTTATATCATTGTCATCATCCTCATGTTTATATTATGTTGAAAGTCATTTGTGGCTTTTGTAGTGCATAGATGGACTTGGTATGATTATGACCGAGAGACTATTCGATTGTAATCATTTGACCGTAATGTTACAAATGATGTGATAAAAATCCTCGATGGTAGTAGTGCATTGATGGACGATTGTTGGCATGATCATGACCATTAATGAATACACAAATATTCTTGGCCCGTAGTGCATGAATAATTGTAGTCGTGATACTAAAGAATATCCTTGGGTCAGAAAAGCAGGGTGATTCGATGATGTGGAATATTTATTAAAATTCGAGTCTCGGCTATAATGATTGATGAAAAACCTTTAAAACCTAAAAGATAGTAGACTTTATTTTCTACTTGACTCTTTTTAATGGATTGATTATTCCGCAGCTTAATTAAGCAGTTGTCTATTGTATTTTATCGGTTTAACATTGTTGAAGACTATTGATAATTTATTTCGCATTATCTTAGTCATAATATTTCTTCTCGGGCTAGTTGAGCTCACCCTTTCTTTCACCTTTATTCTTCTTGAAATGAGAATATATGGGACGAGTCTGGGAAACGAGTGATGGTCCTCAAGATAGCATTAGTAGTCCTCACTATTCGTGAAATAGTGTGATAATAATTGTAATGAGGAGTCCTTTTTGAGTTTGTATAATATCTAGTAAGCGATATTTGTATTTAAACTCACGCTTTATGTCGTATTGCATACGGCAGTTATGTTAATAAGTTGTATTTAAATTACGTACCATGTAAGTGGCGACCCAAGATGGGTGACGATACCTAATTTTGGGGCGCCATTTGTTGGTATCGAGCTTAGGATATGATCCTGGCTAAGATGTGAGAATAGTACTAGGAGGGAGAGATGGGGAATACCTTCGCTAGTATGACCTACCTAAGTTTATGTGCTATTTTATTGGTTGGTCAGAAGATAGGGATAATTTGTTACATGTCAATTAACCTTTTGTTTTGTGGCAGTATCTGAAAATGACATCTGAGAATGTTGAGAATAGCAATGGAGCGCAGGCGATCGTTGATTCACCACATATCAATAATCAGGATAATGTGCATCGTGAAGGCGACAATCCTCACAAAACAACAACACCGACCAAATGATGAATGATCAAATGTTCAGAGGCTTTACGCAATTTATGCAACAGCAGGCGAGAGCGACTCCTGTCCAAAACGTAGGTGGAAACACGAAAAACTCTCGGGTGGTCACCTCTAAACAATTCAAGGAGCTGGGACCACCGGAGTTTAAGGGAGAGCCAAAACCACTTGGCGGAAGCATGGATAAATGATTACCAAGATATTTGATGTCTTGGGATGCTCCGAGGAGCAAAAGGTTCCCTTCACGCCTTTATGATGATGCGGAGGCGACTTCGGTGGGAATTCCAAAAACGACTCAACTCTTCATTGCATCTTGAAGATATCTTGGGAGAAGTTCCAGGAGCTGTTCAACGACAAATACTTTCCTGAAAGTATTCGCCACATGAAGGAGGTGGAGTTTATCAAGTTGGAACAAAACAATATGACCGTGTTGCAATTCGAGGCAAAATTTTCTGAGTTATCACGGTTTTCGTCCCACTGGTGGATAATGAAGAGAGAATGGCGCTTAATGTTTTTAAGAGGTTTGAAGTCGGAGATACGTCAACATCTTATTTCTCATAAACCGTGTTTGTATTCGAGATGTTGTAAATAGGGCACGATTAGTGGAACGCGATAATGAGTCAACGAACTAAAAAGAACAAATGTAAGCAAAATTATAATACCAATGAGAGTAGTCATCGAGCGGTGACAACAAGCGTGGAGGGAATCAACAGGCGGATATGGTAACTACTTGGTGGTAATCGAGGCCAAACAATAAGAATGGACATTTCAAGAAACGGAGATTCAACAATGATGGAAAGACGTCAAAGACCAAAGACCCATCGTTAAGGAAGGAGAAAGACCACCTATCATATGCTTCAAATGCGAGAGAGAGGACACATCGATCAAAGCGCATCATGCCGTCCAAAGCATGTTATAATTGTGGAAGAGAAGGTCACTTAGCTCGATTTTGTTGTTTCATCAAGACAAATTCAAAGCTAGGATGGAGGCACCAAAGGTCAGTCCCAAAAATTCAAAACTCAGTGAGTAAAAGGGAGGCGTTTGTTGTGACCTCCGAGAGAAAGGAACCCGAATGAGGTCATTACGGGTAAGCTTATCATAAACTCTAATGAAGTCTATACTTTATTTGATACCGGTTCTACCCATTCTTTTATTTCTCCTACTTGCGCTCATCGATTAAATTTGACCGGAGAAATTAGACTTTGACTTATCTGTGGAAACTCCGTTGGGAGAAACCTTCATTACATCCATCGCTTATAAGTCTTGTTTGGTTCAAATCGGTACCCTCACATTACCGTCGATCTTATTTCATTAAAAATACTTGCATTTGACGTGATTCTAGGGATTGATTCGTTAACTACTTATCATGCAAAAATTGATTGTTTTCGTAAGGTTGTTAGCTTTCATATTCCTAATCAACCTATTATGCCAATTCAAACGACCAAACCATTAAAATCAATCACGTTCATCTCAAGCCATAAAGCTATTCGTTTATTGAAAAACGGATGTCAAGCTTTCTTAGCTCATGTCACAGATTTAAACAAAAATACGTCAATTTTGAACGATATTTCTATTGTTAATAAATTTCCGACGTATTCTCGAAGAACTTCCGGCCTACCCCCAGAGCGTGAAATTGAATTTTGTATCGACCTTGAACCCTGTAAGACAAAACCTATTTCCAAAGCCCTATATCGAATGGCTCCTATTGAACTTTCGAGGAGTTAAAGACCCAACTGCAGGAATTGTTAGACATTGGCTTTATTCGTCCTAGTACTTCTCCTTGGGGTGCTCTGTTCTATTCGTGAAGAAGAAAGATGGGAGTATACGACTTTGTATTGATTATCTGGAGTTAAATCATGTCACCATCAAAATAGGTATCCATTGCCACGTATTGATGACTGTTTGACCGATTGCAAGGAGCCAAATTCTTTTCAAAGATTGATCTTCGTTCCAGATATCACCAATTGAAGATTAGAACCACGACATTCCAAAAGACGGCCGGAACTCCAGATGCGGCATTATGAATTCCTAGTCATGTCCTTTGGATTGACTAATGCTCCTACCGCCTTCATGGATATGATGAACCAAAGTATTCAAGGAATATTTAGATCACTTTGTGGTCGTCTTTATTGATGACATCCTTATTTATTCCAAAAGCCGTGAAGATCATGAGCAACACTTGAGGTCGACACTCCAAAAGCTTCGTGAATATAAGCTTTATGCCAAGTTGAAGAAATGTGAGTTCGGCTTGAAGAAGTAGCATTCCTTGGGCACGTGGTATCAAGTCATGGAATATCTATTAACCCAAAGAAAGATTGAAGCTATTCAAAGTGGGAACAACCTAAATCAAATGATCGAAGCACGTAGCTTTCTCGGTTTATTTGGTTATTATCGGAGATTCGTGGAAGGATTTTCTTGAATCGCTACTCCATTGATCGAGTGACTCGGAAAGATACAAAGTTCGGTTGGAGCGAAGAATGTGAGAAGAGTTTTAAGAACTCAAGAGGAGACTTATTTCAAAGACTGCTCGACAATACCATCGCTCGGAGGATTTGTCATCTACAATGATGCTTCAGGGCAAAGGTTGGGATGTGTTCTTATGCAACATGGAAAAGTTATAGCCTATGCCTCGCGATAACTCAAAGAATATGAGAGGAATTATCCTACTCATGATATAGAGTTAGCATACCGTTGTCTTTGCACTTAAAATTTGGAGGCATTACTTGTATGGGGAGAAAGTGGAGATCTTTAATAATCATAAAAGCCTCAAATATTTCTTCACTCAAAGGAACTCAACATGCGACAACGACGTTAGCTTGAATCATTGAAAGATTATGATCATACCATCCAATACCATCCCGAAAAGCGAACGTGGTGGTAGCCGCGATTGAGTAGAAAATCATATGCAATCACGAGTGCGATATTGTCAACGCAAAGGCCCATTTTGTGTGACTTGCAAAAGATGGAGATAGAGTTAAAGACTCTCGAGGACGCATGTGATGATAGCGAGTATACTGAGTAGAACCGACTTTAATCGATAAAGTTAAAGTCGCTCAAGCTACGGACACTGGAGCCGATGCGTATGAGGAAGAAAAGCAAGAAGGTGCTTATCCGGAAGCAAGAATCGATGAAGAAGGAATACTTGAGTCAACTCCGGACTTTTGTGTTCCTAACGACCACGATTTAAAGTATAATATCATGATGGAGGCGCACAACACACCATTTGCAATCCATCTCGGGAGTACCAAAATGTATCATGATATTAAATCATACATTTTGGTGGAGCAATATGAAGAGAGAGATAGTATTTGTTTATCTCAAGGTGTCTAACTTGTCAACGAGTTAAAGCGGAGCATCAAGTACCAAAAGGTCCATTGCAACCACTTGAAATTCCGAATGGAAGTGGGAGCACATTACCATGGATTTCGTTACGGTCTTCCTTAAGGTTTCTCAAGGCATTGATGCGATTTGGGTCATTGTTGATAGATTGAGCAAGTCGCTCATTTCTTACCGATACGAGAAACTTATACACTTGAACGTCTTGCTCAGATGTACATAAACGAGATTGTAAGATGCATGGTATGCTTGCCAGATCCATAGTTTCGATCGAGAACCAAGATTCACTTCATGATTTTGGGTTAGTTTGCAAAAAGCTATGGGCACAGACTTACGATTTAGCTCGGCATATCATCCTCAGACGGACGGACAGTCGGAGAGGACTATTCAAACTCTTGAAGATCTATTAAGACTTTGTGTCCTTGATTTCAATGGGAGTTGGGACAAGTTCTTACCATTGGTGGAGTTTTCCTACAACAACAGTTATCAAGCAAGTATTGGCATGGCTCCATTCGAAGCATTGTATGGAAGAAAGTGTCGTTCTCAAATTATCTTTGGGGGATGAGGTGGGTGAAGCAACGTTGTTGGGACCAGAGTTGGTACGTATGACTACGAAAAAGATTCAAACGATCCGACAACGTATAAAAACCTCACAAAATCGACAAAAGAGTTATGCTGATCTTCATCGAAAGGACGTGGAATTCGATATAGGAGATCATGTGTTGTTAAGAGTTGCTCCATGGAAAGGAGTTACAAGATTTGGAAAGAGAGGAAAACTTAATCCTCGATTCATCGGTCCATTTTTAATCCTCGATCGAGTAGGAACTGTGGCCTATAGACTCGCTTTACCGCCAAATATGTCTCGTGTTCATAACGTTTTTCACATATCTATGTTACGTAAATATGTGAAAGACCCGAACCATATTATTGAGTTAGAATCGGATGAAATAGCGGAAGATTTGACGTATGAAGAGGTTCTTGTTCAAATTTTGGATAAGAAGGAACATATTCTACGCCCAAGGTTATACCTCAAGTCAAAGTTTTGTGGAGGAACCACGATGTTGAGGAAATGACTTGGGAGTTAGAATCAAATGAAATCAAGGTATCCTTACCTCTTTGACATACCAGTCACGTACCCTAATTTCGAGGGCTAAATTTCATAAGAAGGGAGGTTGTAAGACCCCAACTTTATAAATAAAGATGAATTTTTCTATAAATATTATTTTGAATATTATGGAATAAATTTGATATAATGTTATAGTTGTGGGTAATATTTATAAATTTTGCAAAGTATGCAAGTTGTTATAAAATATTCGTTTGGCCTGGGAATATTCTTTTTGTTAGGAATATTCGTACAACGGAGTCAATCATTGGTGGACCCTTATTAATAGAATTATTGTCGGATTGAGAAAGCGACAAAAATATTTTATAAAAATAACTATGGAGGTGTTACCGTTAAAACTGTTGAACTACCCCCGTGGTAAAGTACAAAGAATGTCTGCGTGGTTGCATAGTAGTAACACTGCAGATTGATTATTGATGCTTACGTGAGAAGTCACTCACCTATGCTTAATTATTACTACTGAGAATTCTTTGATCATATCTCTTATATTATTGATTCAATTATTGTCACAGTATCATCTGTATAATAGGTTATAGTATTAAATCAATAATTGAGACGACAAGTTATAAATGATTAATAATTGTTGAAAGATTAAATATGTGTTGATTAAAAATAAAATGATTTGTGGTAAGTTTGATTATTTTATGGGGGGCTCATATGTCATCATCTAAGAGTCTCTTCATCAATAGTAATTACCCTTGTGAATAGTAATTACCTTCGTCAATAGTAATTACCCTTGTGAATAGTAATTACCTTCGTCAATAGTAATTACCTTCGTCAATAGTAATTACCTTTACCAGACGTCGAACCACTTGTCGTTTCACATTACAAGTGTCGAACCACTTGTCGTTTCACATTACAGGCGTCGAACCACTTGTCGTTTCACATTACAGGCGTCGAACCACTTGTCGTTTCACATTACAAAGGCCAAACCACTTTTCTTTTCACATCATCGGGTCGTCGAGCCACTTGCCTTTTCACTGGCGAAAAGCTAAGCTAGAAATCTTCTATAAATAGAAGCCTAGTGCTTCATTATTTTTCACTTAATTCATTCAAGCTATAGAGAGAGAAAGTATAGAGAGAATAAGAGAAAGAAGAAGACTATTTTGTTATTACACTGCTGCAATATTCAATCTCCTACCAAAAGTAAGGGGTGTTATTCTTTCTTATTCATGAGGAGAGCTGTTGTTATTCCATTGCTTATTATTACATTGGAATAACTTTGTATACGTGGTTTACCCTATACTTGGTGACATTCTTCTATTATTTCGTTGGAACATCCTGCGTCATGTGTTTTTTACCAGGACCGATTCCGCCTTTTTATTATTATTCGTTGGAACATCCACATCACATGTAGGTTTTTTACACCGGACCGGTTAAAATCTTTATTATTATTACTCGTTGGAACATCCCGTCTGGTATGCGTTTCTACGCGGACCGGTTCCGCTTTTTATTATTCTGTTGGAATAACTTTGCTGTCAATGATCTATCACATGCATGGTGATTTCTTTTGTTATTCTATTCTTTATTATACCCGGTTGGTTAAAACTTTGACTTCTATACTCCGTGAAATTAGTGGAATATCCTTGATATTTGCGTTTCATCCAAAGATCTTTTCATGGAAATATTCTTTCGATCATTCTTGAATTTTACTCTACACAAAGCAAATTGTCATGTTGATAATTTGGACGTTAATAATTCTCGGATAAAATAATTCTTGAACTTGTTTTATTGAATTCTTATATCATTGTCATCATCCTCATGTTTATATTATGTTGAAAGTCATCGTGGCTCGTAGTAGTGCATAGATGGACTTGGTATGATTATGACGAGAGACTATTCGGTGTAATCATGATCGTAATGTTACAAATGATGTGATAAAAATCCTCGATTGGTCAGTAGTGCATTGATGGATGATTGTTGGCATGTTCATGACCATTAATGAATACACAAATATTCTTGGCCCGTAGTGCATGAATAATTGTGGTCGTGATACTAAAGAATATCCTTGGTCAGAAAGTGCGGGTGATTCGATGATGTGGAATATTTATTAAAGTGAGTCTCAATTATATAAAGATGATGAAAACCTTTTAAAACCTAAAAGATAGTAGACTTTATTTTCTACTTGACTCTTTTAATGGATTGCTTATTCTACTGCAGTGATTAAACTGGTTGTCTATTGTATTTTATCGGTTTAACATTGTTGAAGACTATTGATAATTTATTCGCATTATCTTAGTCATAATATTTCTTCTTGGGCTAGTTGAGCTCACCCTTTCTTTCTTTGTTCTCTTCGTGAAATGAGAATATAGGGATTTAGTCTGGGAAACAGTGATGGTCCCGAAGATAGCATTAGTAGTCCTCACTATTCGTGAAATAGTGTGATAATAATTGTAATGAGGACTCCTTTTTGAGTTTGTATAATATCTAGTAGACGATATTTGTATTTAAACTCACAGTTTATGTTGTATTGTACACGACAATTATGTTAATAAGTTGTATTTAAATTCTGTACCATGTAAGTGGCGACCCAAGATGGGTGATGTATACCTAATTTTGGGGGCGTCACACATATGCTTACAAGTATGCTCAAGTCATATGGTTACAAGTATGCTTAAGTCATATGCTTAGAAGTATGCTTACATGTTAATCATATGCATACTTACAAGTATGCTCAAGTCATATGGTTACAAGTATGCTTAAGTCATATGTTAACATTTATAATGTTGTCTGTAGTAGGTACCGTGGAATCATGGACCTATATTCAGACCGTAGTTGGATGGCATGACAAAAGTCAAGTGCCCAGATAGGTGCTACAACTGAATTTAGAGCTGGTTGCCAAGTGTTTTTGGAGTATGCGTATAGTCACCCGGAATGTATGAATGGTAAGTCGCAGATACGATGTCTATGTTTGAAGTGTAAGAATGTAAATTATATGGACAGAGACATGGTAAACTATCATTTACTTGTTTCTGGGTTCATGAGAAATTACGAAGAATGATGGTGGGCACATGGGCAGAGAAGAGATGGTAGCATCACACAAGTACACAATTCGGGCAGTAGTACTCATCGTATGAATGAAATGGTTCATGATATTGCATGGCCAGATTTTGATTGGGAACAAGGAAGAAAGCAACCTATGAATTCTAATGCCAAAGACTTCTTTAAGTTGTTAGATGAGGGTAGTGAGCCATTGTGGCATGGTTGCACCAAACACACTACATCGTCGATTCTTACCGGTAGATCACCCGTTTCGAAGAAATAGAGAACACTTCAGGAAAGGGAAAGTAGACAATGATATGCATGCATCGCGATTGTCGGGAACGGAGATGCGAGATCGTGTGATGAGATTGCCGATTATCCCATTTAGTAAGGTTGATGCCACAAACATAATCAATGGGTTTGGCGAATCTCATAATTGGGTTCGGAGAAGCATTTTTTGGGAACTGCCTTATTGGTCTACAAATTTGATTCGTCATAATCTAGATGTGATGCATATTGAGAAGAATGTGTTTGACAATGTGTTTAACACTATGATGAATGTTACGGGGAAGACAAAAGATAATGATAAGGCACGTTTGGACATGAAAGATATTTGTAAGCGTCCTGGATTAGAACTTTATGAATCTCCTAATGGTAAGATTGTCAAACCGTATGCAAGGTACACATTATCCAAAAAGTAAGTTGAAGATGTGTGCACATGGGTTAAGTCTCTGAAACTACCGATGGATATCGCCAAACATTGCAAGGTGTGTTACGGTGGGAAATTGCAAGGATGAAGAGTCGCGATCATCATGTGTTCATGGAGAGACTCATGCCTATAACATTTCGAGATCTACTTGATAAACCAATATGGGATGCTTTGACGGATCTTAGTTGTTTCTTCAAAGACTTATCTTCAAAATCATTAAATGAGAAGGACATGTCTGTACTTGAGAAGAACATCATAGAGATCACGTGTAAACTGGAAAAAATATTCCCGCATGGTTTTTTGACTCTATGGAGCATTTGAAAATCCATCTTCCCTATGAAACTCGTGTTAGGGGTCCAGTTCAATATAGGTGGATGTACCCTTTTGAGAGGGTGATGGGAAACCTTAAGAGGAAGGTGAAGAATAGAGCTTATGTCGAGGGGTCGATATGTGAGGCATACAGTTTCGATGAGATATCTACGTTTGTCTCAGACTATTTTCCGAACGAAGTCTTGACAAAGACCAATCGAGTATCGAGACATGATGATGAGGGAAATGTTGAACTAAATGGTCGGCTCTCTGTATTTGGTCTATCGGGCCGCGCTTATGGAAAAGGGAAGCGCATATTCCTCTCTGAGTAAGAATTACATGCTGCACATAATTACATTCTTCTCAATTGCGAGGAGATTGCCGAATTTGTGAGGTACACGTGTAAACTTGATAATTTATCTTTTAAGTTGAAAATTTATTCTAATATGTTAATGTTTATAACATGGTATAGATTGTGCGATGACGAGTTAAAAGTGAAGCATCCCGGCATAACTGATAAAGATATTCAAATCAATCGGGATAAAAAATTTGCACTTTGGCTAAAGGACAAAGTAAGTTCAATTTTTAAGCACATAGTATATATATATATATATATATATATATATATACTCCATGCTAACTATGACTTCATTTAATAAGATGGAGTTTTTGTAGATTTTGACTGAGGGATCAACGATTCCGGCTAATGTACAAGTCCTAGCTATGGGACCAGACAGTGACCAAGTCAACCTCAATGGTTACAAAATAAATGGTTGTGAATTTCACACAAAGGCATATGGGCGCGGTAAAAGAACAACGAACTTTGGAGTGTGTGTCCAAGGAGATTGTTACAATGAGCTTGGTTGTGCCTTTTATGGGGAGTTAGAGTAAATCGTAGAGTTGTCGTACAAGGGCACGTACAGGGGTCATATTCACTTGTTCAAGTGCCGTTGGTTTGATTCAGAAAAAGGGATACATGTTGACAGACATGGAATCATCGATATTGACCTCCATAGGTCTGCGTACTCCAACGAATCGATTGTTTTACCAACTCAAACAATACAAGTATACTACACTCCTAGTCCTGTTAGGAAAAGGGATAGACCGCCTACATATTGGCAAGTTGTAATTCATACTCCTGCGCGTAGTCGTGTATAATTAGTTGATGGGGAGATTTACCAAGAGTAGATGCTTTATAATCAAACTATAATAAATGTGGAGGACGACAATGAAGTAATCCAGTTAGATGGTGGAGATGAACCACATGAATTAGATCCTGAGTCAATACCTGTGTCAGATGACATTGATATTGAGGAGGAAGAGTTATTGACTGAATCTGACATTGAATCTGAAGCATATGATGGTTATAAATCTGCAACACGTATACAAGATGATTCTGAATCAGACATTGACACTTTCACTACATGAAATGTATGTTTAGCATTACATGTTTTTTATATCATTGTCATGTTTATGTACTAAACTATTTAAATGCAATTTTTGTTTATTGTCATTTTTTATTTATATATATACATGTTTATATCACTGTTATGTTTATGTACTAAACTATTCAAATGCAACTTTTGTTTATTGTCATTTTATATTCATATATATATATATATATATATATGTTTATATCACTGTCATGTTTATTGTCATATATACATGTAATCAAACATGACTCATAATAACATCTTGAAATTTGTAATATATAGATGGCTTCTGAAGCAGTGCAGAAAAAGCGCGGCTTGGGTAGGGGGGCCTAATCATGTGCCCAATGCCCATACTAATCCGGATGGTCGGATTCTTATTCAGATTCTCCCTCCTCCGAATAGCACGTATGTCCCGCATATATCATTTATATATAAGCATTTAAGATTCCATTTATTGTATATTGGTAATGTATATGGGTCTGAATTTTTTACTACTTTAATTTGCATTCAATCGTTATTGTTTTGGTCTTATTGTATTGAAAATTTGTATATTTCTCTTGGTTTTTGTCTTGGGTGCCTAGAAATGTCCATATATGCATGTCGTCGTGCATGCCGCTAGTCTATATTAGTAGGAGACTCGCTAAATTTTTTAAGTATTATAAGTATAAGTTTGAAAAATGCTCATAAGTATTATAACTTAGATGTAAATTGCTTTAATATATGCTAATTGATGTTGTATATTATAGTGATTTTTCAGATAATAAGATCGCTTAGTGCATATCACAAATTGTGTTTCTGTAATTGGCCTACACTTGTGATTACATGGCGAAGCACACCTATCGCCCACAAGGATGTCGTTTTTGGCGAAATTTGGTATGTTTTTTAATTATAGATAATATTAATATAATATTAATATAATTAATATTCAAAGGATAATTATTTAGTAATGTTATTATTGTTATTTTATTTGTAGAAACGGTATAGATGGGAGGACGCACATGCTTCAGTGATACAGACATTATTCTAGCAGAAGTACGCGGTCCGTACCAAAGACAATTTGAATAAAGAAAGATAAAAAGCCCTTCACAATGCCGAGATCGACCATCCAAGCCAGGGAGAAGATTACATGCACGAGCATAGCCCCTGGTGGTGCACCCAGGCCATATGGGCTGAGATGTGCGCCCAATGGAGAGCTAAGAGCTGAGTGAAAAGACGAAAAAGACCGCCGCCACCAGCAGATCCTCTAAAAAATTCGATGGCGGAAAAGGCAAAAAAGGACATACAAGGCGGTAGTATTTCACGCGCCAAAGATATCAACGCCGAGTGTAATGATTTACAAGTTTTAATTTGTTTACAATCATGAATTATAGAAAATATATCACATTTTTACTTAGTAATATTATGCTATTTTTTGTATAGGAGTCTCAGTCTCAAGGTCAGCCTATCCATTGGCTGGATGTGTACGTGGCCACTCATAATGGTCTGCCTGAGGCTATCCATATAGCGGTAATAAATTTTAACAACTTGATCTTGTTTATCAATACTTACAAAATTAATTTATTTTTAACTATTTAATTGTTAACATGATGACATGACACTTATAAGCGTTTATTGAATGAGCGCTATTCTGAAGGCACTCCACGTCCGTCTATCGATCAAGAGTTATGGGAGAGGGCATCTGTTGTGAAGAAAAACTACATTAAAGGTTAAGGACAATGATGACGCCCATCCTTCAGTGGCTCAGGCAGCTCTTCTACCCAGTCTACACAGTCATCGAGCCATCCAGCTGTTCATACTCTGGCTGACTGTGTGAGAGCTATATGTCGAGATCGCGATCTTACGAAGATATCTGGCCGACATCTGGGGCTCTGAAAGTCTTTGAGGAGTTAATTTGAAAGATGCAATAAGCAGCAAAGATCCTAATACGTGGATGGCGACGAGGTATAAAATCAATTTTTTGTATATATTGTCTTAATATACCAATATTAACATTTAGTATATATTTGTAACTTGTTTTATTATTTTGTTAATTACAGGGTGATCAAGGAGGCGATGATGCTTGACGTACCTGCTTTAGATTAGTTTTACTTGTATATTCATTCTTTGGATGTTTGTATGTTACTTAAACAAGTTTTGAAATGTTATTATATTTATTCAAATCATATTGGTTTTTAAAGGTTTATATACTAGTTTGGTGTATGTGTTGGTGGACGATGGATGTTTATATTGTTGTGTATATTTGTTGTTGGGTATGTGTGTTAGGATAAAAGTGTACAAAATAGGTACAGTGTTTTGGGAATTTCGCAAAACAAAGAAAAATCTATTTTTTTATTTTTTCCATATCGTCGCATCGCGATGTCGGCCGATAGTTATTAGCGACGGCTAAATATTTGTGGGTATCAGCGACCACATGCGGTCGCTGATATTTGTCGCTGCCACGTGGACCACGTCATCTTTAGCCTTGGACCATGCTGACTCAGCTTAGCGACCGAATTTGTCATTTTGGTCGCTCATATCGGTCGCAGATGTGTCGGTCGCTAATAGTGGTCGCTGATGTGCATCCCTGCGACTATAATTTGTGCGACGACTATCTGCGACCGCATGCGGTCGCTGATAGGCGGTCGCTGATAAACCTTTTTCTTATAGTGCGTGAGGCATAGGCTATGACTTTCCCATGTTGCATGAGAACACATCCTAACCCTTTGCCTGAAGCATCACTGTAGATGACAAATCCCTCCGAGCCAGATGGTATTGTCAGAACAGGTGCTGAAATGAGTCTCCTCTTAAGTTCTTGAAAACTCTTCTCACATTCCTCGCTCCAACCGAACTTTGTATCTTTTTGAGTCAGCTGAGTTAATGGAGTAGAGATTCGAGAAAACCCTTCTACGAATCTCCGATAATAACCAGCTAAGCCGAGAAAACTACGTACTTCGGTCACTAACTTAGGTTGTTCCCATCTTTGAATTGCTTCAATTTTTGTCGGGTCAACATATATTCCATGATTTGATATTACGTGCCCAAGGAATGCAACTTCCTCAAGCCAGAACTCACATTTCTTGAACTTAGCATATAACTTGTTTTAACGAAGCTTTTAAGTATCAGCCTCAAGTGTTGCTCATGGTCTTCACGGGTTTTGGAGTATATGAGGATGTCATCAATAAAGACGACCACACAGTGATCCAAATATTCCTTGAATACTCGGTTCATCATGTCCATGAAGGCAAATAGGAGCATTAGTCAATCCAAAAGACATGACTAGGAATTCATAATGCCCGCGTCTAGAGTTACGAAAGCGGTCTTTGGAATGTCATCGTTTTAATCTTCAATCGATGATATCCGTAAGCTAAGATCGATCTTTGAAAAGAATTTGGCGCCTTTCAACTGGTCAAACAGATCATCAATACGAGGTAACGGGTACCTATTTTTGATGGTGATATGATTCAACTCCCGATAATCAATACAAATTCGCATACTTCCATCTTTCTTCTTCATGAATAGAACAGGAGCACCCCAAGGAGATGTACTAGGATAAATGAAACCGATGTCTAACAATTCCTGTAATTGGGTTTTTAACTTTTGAAGTTCAATAGGAGCCATTCGATATGGGGCTTTGGAAATGGGTTTTTTACCGGTTTCAAGGTCGATACAAAATTCAGTTTCACGCTCTAGAGTAGGCCAGGAAGTTCTTCAGGGAATACGTCAGGAAATTTATTAACAATAGAAATATCATTCAAATCTGACGTATTTTTATTTAAATCCGTGACATGGGCTAAGAAACCTTGACATCCATTTTTCAATAAATGAATAGCTTTATGGCTTGATATGACAATGATTGATTTTAGTGGTTTGGTTGCTTGAATTTGTATAATAGGTTGGTTAGGAATATGAAAGCTAACAACCTTACAAAAATAATCGATTTTAGCATGATGAGTAGTTAACTAATCAATCCCTAAAATCACATCAAATGCAAGTATTTTCAAAGAAATAAGATCGACAAGTAACGTGTGGTTACCGATTTGAATCAAACAAGACTTATAAACCGTGGATGTAATGAAGGTTTTTCCCAATGGAGTTTCAACAGATAAGTCAAAGTCTAATTTCTCCAAAGTCAAATTTAAACGTTGAGCGCAAGTAGGAGAAATAAAGGAATGGGTAGAACCGGTATCAAATAAAGTATAAACTTCGCTAGAGTTTATGATTAGCTTACCCGTGATCACCTCGTTCGGATTCCTCACTTTTTGGGAGGTTACGACAAATGCTCTCCCTTGAACTACCTGTTTTGTCTTGTCTGGGACACCCTTTGATGCCTCCATCCCAGCTGGACTTAACTTGGGTGCATGATAAAATTGGGCTAGGTGACCTTCTTTTCCACAATTGTAAAATGCTTTGGACTGCATCATGCAGTTTGGACTTATGTGTCCTTCCCCTCCACATTTGTAACATTCGATCGGCGATCATTCTCCTTCCTTAACAACATGTGCTGGAGTTGACGTCTTTCCATCATTATTGAATCTCTTCTTCTTGAAATTTCCACTCTTATTGTCATGGCCATGATTACCACCGAAGTGATTACCATTTCTGGCATGTTGATTCCCTCCACGTTTGTTGTCACCGCTTCGATGACTGCTACCACTGGTATTATCAACTTGCCGGCTGCTCTCTCTTTGTTGGGTTGACTCATTATCGCGCTCTAATAACTGAGCCCTATTCACAACATCTGATTACATACACAGTTTATGAGAGATAAGGTATTGACGTATCTCGAGTTTCAAACCTCTTAGAAACATCCGCGTCATTCTCTCCTCATTATCAACCATGTGGGACGCAAACTGAGACAACTTGGCAAACTTAGCTTCGTACTGTGCCACGGTCATATTGTTTTGCTCAAGCTTGATGAACTCTACCTCCATCATGTGATGAATACTTTTAGGAAAGTACTTGTCGTTGAACAACTCTTTGAACTTCTCCCAAGACATCTTCAGTGCGGCAGGTTGAGTACGCTTTACATATTCCCACCAGTAATATGCCTCTGCACGCAACATGAAGTGGCAAAGGGAACCTTTTTCTCTCGAGAAGCATCCCAAGACATCAAATATCTTGTTGATCTGCTTTATCCACGTCTCCACCTTAAGTGGTTTTGGCTCTCCAAAAAACTTTGGTGGTCCCAGCTCCTTGAACTGCTTAGCGGTGACCATCTGAGAGTTGTCAGTGTTTCCACCTGCATTTTGGACAGGAGCCACTCTCGCCTGATGTTGCATGAATTGCATAAAGCCCAAGACCATCCCATCGTTCACCATTTCATCGGTGTTATTGTTTACATGAGGATTATTGTCTTCCTGTTGCACATTACCCTGGGTATTGACTGTTGGTGACTCAACGGTCTCATGTGCTTCATTTCTTATCTCAACATTTTTGGATGCCATTTCAAATACTGCCACAAAAAAAGGGTTAATTAACATATCACATATTATCCCTATACTCTGACCGACCAATTAAATACCAAATAAACTTAGGTAGGTCATACTAGCGAAGGAATTCCCCGTCTTTCCCCTCCTAGTTCTTGTCTCACATCTCACCAGGATCATATCCCTAAGCTTTGATACTGTTGTGACGCCCCAAAATAGGTATACATCACCCATCTTGAGTCGCCAAATGCATGGTACAAAATATAAATACAACTTAATTATACAACTGTCATGTAGTATACGACAATACATAGCTGAGAGTTTAAATAGGAATATTGCCTTCTAGACAATATCCACTCACAAATAGAGTCCTCATTACATTTATTGTCACACTATTTTATAGAATAGTGATGACTACTAATACACCATCTCGGACCATCACTCTGTTCCCCGACTAGTCCCGGCTATGTTCTCATTTCCTGAAAAGAACAATGAAAGCAAAAGGGTGAGCTCAACTAGCCCAGTAAGAAGTATTATAACTAAGATAATGCAGAATAAATTATCATTAGTCTTTAATAATGTTAAAGTGATAAAATACAATAGACATCAAGTTTAACTGCAGCGGAATAAGCAATCCATTAGAAGAGTCAAGTAGAGCGTGATATCTACTATCTTCTATGATTTAAAATGTTTTCATCAATTTTTATCGCTGAGACTCAACTTCATAAATAAACCACATCATCTAATCATCCATGCAATACGGGCCAAGGATATTCATTAAATCATCAATGGTCATGACTATACCGAATAATCCCTGGTCGTAATCATGCCAAAAACTGTCCATCAATGCATTACATGCCGTTGAGGAACTTTACCACATCATTTATAACATTACTTGTCATGATTATACCGAATGATTTCTGGTAATAATCATACCAAGTCCATCTTTGCACGTAAGCCAAAGATGACTTTCATCGCAATATAAGCATGAGAATGATGACAATGACATAATAATTCAATAAAACAAGTTCAAGAATAAATTTTAAAGATTTATAAGTTAATTTATTCTAAAATCTATTACGTCCAAATTGTCAACATGATACTGCTTTGTAGAGTAAAATTCAAGAATGCTCAGAAGAATATTTCCATGAAAATATACTGGATGAAGCACAAATATCCAGGATATTCTACTAATTTCATGGAGTATAGGAGTCAAAACTTTAACCAACTGAGTATAATAGAATATATGAAACTGCAAATAGATTTTTGCCCGACATGCGGTAATCCACGTAGATAGATCATTTCCACAATTTAATAAGGAATGAATACGAAGGATCATTCACCATGCATGTGGTAATCCATATAGACAGGTTATTCCAACAGAACAATAAGGAATAGAATAACAGAAGAATTCACCAGGCATGTGATAGACCGCACAGACAGGTTATTCCAACAGAATAATAAATAATAGAACCAGGTCATGCGTAAACGCACAGACAGGATATTCCAACAAAATAATAAATAATGGAACCAGGTCATGCGTAAACGCACACACAGGATATTCTTACAGAATAATAAAGAATGGAATAATAGAAGAATTTCACCATATATGCGGTACTTCACACAGACAAGTTATTCCAACATAATAATAAAGAATGGAAAAACAGAAGAATTTCACCATATATACGATAGTCCGTGTATACAGGTTATTCCAATAGAATAATGAGGAATGGAATAACAATAGCTCTCTTCATGAATACGAAAGAAATAATACCCCTTACCTCAAAAGAAGACTGGATACTGGAATAGTGAGGTAGCGGACTTCTATTCTTCTTTCTCTCTATAATTTCTCTCTATAATAATTGCTCTAAAGCTTTGTGAATTGGTAAGAAACGAAGGAAGAATGAGCTTCTATTTATAGGATAATATAGTTTCGATTATTGCATGTTTTGGGGCTCGAAATATTACAGTACAATACCTCCAACTTTTCTTTCATTTTTAATTTAGTCCTTCAAATATTATCAAACTTGCACCACCTCCCCTAATAGTAAATAATGTGAATCAATAGTTCAAACATGTGAACCAATAGTTATAATCATGTGAAAATACGAATTACAGTATAGTACCTCCATCTATACCTCCATTTTTAACTTAGTCATGCAAGTATTATCAATCTTGCACTAACTCCCCTAATAGTACAAGAATGTGAATTAATAGTACACACATGTGAACAAATAGTTATAATTATGTGAATTAATAGCAATTAATTGCTCTTTTATCCGATTAATTACCCGACTGGTCAGTATAACTTCCAGACATCAATTAATATCGAAATAAATATCGATTTCCACTAACACTAATAATTCCAACACAATAGAACTATCAATTTCATCTTTAATCAACATGAACTTATTCATCATTAATATTATAACTCACAATATTTAATAACCTGGTCGTTCCTAGGAAAGAGGGGGCTTTCCGATAACGATTTCTCCTTATTGGCGCGCATATAGATGAGTAAACCTCTCCTTGACAAACTTCTAGACATTATAAATATTGCAATTTAATAATATGAATTACTTTGTCGTCTCAATTATTGATTTAATAATATATCATATTATGCAGATGATACTGTGACAATAACTGAATCAATAATATGAGAGATATGATGCAACAATTACTATAGCAATAATTGATTATAATTGAATGACTTCTCACGTAATCATCAATAATCAATACCATGTGCTACTATGCTACCACGCGTATTACTCTACTTTTACTACCGGGTAGTTCAACAGTTTCAATGGTAACACTTTCGCCGTTATTTTTAATAAAAGATAATTATGTCATTTTCTTACTACGACAATACTTCCGTTGTGGGGTCCACCAATGATTGTGCCGTCGTACGAATATTCCCTGTTAAAACAAATATTTCCCTACCAATCGAATATTATATAACCATTTTCTTACTTTGCAAAATTTGTAAATATTACCCACGACTACAACATTATATTATATCCACACCATAATATTCAAAAATATATTTAGAGAGAAATTAATCTTTATTCATAAAAGTTGGGGTCTTACATTAGAGTTGTGTCTAAAGCTAATTATTTTTGCTAGACAACCTTTTAAAAAGGAAATTTGGAACAGACATATTATTCCAGTAGACGCACATACTGCATCTTTAAGACTATTATGTTATACGTAACATATGGTACGATAGGCTGATCACCTAAAATACTAACTGATTGTGTTTTTTAATCTTGGTGATTGTTAAACTTGTGGGTCGTATATCACCCATAGAATATGAAACAGTTAAATTCTCAACACGAGAACAATAAGACTTGAAATCGAGTATGATTAAAGGTTTTAAATCTGGAAAGGTTTAGATTGAGCATTTTTTATACCTAATTTAAGTATTAGGAATTGAATGTAGGATTATTCATAATATGAGATAACCTCGTAATGAGTTAAGTTATATGAATTAAAATTCATATTAAGTGATGAAAGGAATAGAGGTAATTATATAGTAATTTCGAGAACTAAATTCTTATAAGGATGAGAGAATGTAATATCTTTAATATTTATAGAACATATACATATGATATTGAATGACTAAAGTTATTTATAAAGTTAATTTCGAGGAAGAAATTCTTTTAAGTAAGGTTAAATGTGATGACCCGAACTTTTTAGAACTTATCAATACAACTTTATGTGAATATATAAAAATTGAATTATATGTTAAAAGTGGTATGGAATGTTCAATAACGTTCGTTTATGTGTTTATCCTTTTTTAAAGTTACAACATCTATTTATTAAACAAGTAAATTTTCTTTTATATGATGTCAAAAGATAAATATGAAGAATAGTTATCCACATCTTTTTATGGGTAATGTGTATCGTGATTTGTGGGATAGAATCCTTATAAGAAGGGAAGAATGTAACGACTGAGAAATTCCAGTTAGTTTAAAAATTAAGTTTTGAATATTATTTGAATTGTGTGTTTAAATGTCATTTTATGACATAGGATTGTGATAATATTTGTAGTATTTTTGTTGCGCACAATAATAAATAATTAAGAATTTTGAAGACAAAAATAAAAAATTTAGAAAGTTTGCGAAAAAAAACTATTCACGTAAAGAACGATACAAGTTAGGTTTTGACCCTATGTTCTTTTGAGAGATCCGTACGTCGTATTGACTTTTCGTATCAAGATCTACCAGTAATACATCGTGAAAAGTTGTATTGTCCAATAAAAAAATTTTCCCCGAAAAACGTCGTGCTTAAAATTTTTATTTCACCATTGAACTTATTGATATATTCATTTTTGACAAGTTGCTTTGTCATGCTTACACTGACAAAATGCTTTGTCATGCTTACGCTGGCACACGCCTGACACACGCTAGCACACGCCTGACACACGCTGACACACACCTAGCACACGCTAGCACATGCTAGGTACTAAAGTGTAATTAACCTAAGTAATAAGTCGGGTGAAAAGTGTAAACAACTTAATTAACCTATATTCTAAAGTGTAATTAACCTAGGTACCAAAGTGTAATAAGCCGGGTGCAAACTGTAATAAGCCAAGCCCCTAACAAATAATTAGTGAAACTATGTTTTTCTATAAATAGTAAACTAAGTTCATTCATTTCCTACCAATTCACAAGTAATTCAAGAGAAAAAAAATACTCTATATTTATATTCTGAGGGATATTGTGAGATAAAATAATTACTTTCGAAGCATCAAAGTGCAACGTGATTGGAAGTAAAGCTAGCAACTACAAGAGATGGATCGAGAGACACAAAATTAGCATAAACGATAGAGGCGAATCAGACAAGTCTACTTATTTTTTAGGGTATCCAAACACAATAATAGTTCTAAAGTGAATTATTATTTGTTATGGGATACAGTTAACCTTGGATATATGGAAATTTTATCTTGTCTTATATGTATAGTAAATCAATTAGATATGAGCACTGAATAGGATATCGCGGGTGTATATATTTGGGTGCGTTATATTATTTGATTAGTTGTGATCACCAGATCGGATACTACGGGCGTATAGATTTGGGGGAATCACATCTTCGGCGCCAGGATATAGCTTTAAACAGGCGCTACAACACTTAGTCAAAAGCACTGGTCAATAAGTAGGAGTTGTGGTGCCAATTTGTGAAGGAAAAAGGCTATAACGGTCGGCGGGGGTGAGTCATCAAACGAAGGGCGTGACTATGACAAAAAAAAAAACTAGAACCAGTGCTACAATGCCAATACTAGAAATAATGTCCTTTTTTACCATAAAAGCTTGAAATGACTTGAAAACCCCTACAAAACATATTTTAATCAAAATATGTTCAAAACACTATAAAAGCAATATAAAATATGCAGAACATGCAACTTCTTATGTATTAAAGGGTCCGATTCGCGAGTATAAATCCCACTCATCACCTTCTGACTTGAACCACATTGTTCCTAGCCTCTTTATCGTTAAAATAAAACTCCTTTACAATAACCACCACTGAGGCCTCCATCTCTGCAGTGATTATATCCCGTCCTCGCTCCGTGGTTGTAGAAGTCACACCACGATCATGCACCAATTGAGGTATGATGCCTCGTTCTGAAATCAAGGCTTTGTTTACTAGAAGTGAATGAAACTGGTCCGAGGGGCTTCGCTAATTAATAACATCTTATAATATGGGCTTGATGCTTGGGAGTCGGAGGCTTCCCCTTGTTGATTTTTGGGTACCATGGCGATGCAAAGAAACCACAAAAAACCAAGCCAAGTACTAATAATCCTCATAAAAGTAATTTTTTGAACACTTGGCATACACCTTTTCAACTCTTCCAAATCAAAGACCCCTAATTCTTCAATTATCCCCATCTCCCCAATAACAATCCTCAAATCAATTGAAATAAATGCACCCAAGAAAACTTCAACAAATGCAGGACAAATTGATGATTACCCCATATTGGAGTGCCTTGGGATACCTTGGTGATGAGAGGGAGAATATGTGTTTCCCTTAATTTCACTTACCCAACTCTAATTTAGGAAACAAGAATTAGGATACACATATATTTGTACATTTTTTTATTGTGGTGTATGGAATAGACTATGGAGTTTAGTTTTGAGTAGAAGTTGGAGAAAATGTAGAGAATTATGTTTGAGTTAAAGTATGATGGTTCATTTATACCCGTTTGCCTTATTTAACTGATCAACATATAGAGTTCAGCTGCGTTGGGCTGAAGCGCTAGACTGAGAAGGGTCCAAACATTGCTATACTAGGCTCAAGCGCAACTAAGCTTGTGCTTTTAATTTGTGCATATAACTTTTCCTTACTTGGTGTCTTAACTTGGCCTTTGCTTATTTTGTGAGGGCGGTGTTTCATGCTTTATTGCTACATTTGGTACCTGGAATAATTACAACTATTATGCGATTACTATATAATATAAACCAAATAAACCAAACCAAAATTCCATGTCAGTTAAAACTAAAATGTAACTAAGACCCAATTATTTATTGAAATTTCAAATAGTGTACAACTCGAGAAAATAATAAAATAACTAAAAGTAATTAACAAGCAGTCTAATAAAATACTTGAAACCCTTGGGTTGCCTCCTAGTAATATTTATTTTAGAGTTGTCAGTTTGACTTCTGCTAATCTTTTTTTGGGCTCGACAAGGGTGTATAGGATGTCCTTGCTATCAAATGCACATCCCCTGCAATTCTTTAAACTGCCTCTCTTCCATTTAACTATTTCCTTTTTCTCTTGCACATCATCACAAATTGAAATCGTCGAACTATAGTTACTCAATAAATCATCACTATTTATTTTGTTAGCCTCTTTGACTAGATAGCATTCCTCCCCATCGTTTGAGAACTTGATTGCTTTAAAAATGTTGAACTTAACATCTTGGTCATTGAACCTCATAGTAAGTTCCCATTTTTACGCCAATAAATGTTCTTTCAAAAGTTAAAAATGGTCACCTCAAGATGATTAAAATCTCTCGATCTTCCTCAAAATCAAGTACCACGATGTCCGTCGAAAATATAAAGTTTTCCACCTTGACCAACACGTCCTCGACTATGCCCCTCAAATATGTTACTAATCTATTCGCAAGCTATAAGGTAATATTCGTTGGCTTTGTGTCCTTCAATCCAAGTTTCTTGTATATTAACTGGTGTATAAGGTTGATACTTGCTCCCAAATCACACAAAGCTTTCCCCATAAAATGAGTACCTATCATGTATGGAATTATAAAGCCCCCCGAATCTTTCAATTCTGGTGGTAACTTTTGCTGGAGAACTGTACTACACTCTTCCGTCAAAGCAACAGTCTCACAGTCACATAGCCTTTATTTCTTTGATAAAAACTCCTTCACAAACTTAACATAGTTGGGCATCTGCTCCAATACTTTGGTAAACAGAATGTTAATTTTTAATTTCTTAAAAACCTCCCAAAACTTCGGGAACTATTTCTCCAGCTTCTAATTCTGCAAGTGTTATGGGAATGGCATTGGATGCACCATTATATGTTACTTTCCTCCATTCACGTTCACTACTGGACTTCATTCCTTTTTATTTTCTCCGCTTTCGCTCTTTTGTTCCACATATTTTTCTCCAATACTATACGTCTTTGGGGTAGGTACGCTAGCACTCGCATGCAACTCTTTACCACTCTGTAGTGTGATCTCTTTACAATGCTCTTGACTTTCCCTCCTAGGATTGATCTCGGTGTAGCTTGGGAGAGTGCCTTGAGTGCGATTGTTGATTGCACTTGCTAGTTTCTCTAATTGATTCACAAGATTAATTGCGCATTGAACCCTTTAAGTTGTTCCTTTCAGGCTAATGTTGATTCTGATTTTGAAAACTTGGTGGATGAAATTGTCTTGGATTTGAAAATTAACCTTGATTGTTGCTCCATGAAAAGTTAAGGTGAGTTATCCATCTAAGGTTGTAAGTATTGGAATTCATGCTATGTTGTCTATTATTGCAACCGATGTAATGAACCAATTCTGAGCTATTGGCACATTGACTAGTTACATGATTAACCGCACATAATTCACAAACCATGACCACTTGTTGTATAGGTTTCATTACCATAACATCTATCTTCTTAGTTAACGTTACAACCTATGCGGCCAAAGTAGTAACCACATCCAATTCATAAATACCGACTGTTATTGACTGATTTAACCTTATTATAGTCCATTGGAATTTTTTTAATGCCATTGTTTCTAGAAGCTCATATGCCTCGTCAAAATTCTTTCCCATCATCACTCCACCTGTAACTGTATCAATGTTGGTTGAAGTTGCGCTAATCAGCCCTTTGTAGAAATTCTGAACTTGCAACCACTTAGGAATGCCATGATAAAGACATCTCTGCAGTAAGTCCTTAAACTACTCCCAATCCTCATAAAGAGACTCAGAATCTTGCTATGCCATTAAAGTGATGTCATTCCTTATCTTTGTTATTTTTGCTAGCGGGAAAATTTTTCCTAAGAACTTTTATGGCAAATCATTCCATGTCGTGATGGATCATGCTGGTAATGAATGCAACCAACTCTTCGCCTTATCACATAGTGTGAAAGGGAAAATCCCGAGTCTAACAACACCATCAATAACTCCATTGTATTTGAAGGTGTTATAAATCTCCAAGAAGCTAACCAAATGATCGTTAGGATCATTGTAGATACTCGCAATTTTGTATTCCTGTCACTAACCATGAAGGAGGGCAGAATCATCTTTTATCTTCCAGAGATAATGTTGGAAGCCAAATCATCAAGTCAAACCCTGGAGATAACCCAGGAGATCAAATCCATCCCTAGTGATAACCCTAGGTGACCAAGTCCAACCTCAGTGACAACCCAGAAGATCAAATCTAAACCCTAATGATAACCCGGGAGATCAAGTTAAACCCCAGAGATAACCCCGGGAGATTAAATTAAACCCTGGTGATAATCGCGAGAGATCAAGAAAAACCCTGGTGACAACCCTGGGAAATCAAGTCATGCCCTGGTGATAACCCCGGGAGATCAAGTCAAGCTCAAAAGGAAACCCTGAGAGATCAAGCCAAAACCTCGGTGACAACCTTGGGAAATTAAATCAACCTCAAAGACAACCCTAAGGACTTACAAAAGTCAATGGCACTCTAATCTCAAAAACAATCCTTAGAAAAGATAGATACAACTTCAGCAAGCTCGGAACCAACCTGGGAGGGAAAAATAGTTATTTTGCCAATCAACATCAATTCAGCCCAAATCACTACAAAAGAGGTCATACAAAACCATAACATCAATCCTGATTGAAAACAGCAGAGGACAGCTCAATAGATAGACTGCAAAGACTTTAAGATCTAGTCATGGACCTATCTTTCCAAATTTTAAAAAAAGTCAAATCCCATGTCATTGTGTAACTCTCGTCAAGGGCTTTCCGGAAAGGTATAGCACGCCTCTATCTGATTCCCGGATTGAAAGTTATGAAGGTTCAAGCAGACTAGGCGTTCGCCCGAGTGTATGTACTTCGAGACAACAGAACTCACGAGGTTTGGGCCCACCCGGGCAGTCGCAGGTAGACCTGTGGCTACGTTGGTCTGCAAATAGATTCCCTCATCAACTAAAATGAAAAAAAGAAGAAGAAAACAGAGGGAATTCCGTGCATTTCAGCTCTTAACCCCTCATATAGTGTTCCAAACTTCAATATTCTATTTTCTAAACACTTGTATACATATATACTACAACATATCAAATTTTAACTGGTGGAAATTGTGTTTTCAAGCTTCAAAAATAGTATGAAGCCTTTCTTGTAGTACACTGTAAGATTTTTTTAGATTTGAAGCTTTCTTTTGCTTTATTATATATAATGTCGACGTCAAGATTTTTATTTGTCCCTTTCTGTTATGGTCTTTTGGTGTTCTCATGTCAGGTGAGATTTGTTTGAAAAAAAAAGTTTGAAAAGGTTCGTCATGTATATGTCGACGATTTGACTGTAAGATTCACCGGTTGGTATTTTTTTAAACGGTTGCACCAACTTTAATCAAGAAAAGGTTTGCACAAAGACCTAGTGATGTTACACTGTTTAACTGGTCTGCAAAACCAAAATTCGTTAGGGTCCCGTGGCTTGATTAAGCGGAGGGAAGGTGTTAGGCACCCACCGACTTCATTAAACTTTTATCTGTTTATGTGTGTGAAGGTTTATGTGCAGTTCTTTGGAAGTAGTGCTATGTCTTGTTCGCACCTATATACAAAGGGTTTAACTTTTGTATAAAACTTTAATTTTAATAAGATATAGAAATGCTGTTTTGTAAAATAGGCTTTTCAAACCCTTATCTCAATAGTAATTGAGGCCTTTGATACTTCCATTTTATTAAATATTTAGCTTGATTACTTTTATTTTTGAAATGCGATGTATCTTCAAGAAAATAAGATACATAGCAGTGTCGAACTCTTTATGGGAATGAAAGTCATCTAAGGAAATTTCAAACATCGTAGATAATTTACAAGTTGGCTGCAGCTGAAAATGTCCATCATGGGAACATAATCTAGATTCAAGAGCTGAATCTGTGATAACATGATTCATAGGCTCACATAACAAAGCAATATGTACAAAAGCCAGAAAAACTGACTATATTTTAGTAAATCTAAGCATTCCAGCTTCAACGGTTTCAGTTTAGTCACCATGAACCGGTCAAAGTTAGAAATAGCCAGATTTAGAAAAATCTAGCCCGCATGATAATAAAACAGTTTTATATATATATAAAAGCTGTAAATATATATATGAACGATCAACTGCCATGAAGTAAGGTAGGACTTGAATATATATATATATATATATATATATATATATATATATATATATATATATATATATATATATATATATAAGTGGTAAATGGGCACTAAGTGATTTCACTGATTGAAACGCATGCAGATATATATCCAGTGAATCAAATAAAGTTTGATGTAAGGATATATATATATATATATATATATATATATATATATATATATAAGCGATAAACTAGGATATTATATCTAGGCATAATCAAACAGAGTTTGATGTATATATATATATATATTATGTAAATACATAAGTATTTATATATATATAAGTAGTAAAAAGCCACGGATCGATGATCCAGACATACCCACATAATACGACTCTCAATGTTAGTAGATATATATATATACGGAAGAGATAAAAAGCTTAAAAATCTAAAATATCTTATAATGGGCTTAGAAGAAGACTTCAAATAGATTTTGACGCCTAAAAACATGGTTTCCACAGGTTAAATTTCAGTATGTAGCAAAACACGAGCTTACAAGTGTTTAGAAAGAAGAATCACTCAGTTTAGAGCACTCTAGAAGTGTTTACAAGCTGAAATGTATATAGTTTTATCTCATTTTTCTATTATTTTTTTTCAAATTTGCAACCAAAGGCTTATATTTAAAGACCAGATGGCCGCGGGTCCATCCGCGGCAGTCGCGAGTCTACCTGCGGCTACCCGGGGTGCCCCAGGCCATTTGGCTCTCATCGTCTCAAAGTACGTGCACTCGTACAACGCGCTGTCTACTCAAATTTTCATAACTTTTAATTCGGGCTTCCGATAGAGGCGTATTGTACCTTTCCAGAATGTTGTTGTTGTGAGATACACAATGACACGGGATAAGAGGTTGTACGAAGCTGGGAAAATGGGTCCATGACCAGATCTTCAAGTCTTCAAATTCTATCTAGTGTGTTGTCTTATGTAGTCACTCGAAATTTTGAGCTATGGTTCTTGTGGGACACTTCTATATGAAATATTGGTTGAAATGATGTTGAGACGACATGAATGTAGTATCGAGGTGGAAAAATAAAGATTTTTCCCCTCACCAGGGTTATCTCCGGCTCTGCGCAGATGTAGCAGTCCTTGCTCAGGGTTATCTCTGAGATTAGGCTGTTGTGAATGCTGAATGTCCTCAGGGTTTCCTCTGAGATGTGCTTGACCTCCCAGGGTTATCTTCCGGGTTGAAACTGAGTGTCTCGAGGTTGTCTTCGGGATTGAAACTGACTTTTCCAAGGTTATCTCCGAATCTGGAACTGCATCCATTAGGGTTGTCTCTGAGGTTAAAACTAAATCTCCTGGGGTTGTCTTTAGGATTGAAATTTAATATCTTGGGGTTGTCTTCGAGATTGAAAATTAAGAATCCGAGAGTTATCTCCGGGATTGAGCTGATTTGACTTCTAGGGTAATCTCTGGAAGATGATTTTGCCCACCTGCAAGGTTAGTAACAAGAATGCAAAATTTTAAGTTTCTACAGATGCTTCTCTTTATTATATTCATGCAATGTAATGGCGTTCATAGGATAAAGATCACTAGACACTTGAAATGTGACAAGATAACCATGATGTAAATGTAATGCAACATGATGAGAATGTTATGCTGATTATATGAATGATGCTGAAATTGGGGTTATCACCAAAGTCCTTAATCCTCATTGCTAGGCTTTCCTAGAAAAAATGTTTTTCTCATGTGTGAGAGACTCTTGGGGAAATATGCTTTGTCTAATGAAGATTTGTATAATAGATTCCATCATCGGTCCTCCCTAATGAGGATGGTTTTCCATGGTTTGCATCGCCAGGTCTCTCCAATGATTTGTTGGAGTTACTGCCAACAATTTGTGTTGTCAGGGCTACCTCACCTTCGTTAAAATGTCCTTCAACGGCTACCATCATTGGACCAACTCTGATGCTTCGCTAGATTTAATTACTAATGGCAAAAAATGTCAAGGATGCTTGACCTTCGTTAAAATGTTCTTCAGTAGTGAACCTCATCGGACCACCTCCGATGCTTCACTGGATTTACTTGCCAACGGCTAAAAACGGCAGGGTTTCCTGACCTTCTTTGAAATTTTCTTCAACGGTGAACATCAAAGGACCACCTCTGATGCTTCGCTGGATTTAATTGATAATGGCTAATAATGTCAAGGCTGCTTGACCTTCGTTGAAATGTTTTTCAAGGGTGAACATCGTTAGAAAACCTCCAATGTTTCGTTGGATTTAATTGCCAATGGTTAATAACGTCAAGGATACATAACCTTCACTTAAATGTTCTCCAACGGCTAAGATTGAATGAAATCTCCACTGGGGAGAGACTTTGATGAAATGAATGGTTTTAATTGTAATTCCAATCTCAGTGATTGGACTTACAATCCAGTTTGATGGCATTGGACCTTTGTGACGTATTGCCAAGGGTAGCTAGTAAAAACTATGATCATTGGCTTTGTAAACCCTGTGTCTGGCTGAATACCAATGATTGATATGTTTACCCGCAGTTTGGTCTCTTAAAATCAGGATTTCAGGCTTTTTTCGCTTAATCACGTAACATCTTTTTTCCTGGTTTGACTTTTTAGCTTATGGGACCTCCTTTATAACTCAAATTTGATCTAGCTGGAGGGGGTGGGGACCACCTAGGATAGCCACAGATGGACCCATGGTAGTCGCAGGTACACTCGTAGCCATCCGTGGGTGGTATTTCAGGTCCTTTTCCCTTTCACAAGTCATTTTCAATTGAAGCCACACAGAGAATCCAAGAGTTCTTTTTCAGATCTGCTGAGTTCGAGCTATTTTTTGCAAAATCTGTCACCGTACAAGTGTTCTGCAATATCCTGGTATTGTATGCATGTTTACTTTTCTAGTTTTGACCGTTGGAAAGTAAGTTATCACATGAAATGCTTCTAAACACATAGTAGTGAATATGCATACTTATATGACTTGATAAAAAATATTTAAACATAGTAAATGTTAGTATTTAACCATGCTAAACATATTGATGTGAAAAAATTAACTTTTAAAATAGTTAATTTGGCACCTTTTTCTACTATTTCTTATCTTATTTGAGGACAAATGAGCAAAGGTTATAAAGCAAAGTAATCTTGGTAATTGAACTACCCTTATGGTTTATGACTTTGACATTTTTCATGCATATAGGATGTTTAT